>CM052897.1:72678472-72701145 GCA_028534135.1 Potos flavus
CCACATCCTCTCCAACATTTGTTGTTTACTGTCTTGTTGATTTTGGCCATTCTAACTGGTGTGAGGTGGTATCTCAGTGTGGTTTTGATTTGAATCTCCCTGATGGCTAATGATGATGAACATTTTTTCATGTGTCTGTGAGCCATTCGTATGTCTTCTTTGGAGAAATGTCTGTTCATGTCTTCTGCCCATTTTTTGATTGCTCATACAAGTGTATAGAAAGACAATTGATTTTTGCATATTGGTCTTATATCCTGCAATCTTGCTAAACTTGTTTTTTCTTATAGCTTTTTAGTGGATTCCTTAGGATTTTCTAAATGTAGGATCATGTCATTTGCAAATAAAGATAGTTTTACTTCTTCCTTTACAATCTGAATGCTTTTTATTTCTCTTGCTGCCTAATTTCCCTGGACAGATTTCCAGTACAATGTTGAATAGAAGTGTCAAGAATAGACATTCTTATTTTATGAGGAACTGATCTTGGAGGAAAGCTTTCAGTTTTCACCATTAAGTCTGATTTAAAAAAATAATAACAAAAACAAAGTCTTACCCATATGGAGCTTACAATCTAAGAGGAGATAGACAATAGACAAGTAATTGCACAAATACAGATATCTTCCACTTTTCCTCAAAAGTTCGTGTTACACCACTTCACTTTTACAAAAAACCTACAATAGTACCTGTTTTCACTAACTAAAAGAAATCCAAAGATTTTTCCTTTTATTGAAAAAAAAATCAAAATTAGCATTCAGTGTTTGTTTTGCAGCTGAGCCCTTATAAAGGCAGCATACACCCTGAACAGTGAGAGTGGTACTGCCACGCCCCTTCCTGGGAACTACAGTCAGATCGAGCCACTGTTGCTTTGAATTCTGTCTGTGAACATCTGTGCTTTATGTCAATTTATTTTGTGCGTCCATTAGCAAGATATGTCCTAAGGTATCAGGAAAGCATAAGAAGGGTTACTTTGGGGGTCTGCTAAAAATGCTAAAAAAAACTTTTTCACATAAATTAATGGTAATTATTTCTTTGCTTTACACCATTTCAGCTTATGAAAGTTCTCATAGGAACACTTCCTTTTCTAATAGCAGGGGAGGGTGCCTTAGTGGCTTAGTAAGTTCAGCATCTGCCTTTGACTCAGGTCATGATCCCAGGGTCCTAGGATCAAGTCCCACATTGGGCTCCCTACTCTGTGGGGATTCTGCTTCTCCCTCTACCTCTGCCCACTGCTTATTCTTTTGCTCTCTCTCATGCTCTCTCTCTCAAATAAATAAATAAAATCTAAAAAAAAACAAATAGCAGGGGAGATCTATATAATTAAATTATGATAAGTATGGTGGATGGGAACATATCCTTGGCCCATGCAGATAGATTAAAATGACCATGTTCTTTCCTTTTCTTCAACCCCTGATGGGCACAGTTAACTTAAAGTAGGATTAATCTAAAGCCTTCCTGCTTCAGGGAGACAGATTTTAAGAAATCTACTCATTGTAATCTTCCTGAGGGCAGCAGTGTGTCTTATACATTACTATATTCCTGATGCCTATCACAGTACATGGACATATAGTAGATATCTAGTAAATGTTAAGTGGGCAAAGGATGGGAACATATTATTTGTCCTAGGAATTTCCAGGATAGTCTGAAAAATAGAGACAAAGAAATGATTTTCCCAGACAGTTTGTCTTATTCGACCCGCAGTTTCAGTTTCCCAAAGCAAATATTCCTGTTTTATAATTAAATGCTGAATAGAATATGGCCCTAAGATTCAGGCAAGAAAAACCTCTGCTTGGCCTCTCTCTGACATTAACATAGCTATATGCCTCCTAAGAATCCTGAACCCAATAACAATATGTGGGGTTTTCTCCCACATCAGCAAGCAATTCTCTAACACCAGTTTGGTGTTCTACAATTTAACTCAATACTGATACCACCTACCTTGAGATAGCATCACTTCTTACAAGTTTAAGAGCTCAGTCCCACAAGACTGCCCACCTCCTTCAAATACCAATCCAATAGCCTGTGTTTCTGACCAACAAGCTATAGATTGGAGGTCCTAACATTTTCCTCCTTGGGTAATTAATGTGCTAGAGCAGCTCATATAACTCAGAGAAACATTTTACTTATAAGATTACTAGTTTATTATAAAAAGATATAATTCAGTAATAGTCAGATGGAAGAGATGCATAGAGCAAGGTATGGGGGAAGGGCACAGACCTTCCATGCTTTCTCTCTCTGTGTACTCCATTCTCCCCAAATCTCTACATGTTCACTAACCTGGGAGCTCTCTGAACCCTGTCCTTTGGGTTTTTATGGAGGCTTCATTACATAGACATAATTGATTAAATCATTGGGCAATAGTGATTGAACTCAATTTTCAGCCCTTCTCCCCTCCCTGGAGGTCTGGGGATGGGACTGCAAGTTCCAACCTGCTAATCATATTGTTGGTTACCGTGACAATCAGCCCCCATCCTTAGGTTACCTAAGGGAATTCTAAATGTCACTTCATTAATTTCTTTATCTCTCTCATCACTTAAGAAATTCAAAGGTTTTTTGTGTGTTTTTTTAAAGATTTATTTTATTTAATTGAGACAGAGAGAGCATGAGAGGGGAGAGGTCAGAGGGAGAAGCAGGCTCCTTGAGGAGCAGGGAGCCTGATGTGCTGGGACTCGATCTCGGGACTCCAGGATCCTGACCTGAGCCAAAGGCAGTCACTTAACCAACTAAGCCACCCAGGCACCCGAAATTCAAAGGTTTTTAAGACCTATGTGCCAAAACCAGGGACAAAGACCAAATATACATTTCTTTTTTTTTTTTTTTTAAGATTTTATTTATTTGACCGAGAGATAGAGAGTGAGCACAAGTAGGCAGAGTGGCAGACAGAGGGAGAGGAGAAGCAGGCTCTCTGCTGAGCAGGGTGCCCGATGTGGGGCTCGATCCCAGGACCCTGGGATCATGACCTGAGCCGAAGGCAGCCGCTTAACCGACTGAGCCACCCAGGCGCCCCCCAAATATACATTTCTGATTATAAATCATAATATCATACCTCTCTGCTCTCTGGGACTCCACTTCTTCATCTGTAAATCGGAGAAATCATAATTCATACTTCATGTGACTGTTTTGAAGATCAAATAAGTTAATACATGGAAAGTTCCCCCAAACGGTGCCTGGCAGAGGAACAAATTCTAGCAAGCTAACACAAGCAAGAAATCGTCTTTGGGAATATATATTAAAAAGAAGGATATTGCTGCTTCTATTCCCAGTTTGAGAAACTCAGGAATATTTCTCAAAGTATTGTCTTAAACTGTCTGCATCAGAATCAGGATTCTTGGTTTAAAAAAACAGATTCCTGAGACCTATCTTAGACTTCCTGAATAAGAATCCCAGGAAAGCCTGATTTTTAACAGATGCCTAGGTAATTCTTTGGTACTTTAAGGTTTGACAACCACATTGAGAGAGTGCATCTCCATTGCTATAATTATCCCAGGTAACTCCAACATGCCTTTCCTTTCTATCTTTCCCCTGTAATACCACAAGGACACTTCGAGAATAACCAAACTGATTAGCCAGAGTGACTTATAAAGTCATTTGTTAACTTATTCAACATCCTAAGTACTCCCACAGATCTATCCTACCTAGTTGGAACTCATTTATAATTGGATCATTTAAAGAATAATTACCAGAGAATCTCAGAAACCTCTTACCTTCTACAAGGATGTGATTAATGGAATTCTCTGCACATGTAGCAAGTTTTAGCCTTTTAAAATCATAACAGAAAGGCTCTCCTGTTGGAGTACTTTGGTTTGTCTATCTCTTGAAGGAGTATCCTGTCTATAACTTAATCATGATTCAGGATCCTTCCATAGTTTCTAAGACTTATTTTTAAGTCTCCAAGTAATGCTACATTTATATACAGAATCTATTTCAGCTCTGAATTTGGAAAAATTCCAAAATCTATATGTATCTATAGATTCCCAAGAGGTAAACCAGGAAATCAAAGGAGCTTAGTTCAAAGGACACAGAAGGCATAACCTGAGACCTCTGTAGAACAATATCCACTACTTTGGCCAAAACTTCTAATTTATAGAATCCAGGTTGGGACAGGGAGCAGGAGCAAGGATTCCAAGAAATATTTCAGAATTATACAGTTTTGTTGTTCTTGTTGTTCATACTTATTTCCTGCTGAAGCAGACAGTGAGATTATTCTTAAAGAATTTTCTAAGTGTTTCATGTGATTCTTTATAGGTTTCTGAGCAAGATTATCATTTGGAGACAGATTTCTGTAAGACGAGTTATGTCTTTGTATGCAATTTACTGATGAACAAGTATGAAAATAACAGCTGATTTAATTTGTTAAATTATAAAATAAGTTTAGAAGTAAAATTTGCACATCAACTTAACCATCCCTGGTGACACCAGTATATGAACAGAACTATTTGGATCTGCAAAAAATGTGAAGCAGACAGATCTTGAAAGTAAAGGGAGGAAATCACACTGAACTCCTCCCTGAATTCTTCTTTTGGCCACTCTAGCATCCTTGTTAGATCCTTAAAATACACATGGAGTTACCATATAATCCTCTTGTTCCTCAGTAAGAAAACATTTCATACTTGTTGGCTAGGGGCTATGACACCAGGTTTTTATTCCCTCATTTGAATGAAGTGATATAGAAGTAGAATAGGGAAAGAAGTCAGGGAAATAAAAGTAAATACATTTTCTAGCCTAGATTTAATCTGTTGTAATATCAATTATTTCTATCTGCCAGTTTTCCATGTTAGAGTTAAATGCCTAGGACAATAGAATTTAATCAAGAGTAATATATTTGGAACAATTTTTTGTTTTCTTGGTTTTATTTATTTTTTTTTAAAGATTTTATTTATTTTACAGAGAGAGAGATCACAAGTAGGCAGAGAGAGAGAGGAGGAAGCAGGCTCCCCGCCAAGCAGAGAGCCCAATGTGGGGCTCGATCCCAGGACCCTGAGATCATGACCTGAGCCGAAGGCAGAGGCTTTAACCCACTGAACCACCCAGGCGCCCCTGTTTTCTTGGTTTTATTACTGTGACTTAGAGATATTCAACTTTTTTTGTCTCAGAATTACCTTTCTTAATCCTAGTAGGTTCAGAAGATTACCAGTCTTGACAGTTGACCTGCCAACCATATACCTTGTTGCTCCTCATACTTCATCAGCAAAAGTTGCTCCATTGAGAATGGATTCAAATATTCTAAAACCAGATGCTTTAGGGATAAAATACTGGAAGTTCCTGTTTTGACAAATGGAAAGCTGTCTTGGGCCTTTAATTTATCCCTAGCACATAACACCAGCCATATGATCATTTCTCAGCAGCTATGGTCAGAACTGGCTTATAGTAACAGGCATGTTGTTCGTGTGATGGACTATGTACAGCTTCTATGGGATGCTGCCAGGGAATATGCACCTCATATGTCTTTTCTTACTCTCTTTCTGACTGGAGAGGTTACTATTCAAAATGAAAAGTTTATTTAGTAATGTAAATTAGTTCCAAGTTCATCAAAGCTTATTGTTAATATAATCACATGCCATGTACTTAAATACATGATCTCACTTAGTTCTTATAACAACTCTGTAAAAGAGGTATCTATTTTCTGTTTTTGAAGAAGAAACAGATCTCAGATAGCTTACCAAAATCACGTAGTTTTTATGAGATTTCTCTCAATTCAGTTTGAGGTTTGTCTGATTCCAAAGTCCAGGTTTTTCCAGCCCAGTTTCAAAAAGGAAATGTCATAAGATTAGCCAAACCACCTGTTATATCTGGCTCCTGAACTCATCAAACCCAGAGTTTAACTTTGATCATCAAAGAGATTCATGATCATTTTGGTATAAATCAGGGAAACTTCATAATTATTAAGATAAAAGAAATTATTCATATAAAAGTAATGCTGTTTTTCAAAGAATTACTATAAAGACTAATAGTCTTATTTTGGTTATTTCACCAAACTTATAGGGCACACCTATACACAGGCATTACGCTAGTCCCTGGAGATATGAGGATCATAAGATACACAGTCGCTATCCTTCATTTCATGTCATCATGATAGAGATAGATAGGAAATAAGGCCTATAATCCGGAGTGCCATTCAAAATGTTTAATACTATCCTGAACAAGCATCAACCAATCAGAACATGACTGGCTTCATATAGATGGTGTGGCTGAAGTGCATGCTTATTGCCTATCAGCTTTGCATTTAATAATGTAATTAATACTCAAATAGAGATATGTGGAAATACAGATGGAGAGGGGTAGAAGGAAGAGATAAAGATGATCATGAACAGTCTGAAAATAGAGATGACATATGATTTGAACCTTGAAGGATAAGTGGGAGTTTTCCATTGGACAAAATAGGACAGGATATTTTAGAGGAAGCAGTTTTATTAAACGAAGGCTGTATACGAAGAATCTAATATAGTCACATTTATAGAATCAGAGTGGAATAATGTTTTTTAGGGGTTAGGAATGGGGAGTTACTAATCAACAAACAAAGTTTCAGTTAAGCAAGATGAATAAGTTCTAGAGATCTTCTGTACATCATTGTCCCTATAGTTAAAAATAGATAGATTCCATGTTAAGTGTTCTTATAGCAATAAAATTAAATTAAATATAACTAAATAAGCAAGAAAAAACCTAAGGCTGGGCAGCATTGAGAAATATCTAGCAGCTGTGCTTAGATTATAGGGTACATGCGGAGTAATGGCTAGAGATGATGGTAGATAATCATTTGGGGCCAGATCATGAACTAAGCTAAGAAGTTTTTACTTTTTTTACTTTCTTCCCTGGGCATCATAGAACATAAAGAATTCCGTCATTGCTTGAGATAATTTTGGTTGTATTATAAAGAATATACTAGTGGAAGAAGACCACTTAGAGGCTATTTCAATAATTGAGGAGAGATATGATGTGAGTCTATATGGGTATTGTTATAAAGAGAAGGAGATGAATGTAAGAGACATTTTGACTATATATAATGATTAACTGAATGTATTGAGGTGGGAAAGAAAAAATCAAGAATGAGTCCAAAGCATTTGGCTTGAACAACTTCATTGGTTTTACCTGAGATAGTACAGGCAGATGGAGATAACATCTCCAGTATGTTTGGAAAGTGAGCAATGATCTTGGTTTCATTCAAAATATGTCATGCAGAACACCCAGATGGAGAGTCAAACAGACAACTGGAAATGTAGATGGCTGACAGTACTTATCCTATCCTACACACACACACACACACACACACACACACACACACACACACACACACTTACTTGACAGACAACTCACAGCCTAAGGAGGAAATACCTTAAAACTAAAATGTGTAACTCCTCCTCCTTTAGGGGAAGAATTTGTTTTTAGTTTTATGGTTTGAGCCAATTTGTAGATTGCATATCATAATTTATAAATATCAAAATGTATTCTAAAACTAAGTTTGGTTTATTTTGATATTTTACTGTGCTGCTAAGTCTAAGGTTAGATCTTGATTGTCTTGCAGGTAAGTTTGATTTGCAAATATTCCTGAGACATTTCTTCTGTTATTTTGTTTTAGTGAATTTCAAGATTGCGTGCTGTTGCAGTTTATGTGCACAAGTTGCACATAAAACTCCAGCACTGACTTGGCAAATGGCAACTGGGGGAATTGCTCAGTATTGGTACATAGTCTGAATGAGCTCTAGTCTACAATAATGGTAGGGAATCTTCATTTCAATGAGCAATGTAGTATTAAACAGCTCCCTCACTTATATGGTTTTGCATTAACCAATTCACGTATGCATGTAATATATTGTGTGATTAGTATCTCAAGACAGACTGAGAGAAATATTCTGTTATTTACCTGCCCTTACAAGGTTCCCCAGGGGAAAAAAACTATGAAGATGGTTAGTTTGTTTTTGGCACATTGTCACCTATTGGTGTCACTGCTTTCCAAACCTCCAGGCATCTAAATCCTCAAACTAACTCTGCTTGCCCAATGGCTACCACTGTAGTACTTCACTCAAACCTTCCCTTTACATGTGCCTAGACCACCTTTCTTCCTCCTCCTGTCTGGTGTCATTTAACTCCCATGTAAGCAACACCACATTTTAGGGATATAGGTTTGTTCACAGTAGTATTAAGAATGGTCAGCCAATCTTCCCAAGGTGTGTCCAAGGGGTGTGTGTGTGTGTGCACGCATGTACACATGCCCTATAATGTAAAATGTCTGCTTCCATCAATGACCTGCTTCTTATTATGCTCTGTGAAACCAATCATGTAGACAAATAGGCAGGTGAAGAAAGCAAGAAGCCTCTCCTCAGTGTGAAGTTGAGACACTGGCAGATTGAAGGAGTCAGTACACTGGAGCTAGAGAAAATGGTTCTCACTATCTCCTCAACCTTAGCTTTCTCCCTAAGGACAGGTCAATGAAACCAGCACAGACCCTGAAATGTCCTACACTCTCAGAATCTGTTTCCTGAATGCAGACGTTACTTCTTAACTGGTCTCTGGAAGAGAGGCAATTGGCCTTGGTCAAAATGTTGAAGAAAGAAGGGTTTGTTTTTACTTTCTATCTCCTTCATTGAGTTATTTTCAGATATTCTCCATACTTAATGGAAAAAACATATTGCATTAATTCTAAAATGATGATTTTTCACAATTTAACACCTCTGAAACTGGGACATATTGTATGATCAATGGCATCTTATGGTATTGGTGTTGCCTGGATTGAATTTCTTATATAAAGCATTTATTTCCAACAGTTACCTAGGACCATTATTGATATGGCATGACTTTAAATTAAACTTTATACCTCAGGTTTTTACATCATACTAGTGGTGTGAATTCAGACCTCATATTTATGTACTGGTTGTGATTCAGAATCTGAGAGAGTCTTCTTTTCTTTCTCCTCCCAGTACTAAGGTTAAGAAATGCAAGTTGTGTCTTAGGAATCCCAACTATACCAGCTTTATGCCAGAGTATCTTATTAGATTCCCTCTCTTGGATTGTTTTTCTTGGTAGTTGATAAAATAATGGCATATCTTATAGCCAAAAGAATGTAAGAAATTTGGTACTAGAATTGAAAAGGTTCACCAGGGAAAAATTTCTTCCCAGTTTATTACTTCTGAACAGCAGCACTGCCTTCTTCAGGTCTTTGCTTGTTTTTGAGAACCTGCCAACACCTCTCAACAAGACCCAGGTAATCACCCTCCAGATGAATGATTCACTATGTAATTTGTAGGTATAATGGATTTGTTAATTTGTAATTTCATCAAGAGGTAATTTGTGAGTAAAGATTGTGATAAAGCTATAATTACCACTGTGGTGATTTTGTTCATTGCTTTTGCAAATACTTATTAAGATATCTATTTTGTGCCCTGGAGAAGGAACAAATATTCTCAAGAAATCATCCCTGACTTCAGGGATCTTAGAATCTCTTATGATTGGATAAGGCATATGCAAAATAACTGTAATGTAATGTGGAAAGTAATGATGCTAGGGGAAGGAATGAAAAATATGTCCCATGGATATTCAGGAAGAAAGCATTTCTAGTTTGAGAAGAATACAAAAAAAGTACTTTACAGAAGATATGAGTAATAATATTAACAGTATAAATAATAATTACCATTTAAAATCATTTACTCATGTTATTTTATTTAGTCCTTTATGAAATAGATAATTAATTCCATTTTATAGCTGAGACAACTAGTTTTGAAGAATGAGTCAATTTTTAGAGGCAGAAGGACTGTTGGGAAGGGTATTACTTAATGGGAACAGTCGGAACAAAGGCATGAATGTGGGAAAGCAAGAGGCACATATAAAAATACTTCATTGGTTAATTTAGTTGGAGCATTGGACAGGTAAATGAAAATAATAAAAGAAATAAAATAGAGTATTTTGTTTTAGTTACATAATAGAGGAATAGAGATGGGAATTGTCATGGAGATAGAATAAAATAACTTGGCAGATAGTTAAGGAGAAAGACTTGTCAAAGATGAAGTGATTTGGGGGTTGAATAGGAGAAAGTGATACTAGGAAAAGAAACAGTAAACAAAAGAGAATATGGTACATTAAGGTCCTGATTTAACAAGCTTCATTATAAATGTCCTAACACTGTCTGTGCAAGTAGAGGAAAGGCTTGGGGGAAGGACTAAGCAAAGTATGATACATAATCAATGATGGTAGGGTTTACGAAGTTCTGAACATCAGGGATATTCTCCCTGGATGGATAATTTTAGACCAGGGTGCATCAAACTCAAATCCAATTCAGGGAGGTACCATGTTGTACCAAAGGTGATCCTCATAGCATGGACCATCGTGACTCATGAAGTAAGTGAAGACTGTCATCAGGGACAACCTTTCAAGGCCAAACCTTCCAATTTCAAGAGAGAAATTGACAGCAAAATTGAGCCACAAGGAAAAGGATTTATTTAGACTAAAATATTTTATTTAAACCAGTTCCATCCCACTGCTAGTTACCAATTTCCCAGGGTACAAAGTTGAATTTTGAAAAGGGTACTCCCCATTCCACTGCTTGGTAAACTGGTAGAAAAATTGAGCATCACAAACCTAGGCAGAAGAGCTAGCTAAAGAGTTCCCTGGGTAGGGCTTTGTGTTTTTTCAGTAAAAGAATAAATATTATGCTATCAGCCAATTTAGGGCTCTGTTCATTTTAAAGCACTCTAACCTGAGGCATAGAGAAGTCAAAAGATTACATTATTTCTAGACCCTGTTTGTTCACAGGGAGGATAGCTGATACTTCTTGCCAGCCTGAATTCTCATTATTTCTAGGACTGGGCTGAGCTCTATTTCTATCAGAGAGGTTCCTAATAATTAGGGGCAGCTGGATAGGGTTGGAGAAATCTGAGACTTGCAGTAGACAGAATTGCTGAATTTGAGCCTATAAACTAGGGATTTTAGAGTCATAAAGATGTAATGGTTGCAGGTATGGAAAAGAGAGTGAAATGGCTGAAGGAAATAGGAAAGGGAAAAAAACAAACAGAGGAAGGGCCAAGGACTGACACAAGAGGATCCTCCAAACTTAGGGAAAAAGAAGAGAAAAGGAAGTTGAGCAAGAATTTAGAGGGAAGGAAGACAGGAGAGAATGGTATCTTATAGAAACAAAGAAAGACATTTCGAACAGAGGAGTGGTCAATCATGTCAAAAGTTCCAGAGAGGAGACAGAGGATTGAAGCCATTTGATGAATCAATTAGAACATCATTGTGATCCCTAACAGCAAGTACGATTTATTCATGAAGGAACAAATCATATCACAGTGGATTTTTTTCAAAGATTTTATTTATTTATTAGAGAGAGAGAGTGAGAGAGCATGAGCAGGGGAGAGAGGCAGATGGAGAGGGAGAGGCAATCTTCCCCACTGAGTAGGGTGCCTGATGGCAGGGCTTGATCCCAAGACTCTGATCATGACCTGAGCTAAGGCAGACACTTAACTGACTGAATCACCTAGGTGCCCCTATCACAGTGGATTTAATGAGAGTGAGCAGAAGGAAATGAAAGCAGTGTAGCCTTTTCTGTACCCAAAGATCTTTGGTTGAGGAAGGAAGGAAGGAAGGAAGGAAGGAAGGAAGGAAGGAAGGAAGGAAAGAAGGAAGGAAGGAGAAGAGAAGGAGAAGGAGAAGGGAAAGGGAAATGAAGGAAGAGGAGAGGAGAGGAGGGAGGGAGGGAGATGGGAGGGTGGGAGGGAAGAAGGAAGGGGAGAAGGCAAGAAGGAAGGAAAGAAAGATTATGCTACCATAGTAGCTCTAAGTTGAGAAGTTGTGTTTGATTTTTTGTTTGTTTCTTAATTTTCAAATCTTTAAAATTTTTTCTTTGGAAATAAGTCTACCACCTCTAATTTTTTATTGTTGCACTGTTTCCATTTTATAAGATTTGAGTCCTGTTTTAAGTCCCTGCTGGTATATACTAGCTTTAACTTTTCCATTAAACACAAGCTGTATGATTTTGATGAATTATTTAATCATACATTTTTCATGAGCAGATGAATAATTTGTCTTTGTTTACTTTGTGATCCTTCTTCCCAGGAGAAGATCTGTTTAGGATAGTTGTCATCAGTCAATGCAGAACACCTCTTCTGTAGAGAATGCCCCACCAAAACATCCTCAGAGACACTAATCTATGTGAATAAGGTTTTACAAAATAAATGGTTAAGAGTCTAGAATAATAACACTGCCTTATACTTGTATACTTGTATAGTTCTTCAAAGATTTACAAAGACCTTTCACAGGCATTTTCTTATTTAATTTGCATAAAATACTCTGTAAAAACAGGAAGAGTGAAGTAGCTATAAAAGAACAAGATAATTAGGAAAAAGAAATATTGCCAAGTATCAAGATAAATTTGAATCTCACTTTAAATTTGTCATTTAACCTATAGACTATAAGATTAGCTCATTTGTCTAAGCCCATTACTAAAAGGAGTACTAGAAGGAGTATTTTATTATTATTATTGACTGAAGACACCAATATAGTAAACAGTGAAGCCAAAAGAGACATACAAATATTTTGTTTAAACAATATGAGGATAAGTTTTTAGTAATGGCTGTCCAGGTAATTTGTACTAACTCTCCTGCTAAAAACATCTAGAAAAGCTGGGGAAATGTAACAGAACTAAAGATACCAGAAAGCTATCAAAGCATTCAAGTATCCTGATTCCCAAGATCCAGAAAAAAAAGACCCAAAGGATAACCTATCTTTACTGTCAGATTTGTCCTAAATTTGTCAGGTTATTTTAGGAAGAGTTGGTTGACAGGATGAACAGATATTATAGATTTGAAGACTTAGAGGACAAAAGTTGGAGTTCAAGTTTCGACAAAGAAAGCAGCCCTGATAACATCTCCCTCTAGACTTTGGGTTAGAACCCTAAAAGTCATACCCTAGCAGTAAGGATAACCCAGAAATGAACTGGCCTTCCCAGAAACTGAAACCTAGCTTTAAATTGTTTTTATCCCTGGTTGAATTAACTAAGTTAATATGAACTTCCTAGTGTCCCTGTCCACGTAATATGTATATACTCTGAAGGCATATGATGTCACTTTAGACCTAAGTTATATCCCATAATTTTTTCATGAACTGTGTTTGGTACTCAATCAAGAATACTCATAAATATGAGGAAACAAGACAGGTGCCTAAACACACACACAGAAATAACACAAAGAAGAAGTTTATACAATGCCATAGCAAAGATACTCCAAATAATCCAATTAAAAATGGGCAAAGAACCTGAATAGACATTTTCCCAAAAAAGACATACAAATAGCCAACAGGTTCGTGGAAATTTGCTCCACAACACTAATCATCAGACAAATGCAATCAAAACCACAGTGAAATATCACTTCACACCTGTTAGGATGACTTTTATGAAAAAGACAAGATAAC
Source organism: Potos flavus (assembly GCA_028534135.1). NCBI lineage: Eukaryota > Metazoa > Chordata > Mammalia > Carnivora > Procyonidae > Potos > Potos flavus. Next base: position 72,691,859 of record CM052897.1, read on the forward strand.
AAGTGTTGATGAAGGTGTGGAAAAAAGGGAACCCTCATGCACTGTTGGTGGGAGTGTAAAATATAGGCAAAATCTGCAATCAAAATGACAAATTTTTATATTACTCTGTAATTTTGACAATATCTAGGAAAAATCAGTAAGGATATAAATGATTTAAATAACAATTACTACAATTAAATTGAGACCTATAAAGGACTACACTTAAAAAATCAGAGTATGCACTCCTTTCAAAATTACATGAAAATTTTACAAAAATGGACCATATGCTGGCCATGAGGTAAACTCAATAAATTTGGGACTTAAAATATTCAGAATTTGTTCCCTGACCACAAAGAAATTTGGCTAAAAATCACTAACAAAAAAATAACTAGAAAATTGTCATATTTTTGGAAATTAAGCAATAGCTATTTTAAAAATACTAAATTTTAAATTTTATTATTTTTAAATTTTTAAAATACATTGAAACAAATGCTAATGAAAACACTAAATAATAGGGGCACCTGAGTGGCTCAATCAGTTAAGCATCTGCCTTCGACTCAGGTCATGATTCTGGGGTCCTGGAATCAAGCCCCACATCAGGCTCTCTGCTCAGCAGGGAGCCTACTTCTCCTTCTCCCTCTGCTTCCCCTGCTTGTGTCCACTCTCTCTCCCTCTCTCTGTCAAGTAAGTAAGTAAGTAAATAAGTAAATAAATAAATAAATAAAATCTTTTAAAAATATACTACATAATAAATTTATGAAATAAAGCTTTAAGCCATGCTTAGTGGGAAATATATAGCCTCAACTGCCTATATTAGAAAATAAAAATAGGGTGCAAAGCAATTATTTAAGCATCCATCTCAGGTATCCACACAAAGAACAGCAACAAACTGAACCCAAAGAAAGTAAAAAAAAAAAAAAAAGTATAATATGAGAAAATATACAAATAATCATATAATAAAGATCAAAAACTGATAGATGGTTCTTTAAAGGGACTGAGAAAATTAACTTAGGAAAAAAATCCCCAAAAATGGGTGCCTGGGTAGCTCAGTTGGTTAAGTATCTACCTTCAGCTCAGATCATGAACTCAGTGTCCTGGGATAGAGCCCCGGATGGGGCTCCCTGCTCAACAGGGAGTCTGCTTCTCCCTCTCTCTCTCTCCCTCTGCCTCTCCCCCCACTCGTGCTCTCTCTCTCAAATAATAACATCTTTAAAAAAAAATAAAAATATAAGAATAAATGTCTTCCTTCTTATTCTCGATCTTTTGAAATCCTAACTATCTTTAGAGGTCCACCTTATCTCACCCCTTCTGTGAAGTCTTGCCTAACCAGTACAACAAAAGTAATTCATTGCTGAGTTCTTACAGCTCTTAACAAAACTATTCCTTTGATTCTTATCACATTCTGTCATGTATTATATTTTTTTCATATTCAGATATTACTGTCCCATCAAAACAGTAAATTCTGGAAGGTCAAGGAACATATCTGACACCTGTTTATATTATTGTAGAGTATCTGTCCAATTACTAAACAGTGGTGCGGTGCTCAATATTTTTCAGGGAATGGTGTGGTGTAATGGTGAAGAAAGTAATCCTGAAATGAGAAAAACTTATACTCTGGTCCTGGTTCTGCTACTTCATAGCTGTGTTACTCTAGGCAACGACCTAACTGCTATAGGCATCAATTTGTAATCTGTGAAAGGCAGATAATGCATCCTTAAAAAGGTGAAATGAGATAGCACACATAGACTACCTAACACAAATAGGAAACACGATAAATAATAGCTGATAAGAACAATAGGAGTAGTATTCACTATTGATTATGGCTGAATTGTAAGAGGATTTATTCAAAAAACTAAGGGAGAAACAAATGTGAACAAAGAACAAAGACTAATAGAACAAAGCTAAGCTAGACGATGTTTCAGGCATTTCATAAAAATGTCCAGCTTGTCTTTCTTCTACTGCAGACTAATCTACATGTAGCCAAAGATCTTTTAGAGAGTTCTGTTTCCTAACACTGCATGAATTTTCTCATTCCATCTCAGATGTCTGGTTTCTCACCTCTTTCTAACATACAGGGTCTCAAACAAATGACACGGTCAAATTTCAGAAACAGTATTATCCACCCCAGTGGCATATTTTCTGTTGCTAGTGAAGGTTAAAAGTGTCCTCTTGCAAAAGATAAAACTCAAAGCTCAGGTTCCTTAATATTCTTAGATACATTTCTTCTGTTCTCTAATTTGCACATGAGGAAGAAAACTGCCAACCACCTTAAATTTAATTTCCCCACTTAAGTTTGCTTATACCTCAAATTATCAGAATAATGAAAGCAGCTTCATGTATGTAAATAGTATCATGGGATTTTTCAAGAGTAATGAATTCACTTTTGGTGAACTGTACCTCTCATTGCCACCCATCATCATCAATAATGAGTGATGCTAACAGCAGATACCACTGATCAAATTTGTTATGTGTGCAGTAACCAGAGAGGAAGAGAAGGAGTTCCTCCCCCACCCCCCCTTGCCTTATGTGCTTCCACTTTGAGCTTGGCTGGGCTCCATTTAGACTTATATTTGTGCCTGAAGCTATTGGTAGGGCTCATGTTCAGACTTCTAATAACTCTCTTGCATACTCTTTTAATCCAGTGCTTCTCCGTCAATGTTTCTATGGGGTATTAGTATTTCATAAGCTGTAGAGAAAAAAGCATTTATTTGATTGTAATATCGAATAATGATTGCCTTTACCCTGCTTGCAGAGAAAAAGAGTTAATATATAGCATTTTCTCAATTCAAATTGTTCTCCAACAATTTTTACATGTTTGGCTCCAGACACCACTTTTCGGCTAAAGGTTGCCAGTAGATGACAGAAGAAAATGAAGTTGCAAATTCATATTGATGAGAAAACTCAAAACCAATCATTTGTTCTTGGTTCAACAGTTTGTTGGGTGTTTTATTTTGTTTTAAGACATATAAGCTGGTGGTTGTGAGTTTATATGCTATACAAATAATATAAGATGGATTTCTTTTTGCTAGTAAAACATTTAAAAATAATGTATAGATGAAATAAAAAATACATGTATTTGTATTTTTTAAAATATTTTTCAAAGAACATGGTGTTCTGCAAATAAGATTGTAATCTGGATCTCTGCCCCCTAAACAAGTCTGAGATGTCTTGTCTTAGAATAATAAGCATTATATTCCTCTAAAAAACAGGGATTGAAAAAAAAAATACATGGGTAGAGACTAAACCTAAAATACATGTACCCTATGTGTGAAGTAACTATGCAGTTATTTATGAACCATAGCTAAAACTGATATGAATGTCTGAAGATTAAAACCATTGTTTGATACTCAGTATCACATATGCAGATCTAAGATCTTAGTGTTGCTTCCCAATAGAACTGTCTGATTGGAAAGACCCATGAAGGTATTTGGACAAACTATCTGAAACTTGAACTTCCCCAAAATTATTCCTTACCCTTTCTGTGAACACCTCCAAGAGGACCTTAATGTGACTCTGACTTCAGGGTAAAATAATAGCATCTATGTTTGCAGCTACATTACTTATATGTGGATCTTGTGAAGGAAATGAACCAACCTAGTACATTTTTAGACTATGAAGATGCTTTACAATAGGAATCTATACTATATTTATATAGGTGCAAATGTGAAACTGTATTCCTATATATACAAACTCTTTGAATCTTAGCTAGTGAAACATGTCATGTTTTAAATTGTAATTCTTAGCTGCATATTACTCAATATGGGAATTCCCACCCATGTCCTGAGAAGTGATGAAAATTCTCTTTATATATACAGTCTGCATTCACATAAGACGTTTTATTTATATTACCAATTTAATAAAATCCCCTACTGTGAAAATGTTCTCCATATGTGGAGACAGAGGACTAGAATACATAAAGCCAGTTCTTTGTGTTTTTCAACTTTTAAAAAACTTTGTGCATGTAATGTTTTCTTATGTTTTTTTTTAAATTGCTGAATATGGTATTTTGCCACTTTTATTTTTTTCTTAATCAAGGTGGAAGCTCAGAAAATAAAACTCAGTTTTCATCATCCCATTTTACCCTATTTCTATCTCATGGGGAATACTTCAATTTCTCATGCAAAATTCTGGTGTTTTCCCAACAGAAGGTAAGACCAAAGAGAGTTGACACAGGATCCGGAAGTCAGGGGAGAGAGTTATTTGAGACCAAAGCAGAGAGAAAAATCAGGGCAAAGCTTGTTTAGGAGTAGGCAAAAGGTCAGACAGTTACCATGGAAGGAGTTAGGATGATTTTGGACAGGAACTGCAGTAAAGAAACAGGGAGTACAGTAAAGGAGTCTTCGTAATAAATGTGAGACCATTTTCTGGCTCTGCCATTTATTGGCGGTATAACCTTGGAAGAGGTATTTATCTTTCTGAACTTCCACTTCCTTATTTGAGAACATGGGGAAATTCCTATCTTCCAGAGCTGTGGTGAAAGAACCTGTGTAAAGAGTATTGTACCTCAGGGGAGAGAGGCAAGATGGCAGAAGAATAGGGGACCTCGTTTCATCTGGCCCCTTGAATTTAGCTAGATATCAAACCATTCTGAACACCCATAAATTCAGCCTGAGGTATAAGAAAATATATCTGGAACTCTACAAGTAGAAAAGTGACTGCTTTTTGCAAGGTAGATGGTGCAGAGATGTGAATCTATGGGGAAATATCAAAATATAAATGGAGAAGGGAGAAAGCCTCCATAAGCCAGCTACCAGAAAGTGATATAACCCCGGAGTATAAAATTGGAAGCCTTAGAAATATGCTACAGTGAGAAACATTCCTTTCTGAAAAGGGTTCAGGGGATGAAAAGAGCAGAATTCTAGGTGGGTCATTGTGGTCTCAGGCTCCCAGGAGACACAGAATGAATGGTGGGGGAGGAGAGTACCTGAACCAGCAGAGTGCCCAAACAGTGGATTGGGGAAACTGGTTAGGGTCAGCAAACCCAAGAGGGGATTCTCAGGTCTGGTTGCCATAAACCCCAAGCCTGGCCAGTTGGGCGACCACTCTCTGCCAGAGCACCCTGAAAAGGACTGGAATGCGCGGACTATTTACCACCCCCCAGGAGGGGCAACATAGCAAAAATCCATGAGCAGGTAACAGCTCTTAGGGTGGCAGTGGCCCCAGAAAGGGCAATAGGGCGACAAGCAGCTGTGGCCCAGGAGAAGTGGAGCAGGGTACACCCACAACCGTTCTCAGTCCCGAGGCACACAAAGGGCAGTGACACATGCAGGTTCCATGGACTCCCCCCTGGGAAGATTGCAGTGGGCACATACCACAAGAATCTGTGGAGTTTGGCACACATGAGGGTGAACACTGTTTGTCCCAGAGGGTTTATTGAAAAGAGGAAACCTCGATCTTTTGGCTCTGGGCCAGAGATCAGGGCATGGCCTTTTTTACTCTGATCCTCTAAAGAGGCACAGAAAGCCTCCAGGGAACAAAAGCCACACAGAAGACTTACACTGAGCCCAGCCATGTGCAAGGGACGATGCAACTCTGCCCAGGCAAAGACACCTGAGAAACAACACAGCAGGACCCTCCCCAGAAGACAATCTGGAAGAACAGGTGCAAACTAGGTTACAGATCCCACAAGCCTGTAAAACTCCATCATCAGCAGGAAAGTAGCATATTGAACTTGAGGGTTTTCTCACGATTCCTTTATCTTTCAGTCTAAAAATTTTCCATTTCTTTTTTTTTTTTTTACCTATTTCCCATTTCAATTAATTTATTTTACCAACTTATGTTTTTAAGTTGCTTTTTAACTTTTATTTTTTATATCTACATTTAATGGATACATGCTTCATTTTAGCCCTTTTTCACTCTATTCGATTTTATTTTTGTATATAGATAAGTTTTGCTTTCTTTGTAATTTTGGGAGGTAGTGTCTTCTAACACACAGACCAAAATTCACTTAGGAACAAGTGGATCACTCTGCCCCCCAACTTTGTTTTTTTCTCTTTTTCTTGTTTGTTCTGTTTTGGTTTCCAACCACTTCAGATTTGTTAGAGGGTATTATGCTTGGGTCAAGGTTGTTATTTTGGACTCTGCTCACTTGCTTACCTATTCTTCTCTGGGCAAAATGACTAGAAGGAGGAATTCACCACAAAAGAAAAAAACAGGTAATGTTCTCTGACATGAGCTAATCAATATAGATTAAATAAGATATCTGAGATGGAATTCAGGATAGCAATTATAAAGTTAATATCTGGACTTGAAAAAAGCATAAAAGATAGTAGAGAATCTCTAAGTGCAGAAATGAAATCTAATCAGGACAAACTTAAAAATGTCATAACTGAGATGCAATCTAAATTGTAAGTGATTGCAATTTAGATTGCAATCTAACAGCTCTAACAGCTAGGGTGAATAAGGCAGAAGAGAGTGTAAATGATCTAGAAGACAGGCTGATGGAAAGGAAGGAAGTAGAGGAAAAAGAGAGAAAGACATCTCAGAACCCATGAAGAAAGGCTTCAAGAATTTAATGATGCTTTGAAATGAACAAATGCCAGAATTATTGGGGTATCTAAGGGGGAGAATAAGGGAGGGCAGAAAATATATTTGAGCAAATCATAGCTGAGAACTTCCCTAACCTGGGGAAGGAAACAAGCATTCATGTACAAGAGGCAGAGAGGAGTGGTCCCAAAATCAATAAAAGTAGATAAATACCTCAACATATAGTAGTGAAGCTTGAACATCTTAGAGGAAAAGAAGCTATTCTGAGAGCAGCTCAAGATAGGAGATTCCTTATGTACAGAGGGAGGAACATCAGATTTAATATCAGACCTATCCACAAAAACCTGGCTGGCCAGAAAGGGCTGGCATGATATATTCAGGATATTAATGGGAAGAATATGCAGCTAAGAATTCTTTATCCAGCAAGGCTGTCATTAAGAATTCAAGCAGAGATAAAGAGCTTCCAGGACAATAGAAACTGAAAGAATATGTGACTATTAAGCCAGCCCTGCAAGAAATATTAAGGGGGATCCTGTAAGCAAAGAGAGACTCCAAAAGTAACATATACCAGAAAGAAACAGAGACAATCTACAGAAACAAGGACTTTACAGGCAATACAATGGCACTAAATTCATATCTCTCACTAGTTACACTGAATGTAAATGGGCTTAAATACACCAATCAAAAGACACAGGGTATCAGATTGGATTTAAAAAAAAACAAACCATCAATATGCTGTCTGCAAGAGACTTATTTTAGACACAAAGACAACTCCAGATTAATGTGAGGGGGTGGAAAACCATTTATCATGCTAATGGACATCAAAAGAAAGCTGAGGGGGGGGTGCCTGGGTGGCTCAGTGGGTTAAAGCCTCTGCCTTCACCTCAGGTCATGATCTCAGGGTCCTGGGATCGAGTTCTGCATCAGGCTGTCTGCTCAGCAGTGAGCCTGCTTCCCCCCCCCCCCACCTACTTCTGATCTCTCTTTCTCTGTCAAATAAATAAATAAAATCTTAAAAAAAAGAAAGAAAGAAAAAGAAAGAAAGAAAGAAAGAAAGAAAGAAAGAAAGAAAGAAAGAAAGAAAGAAAGAAAGAAAGAAAGAAAGAAAGAAAAAGAGCGAGCTGGGGTGGCAATCCTTATATCTGTCAAATTAGATTTTAAACCGAATACTAATAAGAGATGAGGAAGGACATTATATAATACTTAAAGGATCTAACCAGCAAGAAGATCTAACAATTGTAAATATTTATGCCCCTAACCTGGAAGCAGCCAATTATATAAACCAATTAATAACAAAATTAAAGAAACATATTGATAATACAATAATAGTAGGGGACGTTAACACCCTACTCACAGGAATGGACAGATCATCTAAGCAGATCAACAAGGAAATGAGGGCTTTGAATGACACACTGGACCAGATGGACTTCACAAATATGTTCAGAGCACTCTATCCTAAAGCAACAGAATACACATTCTTCTCAAGGGCTCATGGAACTTTCTCCAGAATAGATCACATACTGGGTCACAAATTAGGTCTCAATCTATACCAAAAGATTGAGATTATTCCTGCATACATTGAGACCACAATGCTTTGAAATTTGAACTCAATCACAAGAGAAAATTTGGAAGGAACTCCAACACTTGGAGCTTAAAGAGCATCCTACTAAAGAGTGAATGGATCAGCCAGGAAATTAAAGAAGAATTTTAAAAATTCATGGAAACTAATGAGAATGAAAACACATAGGTTCAAAACCTCTGGGTTACAGCAAAGGCGGTCCTAAGAGGGAAGTACATTGCAATACAAGACTCTCTCAAAAAATTAGAAAAATCCCTAATACAGAAGCTAACCTTACATCTAAAAGGCCTACAGAAAGAACAGCAAATAAAGCCTAAACCAAGCAGAAGAAGAGAAATAATAAAGATTAGAGCAGAAATTAACAAAATAGAAACCAGAAGAACAGTAGAACAGATCAGCAAAACTAGAAGCTGGTTCTCTGAAAGAATAAGACCAATAAACCTCTGGCCAGACTTATCCAAAATAGAAGAGAAAGGACCCAAATTAATGAAATCATGAATGAAAGGGGAGAAATCACAACCAACACTGAAGAAATACAAACAATTATAAGAACATATTATGAACAAATATATGCCAACAAATTAGAAGAAATGGATGCATTCCTGGAAATTTATAAACTACCAAAACTGAAACAGGAGGAAATAGAAAATCTGAACAAACGCATAACCAGCAAGGAAATTGAAACAGTAATCAAAAACCTCCCAAAAAACGAGTCCGGGGACAGATGGCTTCCCATGGGAAATCTACAAAATATTTAAAGAACAAAATCTACCTATTCTCCTGAAATTATTCCAAAAAATAGAAATGGAAGGGAAACTTCCAAACTCATTTTATGAGGCCAGCATTACCTTGATCCCAAAACCAAAGATCCCATCAAAAAGGAAAATTACAGACCAATATCCTTGATGAACATGGGTGTAAAAATTCTCACCAAAATACTAGCCAATACGATCCAACAGTACATTAAAAGGATTATTCACCACGACCAAGTGGGATTTATTCCTGGGATGCAAGGTTGGTTCAACATCCGCAAGTCAATGAATGTGATACAATACATTAATAAAAGAAAGAACAAGAACCATATGATACTCTCAGTTGATGCTGAAAAAGCATTTGACAAAGTACAGCATCCTTTCCTGATCAAAACTCTTCACAGTGTAGGCATAGAGGGTACATACCTCAATATCATCAAAGCCATCTATGAAAAACACACAGTGAATATAATTCTCAATGGGGAAAAACT
>CM052897.1:72711667-72778514 GCA_028534135.1 Potos flavus
GGCTGGGTTATGGACTTTGGGGAGGGTATGTGCTATGGTAAGTGCTGTGAATGTGTAAGCCTGATGATTCACAGACATGTACCCTGGGGCAAATAATACATTATATGTTAATTTAAAAAATAAATAAAGTTTAAAAATTAAAAAAATAAAAAAATTTAAAAAAGCTTTTGCACAGCAAAGGAAACAGTGGACAAAACCAAAAGACAGCTGACAGAATGGGAGAAGATATTTGCAAATGTCTTATCAGATAAAGGGCTGGTATCCAAGATCTATAAAGAACTTATAAACTCAACACCCAAAGAACAAAAAATCCAATCAAAAATGGGCAGAAGACATGAACAGATATTTCTCCAAAGAAGACATACAAATGGCCAACAGATACAAGAAAAAGTGCTCCACATCACTTTTCATCAGGGAAATACTAATCAAAACCACAATGAGATACCACCTCACACCAGTCAGAATGGCTAAAATTAACAAGTTATGAAACGACAGATGTTGGAGGCAATGCACAGAAAAGGAACTCTCTTACATTGTTGGTGGGAATGCAAGCTGGTGCAACCGATCTGGAAAATAGCATGGAGGTTCCTCAAAAAGTTGAAAATAGAGCTACCCTACAACCCAGCAATTACACTACTATGTTTATACCCGAAAGATACAAATGTAGTGATCCAAGGGGCACCTGCACCCCAGTGTTTATAGCAGCAATGTCCACAATAGCCAAACTATGACAAGAGCCCAGATGTGGGTATGGGTGAATCTGCTTCTAAGTGGAAAGTAGGAAAACATTTCTCTCTGATGGTCCTGTTTTCTCAGTGAGATTATTTGCTGAGAGTGAGGATGGAGATGTGAGGGCAGGGATTTGTACATTGTTCAAGGAATAACAGACTATGCTGGTTCAGTTTATGAAGCACAACTTTCTAACATACACACACACACACACACACACACACACACACTTTGCTACAATTACTAAGGGAGTCATTAAGGGCCTAGGTGTGGTTGGGGACCAGTTTATTCAGTGGCAGCAATCTACGTGTGTGTGTGTGTGTGTGTGTGTGTGTGTGTGTGTGTGTGTTTTCTAGCAGTGCTCAACCACCAGGCTATCTAGACTGTAAACAATTTGAATGGTTGCATCAAACCTCTTTGAGAATTTACTAGTTGAGTGAGACAGAAGAACAGTGCTAACATTTATTGAGTGATCTTGGACATGACAATCTCTCTAAACCTCAGTTTCCTTATCTATAAAATGTGACTAAAAATAGTACTTGTCTCACTGGGTTGTTGTGAGAATTAAATGAAATATTAGTGTTTTTTTTACCATGACTTTCAGTAAGAAATATGTAGCCTTATCATGAGAATTAAATGAATATCTGCAAGTTCACAATGCCTTTCCCAAAATATTTGGGGACTTGATGTGTTTCAAAATTCAGAACTTGGGGGACTTCAGGAAAGTAATATGGTGACTAGAACACATATTATATAACACCCCATTGGGGCTTAGAAAAGTATCCAAAATCAAACATCAATTTGTCCACAGCCAAACATATGAATAATTCACACAAACCATAATTAAAGACTATGAATAGACTCCCCTCAGTTTAAAGTCCGATTTTGCCACCAAAGGAATTCAGGTCAGATTTTGTCTCAAATGTATTTTTTTCCAAGTTCTTATTTAAATGCCAGCTAATTAACATACAGTGTAATATCAGTTTTACTGTAAAATTTAGTGATTCATCTCTTATATACCACACCTGGTGCTCATCAAACATCGAATGCATTTTTTTAAGTTTTGGAGTTTTTCAGAACTTTATGGATTTTGGAATTGTGGATATGAATTTGTAGATATAGATATAATCTTTAAAAGGTACCCAGCACATGGAGCACCTGGGTGGCTCAGTGGGTTAAAGCCTCTGCCTTCGGCTCAGGTCATGATCTCAGGGTCCTGGGATCGAGCCCCGCGTCGGGCTCTCTGCTCAGCAGGGAGCCTGCTTCCCCCTCTCTCTCTGCCTGCCTCTCTGCCTACTTGTGATCTCTCTCTCTCTGTCAAATAAATAAATAAAATCTTAAAAAAAAAAAAAAAAAGGTACCCAGCACATAAGAAGCATGGTTATTATTATTGGAGTTTCATTTTTAAAATGACAGCTATAACCCACCGAAGGGATTTCATGATGTACTATTAGGGTGTGACCCCACACTCTGAGAAATGCTAATATATAAATGTTTATTAGCCTAGTCTTTAGTACATACTAGGCTCTCAACACATGTTAGAGGGAAAAATTACCATCTTATATTTGCATAATATTTTAAGTTTACAAAATTCTTATAAGCACATAATTGCTATTCATCTTCACAGTAACTTTATCAGAAATAATCTAAATGGTTTACCTTTCCTCTTTATTTACTTGCTGGTTTCATGAATAGAAGGAAATTTAAATAATAATAATCACATCTTCCAATGTTATTTATATCTTGACACCTAAAGCACTTTTTAACTTTTCTTCAATTATTTTATGTGAAAGAGATAATTTTTTGTACAGATAAACAGAACTAAGAGATCAAACCATATGTCTTAGGTTATGAAATACACCATTTCTACATAGATTGTGTCTAATAGAATATACAGCTATGTAAAAGTTGTACTTTTAAAGCACATTATTCAGTTCTTAAAATGGGCTAAAGACACATTTCCCTAAAGTCATCTTATAATCTTTGTGCTTTATTTTTTAGTGCTCTTGGAGACATTAAAATAGCTGAAGTAAATGTCAAGGGTTTATTCGTGAAACTCATTAACTCCTCCCTTGACAAAGAACTGGAAATTGGAGGTCATATTCTCCAGCAAAATGTGAATGGACAAACAGTCTCTTTTTACCGCTTCCTTCCAAATATCATAATGCAGGCCAATTGCACAGTAACAGTGAGTATAAGATATAAATGCTATAAACTAGAATTTTATAGGAAAAACTCTTTCACCCAGCCAGACTAGCATAGCACCAGTTTCTTCATCACTCGATCTTTAGGTAAAATGTGATTACTTGTTGTTGTTAGTTACTTGTCCCACTTTGTCCATCCCTGAATGTAAATTAATACTCATAATTAAATTTTCATGGCTTTCCTCAATCTGGTGTACGATATCTGTTGGGATTTTTAAAGACTTATTTATTTGAGAGAGAAAGAGAGCAGTGGGTGGGGGAAGGCACAGAGGGAGAGAGAGTCTTAAGCAGACTCCATGCTAAGTGAAGAGCTCACTTTCACAACCCTGAGATGACCTGAGTGAAAGCAACACTCGGTGAGGTAACTGAGGTAACCAACTGCGCCACCCAGGGGCTCTGAATACCTTTTGTTTTTATGATTCAGCTATTAAAACAAAATACCTAGTTTCCTAAAACTAAGCAAACATAATCCTTAAAAGAAGAGCAAAGAGATTGTTTGCTTAGAGAACAGGTAATTTGCTGATGCTGGAGGGTTTCCTCTCTTTCTTGTACTTTCCTTTAAACCATGTACAGTAACTGATTGATGTTATACAGCTTGATATTATATATTATGCAGTCATATTTTAAAACCTCATCTGTTCAGAATGATACATTTCAATGGCCCTCTGACATACGCAAAACTCCATGGAGCTCAAAGGGCATTTGTCATTAACAAACCATTTTCTTACAGGTATGGGCAGCTGTATCTGAAGCAAAGCATCAGCCACCATCAGATTTTCTTTGGAGAGAACAAAACAAGTTTAGAACAAGCCCAAACTGTACAACGATTTTGTGCAAACCTAATGGTGAAGTCAGTGTCCTATTCTTAACAATAGGTTTTAAAAGAAGAATGGATAGCTCTCCTCTTAGCTGACTCAAGTATTTTCCATCCTTAATAGCTTAGATAAAACTATCACTAACTTCAATAACATACCAGGCAAATCAACAGCACCCTGTTCCCAGGGCCAAAGTGCCAAAGACCTACTTCTAATTTGGCAAAAATAATTTTCATAGCCCATATTTCTAAGAAGTTACTTCAAATTCGAGTCAAGGATGGATTTTATTTATGATATTTAGGTTGAAGAGTGGCATAAAAAAGGAATGTACTACATAGAGATCTTTTCTATTCATTTATTCACTTCACAAATATTTGTTGAGATTATTCTCTATTCCAATGGCTGTAATATATACTGAGAATATAATGTAGAATAGGACATGATATCTGCTCTTAAGAGACTAATATTCTAATAAAAGGATCTGTGGTCTAATTTGTAACAATTATACATTATTCACTATAAAATTAAGTGTATTAGTAATAATTTTGGGTAACTCATTCCCAGTATTTGACAATTTTATATTTTCATTCTATCTTTTCCTTAGCATAATATTAACATAAATATATGCACAAAGACACACTATTAAAGTTGAAGGATATCTTTGTCTAGAACAAAAAGTTATTCCTTTTTCAAAACCATTCTTTTGATTTTTCTTAAATACCTGCCTTTTATTTTTTTACCTCCATTCTTACTTACTATGTCATATAACTACTAATCCAGATACTATGTTGATTGGAATCTATCTTTCTGATTGTCTTGCTTCCTACATTATACTTCATTCTTAGTTTGACTTTTTCTTTAGAGTAGACTTGCTAATTTATTAAGAGCCATTTAATGTCTGTCTGTAAGAACAGCAGTTGTTGTTAGAATACTCATTAGATGTAATTTCGAGGCCTTTCCTCACCTTTAGATCTGTTAGTGGGCTCAAAATGAATTTTATAATACTTCTAATGATTTTCACTGTTGGGAAAAATAAAGTGATGTAATCTAAATTATTTACTCAGGCTCACAAAAAATCATTGGCAAAAGTCTAAGATTAAGGCATTCTTATTTCAGACTTTTCATCACATTTATCCATGCATCTATTCACTCTGCAAACACGTTTGAGGTTTCTACTTTGTATACACACTGTTCCCAGGCACTGAATGTTGAACCAGACAGACCAGGTCCCTAAGCTCCTGGAATGCCCATTTGAGTAAGTTGTCATTCCCTGCAACGGGATTAGTCTTTGTACTTACACTACTCTTTTTTACTCTGGTTTGAACTACTTTGCACATATAGGATTGGATTATTTTTGCACAGTGATGTAAACACAAATAATTTTATTTGCTAGTAAAAGAGTGAAACTGACCAATTCATATATATGGGAAACATTTACATATGTTTAGGTCTGCCAAGCATTATACTAGGTGCTGGGGGGAAAAAAAACAACAATTGCATGGTTTCTGTCCTCAGGAAACTCAGAGTCTAGTTAGTCTCCTTAATAGTTCCACCTAGGATCCTAGCTCAAAAAATGTGGTTTCCTTTCCATGTCTCTAGTTCTACTGCCCATTTCCCCAGTTCGTTTTTTTTTTTAAGATTTTATTTACTTATTTGACACAGAGAGAGAAAGATCACATGTAGGCAGAGAGGCAGACAGAGGGAGAAGGGGAAGCAGGCTCCCTGCTGAGCAGAGAGCCCGATGCAGGGCTCAATCCCAGGACCCCGAGATCATGACCTGAGCCGAAGGCAGAGGCTTAACCCACTAAGCCACCCAAGCGCCCCCCATTTCCCCATTTCAAATAAGACCTATATATACACATATACATATATATAATATCTTAAATATTTAAATTTTAATGATAACATTACAACTGCTTTTTGCATAGTTCTTCATAGTTATGAATTTTAATAGTTTAGCCAAATCTCACGACACTGTCATATAGCAATTCCCTACTATCACCTTCCCCCTTTCACATATGAGGACACAGTCCAAGACAGTAAGTGACCAATCTGCCTGAGGTTATGCCCCTTATAATTTTCAGAATTGGAAACTAAGGCCAGGATGTCTTACTATATCCTCATTGTGTTCTACTAATTCACACACAGTAGGTAAGTGACATTAAATTGTTTGACTTTGAAATGTTATTGCAATAAGCCTATGACATTTTAAAAAATCTAACTGCATTGGTATTTGATATTAATGAATCATTTTTGTTAGGCTGTTGCCTGGTACACTCCTATTCACTGGAAGCAAGCGTGGGAGAAATTAGAGACTGACATTGAATTTGACAGATGCTCAGTCGTAAGTCCAACATCTCGAAGACACATGTTTAGTTGGCCAGCAGCTATAACTACAACTAAAGAAAAACAAGATAAATATAATAAAGATAATTCAAAATATCAGATGGAACAAGTTAAAGTTTTTCTTAAAAGGTAAAAGTTGGTTGGCTTTTTTTTTTTTTAATTGAGTCCTTCCCACAATTAGTAACTGAGCAAGTAGAAATGACTAGGTGACAAATAGATACATGATGAATAGGTAAATCAAATTTTTAAAAAAAAAATCCTATTTCAAATAGGACCATAAAAACCATAATACTTTTTGTGTTTTATGAAAAACACAGAGCAAACAGGGTTATAGTCATGGGACAGTAAAGGCTGGTGATTTCCACTAGGCAATATCAAGACCTCTCTGGCCATTTCACTTCTTAGTGGCACAGCTGTTAGAGGCAAGGCTATGGAGACGTGAAGAGAGGAAATTATCACCATGTCTTTAGCAGTGCTTAGGTGGAGGATGAGATGCATCATCTAGAAATTTCATCTTGGATCAAGAACTGGCTTGTGGCTTAAAGTGCAGAATTTATGTCACGCTTATCTAGGCAAATGCTTCTGATGTTGATAAAAGTGCTGCCCAAAAGTCTAGAAAAGCCATATTCTCTGGTCTTAAAACATGCTTCACTTTAATTGAAACTTCATTGCTGATTCCACTATATAAGATACCTCTTGGGTTCACTTTTGGCTTAATATTTTTTTTCTTAACAGAGAAATTGAAAACCCACCAAACCCTTTTCCCAATAGCAGCCCTTGGTGCCACAGTCCCAGTGTCCCTGCACATCCCTACAGTCCTCTGACTGAAACTGGCAATCCGTGCGTGGCTGGAAGCAGCTTAGACAGACAGCCAAGGCCTCAGTCATCCAGGCCTGATCCAGCCCAGGTAAGTCAAAGGGATACTTACTCCAGGGGAGAGTTAAGGGATGAGGGGATGTGGGGAGGGAGGGAGGGAGACCTGGTGAAAGGGGTTAAGTGGTAAAATTCTCTAAGGACTAAAAACTTCGTATCTTCAAGTATAGATGGCTTCTAAAGCAAGCATCTGAAATCATTCACTTAACATTTCCTTTAGCACAGTGTCTTCTACTGTTCCTGATAAATACCTACTGAATAAATCAATGAATCAAAAGAATAGTGTGGCCAGCAAGAGTACATAGGATCCTTGAAGTTTGGTCAAAAGTACATCAAAAACTAATGATGTACTATACAGTGGCTAACTGAACATAATAATAAAAAAAGTATATTTGTTTTTTATTAGGCAGGAAAAGCTGGCCATACAAAGTTATGCTGTCCTTACAGATAAATCTGTCTTTTCCAAACACATTCTAATCTAATCCCAAATTCTTACTCTTTTTCAACAAGAAGTTTCTTATTTAAGTCATCTAAAGTTCTCAGAGCTGTGTTATTAACCCAGGATATTTGAATGGATTTCAGGAATTCCCTGAACTGCTGTTTTGGTACATAAATATGTGCCTATATGCTCTTTCCTGGGAAAAGAGTTCATGAGGTTCATCAAGTGCCCCCAAATGTTTACGACATACTAATTAAAACACAGTGCCAGATCCTAAGCTGTGGAGAAAGTCTGTTTCATACAGGTGCTGTATCCTGTTCAAGCTATAATGATTTGCAAACTTTTATTTAGTAGAGGGATGTTTTGTTTTGTTTTGATTTTCCCCAAATATTTTTATTTTATTTTTTCAGTGTTACAAGATTCATTGTTCATGTACCACACCCAGTGCTCCATGCAATACGTGCCCTCCTCAATACCCACCACCAGGCTCACTCATCCCCCCACCCCCACCCCTCCAAAACCCTCAGTCTGTTGCTCAGAGTTCACAGTTTCTCATGGTTCATCACCCCTCCGATGTTTTTTAAATGAAATCTTGGACAGACCAATATATAAAATGGATAAAAGCAAGCCTGTCCAAGTTGAAGAAAAGGTAGCAATTCCCACTGCCCACTATACCCTTTTTCCATCCCATCTTTCCTTGCTTCATCCCTCCTTCCCTGTGATCTTTGAGGCACCTCTCTGGAATCATAGAATTCTATACCACAGTATGAAAACCACTGTGTAAGTAGACCAACACATAATTGGAGGTAGCACTCCCAAAATAGCAACTTTTAGAAGTGAAATGATGAAAATTATGTAAAGTCCTGAATATATTGCATTTCATAAAATTAAATGCCCTGTATCTTTGTGCTTTAGTTTCCTCATCTGTCAAGTAAGAGATTTGGTCTGAAATTTAAAGAGCTCTTTCAGCAATGATTT
The DNA here is from genome assembly GCA_028534135.1 of Potos flavus. Lineage (NCBI taxonomy): Eukaryota > Metazoa > Chordata > Mammalia > Carnivora > Procyonidae > Potos > Potos flavus. The sequence goes on from CM052897.1 coordinate 72,720,052, forward strand.
ATACATATAATTTTATGTATAATGCACACAGATACACACCTTTGGTACATTACAACTTAGATTTGAGACTCACAAGAAGTACGTGAATTATGTTTTTCTTCAATTAATGATAGTCTTCTATCTATTTTACACATTTTAAACAACTCGTTTCCCAAAGAAATTTGACTTCAATTTTTTTTTAATTTGTTTTATTCAACTATAATTAACATAAAGTGTTATATTAGTTTCAGATGTATAAAATAATGATTTAAATTTCTGGGCATTACTCAGTGCCTAACATGATAAGTGTATTCTTAATACCCTTCACCTATTTCATCCATCCCTGCCCCAACCTCCTCCTGGGCAACCAATAGTTGCTTCTCTAAATTTAAGTCTGTTCATGAACAGACATTACTCTAAGGAAGACATATATTTAGACAACATGAAAAGATGCTCAGCATCACTCATCATCAGCGAAATGCAAATCAAAACCACAATGAGATATCACTGCATACCCGTCAGAATGTCTGAAATCAAAAACTCAAGAAACAAGTGTTGGCAAGGATGTGGAGAAAAAGGAACAAAACAAAGGAACAAAGGGAAAAAGGACAAAGTGAGAAACAGACTCTTAACTATAGAGAACAAACAGATGGTTACCAGAGGGAAGTTGGATGGGGGGGATGGGTGAAATAGATGAAGGCGATGAAGACTACATTTATCTTGATGAACACTGAGTAATATATTTAACTACTGAATAACTATATTGTACATCTGAAACGAATACCACACTGTATGTTAACTATACTGGTATTATAATAATCTTTTTAAAAAACGTATTTTTGTCTCTTTTATTCTTTCACATGTTTTATTTCTTAAATTGGACATATAAGTAAAATCATATGATATTTATCTTTCTCTGACAGACTTATTTCACTTAGCATTATATCCTCTAGATCCATCGATGTTGTTGCAGATGGTCAGATGTCATTCATCTTTAAGGCTGAATAATATTCCTTTACACACACACACACACACACACACACCACTTCTTTATTTAATCATCTGTGGACAGACAGTTGGGTTGCTTCCATATCTTGGCTACTGTAAATAATGCTGCAGTAAACATAGGGGTGCATTTCTTTTTTAATTAGTTTTTTCGTTTTATTTGGGTAAATATCCAGTAGTTAAATTACTGGATCATATGGTAATTCTATTTTTGAGGAACTTCCAAACTGTTTTCCACAGCGGCTGCACCAATTTGCATCCCTACCAACAATGCATGAGTGTTCCTTTTTCTTCACATCCTCACCAACACTCGTTATTTTTTGTCTTTTTTATTTTAGCCATTCTGACAGATGAGAGGTGATATTTCTTTGTGGCTTTGATTTGCATTTTCCTGATAATTAGTAATGTTGAGTATCTTTTCATGTGCCTAATGGCCATCTGTATGTCTTCTTTGGAAAAATGTCTGTTCAGGTCCTTTGTCCATTTCTCGGTTGGATTATTTGTTTCTTTGGTGCTCAATTGTATAAGTTCTTTTTTGTTGTTGTTTGTATTTAAATTCCAGTTAGTTAACATACAGTGTAATATTAGTGTCATGTAGAATTTAGTAATTCATCACTTATTTATAACACCCAGTGCTCATCACAACGAGTGCCCTCCTTAGTACCCAACACTCATTTAACTCATTCCCCTGACACCTCCTCTCCAGTAACCATCAGTTTGTTCTCTATAGTTAAGAGTCCATTTTCCAGTTTGTCTCTCTTTTTTCCCTTATGTTCATCTGTTATGTTTCTTAAATTCCACATATGAATGAAATCACTTATTTCACTTAGCATTATACTCTCTAGCTCCATCCACATCTTTGCAAATGGTAAGATTTTCTTCTTTTTATGGCTGAGTAATATTCCATTGCATATATATACCACAACTTCTTTATCCATTCATCAGTCAATGGACATTTGGGCTCTTTCCATAATTTTGCTAATGTTGATAATGCTGCTATAAACATCACGGTGCATATATCCCTTCAAATCAGTATTTTTGTATCCTTTGCTAAATACTTAGTATGCAATTGTGGAATGTAGGGTAGTTCATTTTTAGCTTTGTGAGGAAACTCCATACTGTTTTCCAGAGTGGCTGCACCAGTCTGCATTCCCACCAAAGAGATTTCCCCTTTCTCTGCATCCTCGCTAACACCTCTTGTTTCCTATGTTGTTAATTTTAGCCACTTTGGTGGGTGTGAGATGATGTCTCATTGTAGTTTTGATTTGTATTTCCCCGATGCCGAGTGATGTTGAGCATCTTTTCATGTGTCTGCTCCATTTCATTTCGCTCTCTTGCTGTGATTTTGTCCTGTTATTTCATTTGGGATGTATTCCTCTGTCTCTTCATTTTGTCTAACTCTCCATGTCTCTTTCTATATGTTAAGAAAGTCAGCTATATCTCCTGCTCTTGAAAGTAGTGATCTTATGAAGAAGAGGTCCTGTAGTGCCCTGCAGTGAAACGTTCCCTGTTCACTAGAACCTGGCACTTCAGGAGTGCCTCCTATGTTTGTCGTGTGTGCCCTATTATTGTAGCTGAGTCACATTTGCCTTCATTCCAGTCATCTGCAATGACTCTGTGCCTGTTGTGGGCAGTGTTTTGTCCCTGTGTTGTTAGTGGGCCAGTCCGGGGCCACTTTGGGCTTGAGTTGAATCAGACCAGTTGTTTGCCAGGACTTCAGTAGCACCAAACTGTGAGGCTTTCTTTTGTGTTGCTCCCTGAGAAGCCCTTGCTGGTGGCCAGGGCCTGTAGTGAGACCTGATATTTGCCCCCAGCCCACTGTGGGGATTCATTTGGACTGGTTTCTCTCATTATCTTTCCCTTTCTGGTAAGAGTCACACTGCACTGGTCCTTGTCCCTGCTGGGGCTGTTTGTACCACTTTGGATGGGCTCCAGCCAAGGGTGTATTGGAGAAGGGAAGTCCACAGGAAAACATGTGGGTGAATATGTCAGCAAGGGTCATGCTGGTCTGCTGTGGGATAGCCCTTGCAGCCACCCGGGAAAACTGCCGAGGCTCACCCGGTTGAAGGGGGTAGATCCGATGAAGCTCACAGGGCCTGGCATGCAGTGTTCGCAAGGTTGTCTCTGCTATGGTAGGGGACTGTTAGTCACTTTGGAGAACTCCTGCAGAGGCTGGGTGCATGGGCAGGTCCACAGAAGAATGCAGGAATGGGATATGCTTTTAGCAAGTTAGGTGGAGAATGTTGGCACTGCACTCATTCCCACAGGCATCCATTTATCTAGGCTGGGGTACAGGGGAAGGAAATGGAACCCCCAGCTCTTTTGTTCTTGCAGTAGTCTCCCAAAGATCCCTGCATCTCCAGCACATGCTCTGAGATTAGTAAATAAATCTCCTTCTTGTGTTATTCCAGGAATTTTTCAAACTGCTGCTTCTATGCTATAACTTAGCAAGGCTGTTATGCATGCTATCACTATAAGGGCAGGAACTCCACCCTCCCAGCTATCCCAGAGCTGAGCCACTGATTTTTTAGGTTCCAGGTATTAAGCCCCACTGATTATTAGGCCCCTGTTTTCAAAGCCAAATGTTATAGGGATTCATCTTCTCCATGTGTGTTCCCTGTGCCTGAGGTGCCTGGTATGGGGTCTGGTCCTCTCCCTCTCCCTATGCTAGTGGCATCCCTCCCTTCCTGGGAAAGTCCTGTGGGTCTCTTTGGCTCCCAACCATGTCTCTGCCCTTCCTACCCTCTTTGATATGGCCTCTTCTCAACATTTGGCTGTGGAGAGTTTGTTCAGCCAGTCTTCAGGTTGTCTTCTTGTAATTTGTAGTGATGTAGGTGTTATCTAGTTGTATCTATGGGACGAAGTGAGCTTAGGATCCTCCACTCTGCCATCTTCCTCAGAAGTCCTTTACCATTTTCTTATGTTATTAAATTGACTAGGTTCTCTGGTGTATTATGGAATAGTTCCAGTGAGCATGACCATCGTTGGCTTGTTTCTATTCTTGATGAGAATGCTTCTAAAACAACAGCAGGATGTTTGCCAAAAGTTACCACTTATCATTTAATCTGCTAAGAATTTATTCCCATTGAAATTAGCAGAAACTTGGGGGAGTGTTCTGAACATCTAAAATATATGGGAATTTTATCTAATCTGATAGAAATCACAAAATGCACAAAGGCTGCAGTTAACTTAGTGCCTACACATTATGAAAGGACTAAATAAGATATGAAATTCATTCTTCCACACTGAATGTTCACGACAAACTAAAACACACACACACAAAAAAAACCACTTATTAAAAGAAAGTACTTCTGATAATTATGGAGCTATGAAAGAGGGTTTCATCAAAGCCCCCAACAAAAAAAGCCAAAAATTGTGAATAGATTCTCCTGAAAAGTCCTTTCAGCTATCCTACCAAGTGGGAGAGGGCATCCACTGGCCCTGCATTCCATGAACAACCAAATCTCTTGCCATAATTGCTCTCATTTTCTCTGTTAGAAGCACACTTACCCCCATAAATTCAGAGATCACCACAACTTTTTTTATCAAAAGGTTGTCAATATATCCTCTCCTATCTTAAGAGAAATCTAATGACAGATATTAAAACATTTTCATCTCATTGTAAGTCCCATTATTATTCCCATTTCACAGATAAAGAAAGCAAGTGATAGAGCTAGAAAATTTTCCTTCTTTGAAATTTTTTTAATGCTATAAAATACAGAAAGTTGCAAAAGATGCTCCTCTGTCTACTCCCCCAACTGAAAATGTTAATATGGTGTCATATTTGCATCAGCGACTTTCTATTTTAAAAGACATAAATATTACTTATAAAGCAGAATCCCCCTGTAGTTCCTTCTGTGGTCCCTGTCTCCTCCCTCTCTCCCTGAAGCAGTATCCATGAACTTGGGTGTTGGTGGTGGTGGTGGTGTTTTGTATTGTGTTGTTGTTCAGCTCAAATCTAACCTGAAATTCTGAAATTTTTCCACTCTGAACTGTTGAAGCTCAGGAAATTTATCCATAACTGTTAATATATCTTCTAAACCTAGAACATATTCCTTTTAGTATGAATATATATTCAAGATATGTTACCAACAAATTTAAACTATTTCTTTACCTTAACAGAAGAACTGAAGGAACACTGAACAAAACAAAGAGGGAGAGAACATTGACAACTATGCAAAACATTTTCTACCATAAACAATTTATTCAAAAATGACTGAGTGCCTATAATAAATCACAGTGCTAAGCACCAGAGACACAAAAATAAGTCACCCTCTTTCTAGGGAGAAAGACAACTAGTAAAGCAACAAAAGTAGTAGGATAATGACTTTCAAATATTTTTTACCATAAACCACAGTAAGAAATATGGTTTATATGATTATTCAATATACATATACACATGTACATATGTAACTGAAACAGAAGTTTCAAGAGGCAATACTTAATTTTTTGAACTGTCTGTATTTCCTATCCTTTCTATTTCATTTTAAGTACCTGTCATGACCCTCTAACTTTATTTCATAACCAATAAATGGGACAGGACCTGCTCTTTGAAAAACATTGTTTTAGAAACATTTATAAAGTGACATGAGAGCAATTGAAAAGGCAACTCAGAGGAGATGTATTTGAACTATGATATTGAAGGATGAACAGAAGTTATTCAGGTTGAAAAGAAAATGGACAAAGCATTCTGAATAAAAGAAACAGCATATTTTAAAAGCATATGGAGATAAAAATAAACTCTGTGTGTCTAGAGAATAGTGAGAAATTGTATCCAACTGAAATATATGTTGAGATGTTAGTCTGTAAAGTTTGGGGGGTACTAAATTTTAAAGGTCTTTGCACACCATTATGTGAAAGAGTTTAGACTATATCAGGTAGCTAGGAGGAGATACTGATAGTTTATAAGCAGGTATCTCATATAGGTAAATCAATTTTGGAAAAGAACTTTGAAAGCAATATGGGAAAATGAAATGGAATAGGAAAGATTCTAAAATCTATATCTTTAGCCCAAACCTCTATTCTGAATTCCTGATTCATGAGGCCAATTGCCTAAAATTTCTTAGATGCCCCCATGAGTATCTCATTCCTAATATTTACAAAATTTATCTTATCATCATCTCTCCCTCAAAGTCTGTTATTCCACATTTGCTTTATATCTCAGCAAATGCCATTCAGAAGCCCTAGGACCTGAGAATCTTTCTCTATTCCTTTCCCTTTCTCAACTCCCACCTATAATTAGTTACAAAATCTTATTTATTTATCTTAAACAACCTGTTCATTTCCTTTCTTAAATATTTTCATTTTTTCTCCCATTATCTTCATGATGAAGCTCAAACCCGTGACATTTTTTGTGTATCTTATAGCCTGGCCCAACCTATCTCATCAAAAATTCATCTTGTATTCTATACCTCAACCGTCTTGAAGTTCTTTTAGTTCCTCCAGCATACCGTAACTACCTCTAGGCCTTCACAAGTTCTGTCACCCATCTCTTCACGTGGATAAATCTTATTCATTCTTAACATTTCCACTTATATGTCACTACCTCCAAAGGGTCCATCTTCTGGCATCCACCAAATGAGTTTTTTGTTCCTGATATGTATTCTCTTAACATCCTATACTTCCCCTGTCATACAAAGCACTTATTGCACTCTATTATAAATTTTCTCTATCCCTGGACTATATGCTCTGAAGAGATAGAAATAGCTTTTACACTGCTCACCTTTTGTCTCCTGCACTAAACTCAGTGCATGATCCATAATAGTTGTTTAATAAATGTTTGCTGAAGGACAGATGGAAAACGAGATACTGAAGGTTTTTAAGCAAGCATTTCATAGAGTTAGATTCATATTTTAGAGAAAATTTTAGAAGCAATGCTAAAAATGTTGTGGAGTAGAAAGTATCCCAAAATCTGGAAGGAAAGAATAGGGAAGGAAAGGAAAGGAAATAAAGGAAAGAAAAGGAAAAACAAAGCAGGTTATAAAAAGAGATTAGGAACAAGTAGGTCTAATAAAGTTATAATTTATGTTCCACAAGGAAAAGAAGAGAAAGATTTGGGCAGAAGTAATATGTAAAGAAATAATGACAAAAATTGTCAAAAATTGATTGAAGACACCAAGTCACAAAATCAAGAAAAGCAAATCCCAAGCAACACAAAGCCAAAGGGAACACCACCAATGTATATTATAGTAAAACTTCACAAAACCAAGTAACAGAAGTCAGAAGATAATGGAATGATATCTTCAATGTGCTAGATGCTAAAAGAACCACTAACCTAGAATTCTATGCCAGCAAAAATATACTTCAGAAAGTGAAGGTAAAATAAAGGCATTTTCAGGCAAACAAAACTAAGAGAAAGCAAACCCACAGTAAGGAAATACTGATAGAAGTATTGCTAGAAGAAAGAAAGCAATCTAGAAGGGATATACAGAGAGTTAAGAAATGAAGAAAAATGGAAAGAGTCAAACAACATAAATGAATATTCACTATACGAACAATACCAATATTTTCTTCTAGAGATTAAAATTTATATAAAATTTAAATACATGACAACTGTGTTAGTTTCCCAGGACTACAAAATAGTTTGTGGTAACAAAGTACCAAAAACTTGGTGACTTAAAACAACAGAAATGTATTCTCTCACAATTCTAGAGACCGGAAGTCTGAAATCAAGGTGTTGGTAAAGGCTATACAGTCTGAAAGCTCTAGAGGATTATCCTTACTTCCCTCTTAGCTGGCAAACTTTGGTGTTCCTTGGCTTCTAGATACATCAATCCAAACCCACCTCCATTCTTTAATGGCCTTCTCTCCTACATATCTGTGTCTGTATTTCCCTTTTCTTATAAGGACACTAATTATTATAAGGACACTAATCTAGTATGACCTCATCTTACTTCATTACATTTGCAAGGACCCAATTTCCAAATAAGGTCACATGCACAGGTTCCAGGGGTTAGGACTTCAACATGTCTTTCTGGGGGACACAATTTAACCCATAACAACAACAATAACACATAAGTTGGGAGGGGAATAATTGGAGTTAAAGTGCTCTAAATTACATGTTGTGTCCAGTAAGTTGTAAAAGTTACAGTTTATATTAGTCTGTAGTAAATCAAGGATGCATGTTTTGTAATTGAGGGTAGACACTAAAAGAATAGTAGAAGAATGTCATGTTTATGATCTGATTTATATCATAGTTTCATTATCATTCAGTCCAAAATATACTCTAATTTCCAATGTGATATCTTCTATGATACATGGATTATTTGGGGATAATATATCACAAAGTGGGTTTATTTCAGGAATGCAAGGTTGGTTTGAGCTTTGAAAATTAATCAAGTAAACTTATCATTTTAACCGAATAAAGAGAAAAATTATACAACCATCTCAAAAATATAGAAAAAGCATTTGATAAAATTCAGTAACCACCTATGATGAGAGAACCTTAGAGAATTAGGACTAGGAAGAATTTTCTTAATCTGAAAAGTGTCATGTACAAAACTCCTAAAGCAAATTGTCATACTTAATGGTGAAGTTAAGGAAGTTTCCTCCTTGAGATCCAGATAAAGACAAGAATTCTCTTTATGACAACTTCTATTCAACATTACACTAGACGTTTGAGTGCAATAAGGCAAAAAAAAAAAAAGATACACAAATATCCTATTATCTTATAATCTAACAAATCCATTCCCAGGAATTACATATGCCTAACAAATATATACATATGTATACCAAAAAAAACAAATACAATAATGATCATAACAACTGCATTTGTAATAGCCAAGAGCTAAAAAGCAATCCAATTATTCATTAACAATATAATGGATAAATTGTGATACATTGATACAAGCCCATAAGCAATGAAAATGGATGAACTACCTGCCACATGAATTAACATCAGTGAATCTCATAAACATAATATTAAGCAAAAGATGCCTGACAAGAATGAATATATGTTGTATTATTCCATTTATATAAAATTCAAAACATACAAAATTAAACCATTGTGTTAAAGATCATAATAGTTATCTCTCAGAGGAGAAGGGAAGTAGTACATGGAGGTTGCACAAAACTGCTTCTAGAATACTAATAATACTCCACTTCTTAATCTGAATAGTGTTTATGTGTATCACTGTTTTCTCACTATTTTCATCATGTTGTGCAATTATGACTTGTGAACTTTTCTGCATGTATGTTATACTTAAATAAACATATGTTATACTTAGATAAAATTCTTCTTTTCAGAAACTCTATGACAACAAAAAAGGAAAATTAAAAAGGAAAGTAAATACAGTTAGTTATAACAATCAGCACTGACAGCTTATACCTTGACAAGGAAGGAGAAAGAAAATCTTAAAAAATAGATTGATGAACTCAAAATGAGTATTAATAACACAAAGTTTATTTAGTGTAGGAGGAAAAATAATCTTACCTGAAATAAGTCTGAGCTTATTATTATATTGGTATGTATAGGTAATTAATTTCAATATAGTTTGTCATAGCTTAGTTATTTCCAGGAATATCTTTGGCAAAGATGGTTAATTACTGCTCCTAGACCATTGTTCCTTCAGATACAAGATGTACAGGTCCAGGGAAGTGTAGACACATGGCCACCAATAATAAAGCCTGTTTAACTCAGCCTCTGCTGCAGCTAGACAGGACCATGTGTCTACATTCTGTATAGTGGAATGTGAATGGAAATTATATGCAATATCTGGATTATGCCCCTGAAGTTGTACTTCCCTGTGTCTCCTCTGTGCCATAATAACTGGTTGCAGCTGCCATCTTTCAAATCAGAGATAGAGCCGTGTGTCGGATATCAGGATGGAAAAGCCACACTAAATGCCCTGTATCAGCACATCTCCAAATTAAATGAAAGAGAAATAATTTTGTTTAAGCCATTGTTAAGTTGTTTCTAAACCAGATGGCCCACACCATATCACTACCATTTAGTTTCACTTAAACTATTGGTTAAAAGGGGCACCTGGGTGGCTCAGTGGGTTAAAGCCTCTGCCTTCGGCTCAGGTCATGATCTCGGGGTCCTGGGATTGAGCCCCGCATCGGGCTCCTTGCTCAGCGGGGAGCCTGCTTCTCCCTCTCCCTCCCCCTGCTGCTCCCCCTGCTTGTGCTCTATCTCTCTGTGTCAAATAAATATATAAAATTAAAAAAAAAAAAAAAACTATTGGTTAAAAAACACAAAAGTCACAGCTAGAAAAGACATTTTAAATACAATTAAGTACATTTAAATATAGAATGAATATTATATATTGACAAGTCATTGTTCTTTCCTTAGGTTGCCAGTTGTGTTGTTTGTGTTGTGGTTATATTGGTTGTTCTTAGATTTATACAGAAATCTTGCTTTTCAACGGTTTGGTGATATAAGCATAAATAAATAATGCAAATATGGCAAAATAGTAACTATTGAATCTGGGTAATAGATATATGGATTTGGTTGTATTTTGCTTTCATGGTTTCTTTATATTTCAAATTTTTGACAATAAAAATTTGAAAAAATCAACAAGAAAGACATCTGATAGAATGTGGTGTGCACTTGGAGCTATTAGTGCACAGAGGCAAGACCTGAGTGCAGCATGAAGGAGGTGCTCTTAGGAAGGCTAACCTGTGACAAAGCAGATGTGTTTGCATTGTGTTGCCACTGTTCCTCCTAGGTCTAGAGAGAATTTGCTTTCTTCCTGCTGAGATTAGTTTACAGATTGTGGCCAACTTTGTCAGTCTTCTGTAACTCAAGTTAAATGGCAGGAAGTAAAGTGAAGATAGTGTCCTACCAACATTGTTTTAAGCTGACAGTGTGTGTGTGCTGTGTAATGTATTTTATTTGCATGCTGTCTGATACACTTTATCTATCATCTGTGGTCCATATTGCACCCTTTAGTGGGATTCGTTTTAACTGTACACTCTATAGCTATTGTCTTCCATACAAATGTTATAATAGTAATAATAATAATAATAATAATGTTCCCTTGTTTCTGAAGGCTGCAGAGTCGCACAATAAAAGCTAATCTGTTAGTAAACAAAGAAACTAGATCATAGATAACATGCAAGAATTAAACTTTTAAAATCTACTACTGTAAGCTCTATGCATCTTAAGATCAAATTTATGAAATTTAACATTAGTTGGACTGTGGCCAAGTACTCATTATAGTCCAATAGGTCTGGCTTATCTGTGCTAGATCAAGGTATTTTTTTCCACAAGAACACATTTCCAATCCATAATAGTGACAAAAGAAAAAATATAAGTTTGAAATAAATTATCTTTAAGTATCCTCCATGTAAGTACTTTGTTCTCTTTATTGATGTTTATACTTATATTGCATTATTTACATTTATCAGATTACAAATTTGGAAAGTTGAATGTCACATCTCTGTGATTTTTACCTTACTTACATGTATATATGTATTTATATTTATATATGTATATATAAATGACAGTACTAATCAATAATATAATCAATATCAATAATATAATCAATAATATAATTAGAAATTGTATGAGCTGATATATAGGGGAAAAATCTGACTATCCTTTAGAATCCTATAGAATAGAAAAGACCAATTACATGAACCTCTTGCAATCAGACTGAGAAGAAAATAGTTGAAGGAACACTGAAAACTGTCAAGAGTTTCCGTCCATTTTTTGTTATCAAAATAATAGCACCAATATATCAGGAACTTTTTTATAAAGGAAAATTATATCATGAATTCAAGGGTAACGATTTTTCTCGACTGTTGCTTGCTTTCAGAAAATTTAAATTGTAACATCACCATATTCCTACAGAACTTTTTTCCATAAAATAGATAATTAAAACCATTTACATGTCTGTTCTTATAGGTGAAATAAAAGTTTTTTTAATGACCATACAGAGAATTCCAAGATATTAGCCCTAATGACAGAATGATTGGATAATTTCATGACTCGATTTCTTATTTCAAAACAATTCAACATTACAAAACATAAGTATTTTAATTTACCTTTACTTAAGAACAATTATAATCTCATTTATGGAAATATATGTCGTTAATGAACCATTTCTTCACACAAGTAAGCAATACTATTTCAGGAAGTCAGAGTATTCTAAGATTAAAGTTACCAGGGCTGAGTGCTTCAGGCTCAAATAACCATTAAGAAAGTGCCATCACCCAACAAAATGGAAACAAACACCACTGCTATTGACAATTCTGTCATTAAATTTCAAGAAATTATAGGTGGGAATTTTCTTATTATCTTCTAAATGTTTTTATCTCTAAATTACAGTATTTGGGGGCACCTGGGTGGCTTAGCCTGTTAAGCATCTGACTCTTGGTTTTGGCGAGGGTCGTGATCTCAGGAGGAGCCCCATGTGGGGCTATGCACCCAGCAGGAAATCTGCTTGAGATTCTCTCTCTCCCTCTACCTCTCTGCCCTCTCTCTCTCAAATAAATAAATAAATCTTTTTAAAAAATAAAATACAGTACTTTATTTCCTGTAGAACAAGCTTCCACGGTGCAATGCAAAGTCTCCATCCTCAGGCTACTTAGTTTGGAAGGACATACATAAAATAGTTATGAGGTTTGTTTCATGCCAACAAATTGTACCAGAAGATGAGAAGTGATGAGCTAGACTCTTATCATATCTGAGCCACTGTCTCTAGTATGGAAAATATCTTAGAAGCCTATTTATACTCCAGGTCCATAACTTACTATTCAGAAAGTTTACACTGTGATGAGCCAAATAGCATACTGACTCATTGGATTCAGAAACCTATTAGTGACTAAGAGAATCACTGTGTTTAAACCAGAAACACCCTGCATTTTTGTTCCTCTTTCTTTCAGATCACATCTTCACATCCAGCCTCTGGATATTATTTCTTTGTAATCAAATACCGGCAATTTAACTTGATAATTCTTCTGCACTTTCAGAGAAAAAGAAAGGGTTAGATATGACTGAGTTGCTTTTCCTGTAGCTGTTTTTTTCCAGAGGAGCTTATTATTGTCTGTACCTAGAATATTATTTTGCTTTCTTATCTTTTATTTTACAGGGAAAAAAATCCATCTCATTTCTGGGCTAGAAGTAATTTGTATTTCGCATTATTCTACTGAGCATGATTTCAACTTGATACTCTAATTTTCTGTGTAGAAATTATATTTAAACAAAGTGACTTGCAATCCCTGCTTAAGCATATAGAAGTGAGGGAGGCCACCGTATCTGTCACACCATACCTCACCAGGGTGAAGGTGGCTAAACTGGTAGGCTAAGCAGCATCTGCTTCTGTCCACACACCATCTCGTGCATCCCTTGTGATGCCTCCCTTCACTAGCTACTTCATCCTTACAGCAGCTTAAGTGTAGAAAATAGAGAATTTAAGGAATTTTAAAGGCTGGTAAAATTACCCTGCAACCTCAGGTTTTAAATATATTTCAGACTGATCGTTCTTCTCTCAAACTTTTGGTTAATTATGTCTTGAAATAGAGGTTTCTTTTAGAAATGATGCACTGAAAACTTGAACTTAATATTCAAATATTACTTATCAAGTGTTTTTTAAGCCCCTTGTTTAAAGTTACCATTAAGTAAATGTCCTTAAACCTTAGACGTCTCCTTCAAATGAAAGAAAATTATTTTGTTCATAGTCTATCCCCGGATTTGTTTTAATGTGAAAACTCAATGCTTGGAATATTGGATTCCCAATCTCTCTTCTTTTTGGTGGGGGCTTCGCAGGGACCAAGAAAAATATGACATCCGAGTTACAAAAGCAAGTAGGCAGTCAACTCGACTTTTAAAGGTAAGCAACAGTACTGCAAATTTGCCTTCTCTGCTGAAAAATAAGAAGACTAAAATAATTTCCAGATACATCTTTCAGACCCATCAGTACATGGATTGTTCTCATATGTTCTATAGTCATTAATTTTCTGTTAAATGTTTATGTTGCTTTTGGATCCATCAGTTTTTGTCTTCCCTTGTTGTATGATAAACTTTCCAAGACTGGGAAAGAAGGAAATACCACATCTTTACTTTTTGCCCTATATCCTCATGCTATCCTTGTTGGTGGATAAGTAAGAGCAATTAGAATCCAGAGTCACTTCAAATGCCCAAAAAAACATTCTGCAACTATACCAATACATTTTAGTTCTTATAAGCAAGACATTATTAATAGTTTAACAGAAATTATTCTAGTTAAAGAAACTGCAGATGCTCTATCATTGTGTATCTCTTAAATGGCAATGAAAGGCAGTATTAGGAACTCTGACCTCTGCTACTCAGTTGATAAATGACCCTGCATCATTTAACCAGTCACTTCCTACACTGCTTCATCTTTTCATCATATTAACATCTAAGTAACTGAGGAAGATCTCAATGGCTTTCTGTTTCATTAGTGGTTGTGTTTACACTGTTCCCCAGAGAGCTGATGACAAGGTGATTTTTTTGGTCAAGGATTCCTTTGGTTTAGTATTCTTCTCTAGTTTACATCCTTTGTTGCCCTAATCTATAACTGATCTATTTACATGTTTTCTTGCTCATTTTTCTGAGTAGGCTTTAGGTTTATTCCTTGGTTTCGGAATAAAGCTATGGCCAGCCGATCCCTAACTTGTTAATATGCTAGACTCCACTGGCAGAAATGACTTAATTTTACCACTCCACACAGACTGCTGGCCTTTCATGGTGCCCCTTACTACCCACTTCTGTGTACTAACCTTGCAGTTTTTCTTAGATTGCTCAGTTGTCCCAATTTCTTTCAGTTTGTCTCTCCCTAGGTTTTCCCTAATCCTCATCTTCTATTTTTCTGAATGTCACCTACTCTTTTACAAGTCCACTCTCTCTGTATTTGTAGTATCATTACCCTTGAGCTTCCAACTTTGTAAAAATATGATGGTCACACACTCTCTGATCTTCTGAGAAGCTTTCTTCTCAGACATTTCCTATAGGGCATTGGGAATGTGAAGAGATTTTATTCAACCACCTCATTTTATAGCAAAAGAAAGTGAAGGCTGTAAAGACAAGTTACCAAAATTCACCTCATAATCAACCACAAAGCCACAACTAAATCTAAGGTCTTTCAATTGCAAAGAACTGGAGAATCCAGCCTTACTCCTCATTGATACAATTCCTGCTCTCAGAGGTCTACCTTCACTGGGACACATTTCCTCCAGTTAGGATAACCATGAGCAGAGTACAGTCGAAATGCAAAGGAGGGGATCTGAAATCCACCCCAGACATTGGCAGCCAGCACTTCTACAATTCGATTACCTTTCATTTCTGTAGCCAGGAAGGAATTATACTGGATATGAGCTGGAAAGGGGACATGTTATTATATATAAAAACGGAATTTTTTTGTTGGGTTTGGTTGGAAAAAATAATTTTTGAATCCTCTCATTGGATATTAGATATCATAATTTTGGCAAAGATTTTTAGCTTTTGTTGGTCTTCTTCAATTATTATTTTGCTTAACTTCCATGGTCACAAATTTGTTCATTGATTCCCCTCTGTAGGAGATTCTTTGGTAGGTTTGATTTTTTTTTTTTTTTTTTTTTTTACCCACCCTGTTTTGAAAAGTTCCAGATAGCTTAAGATGCCTTACTTCTGTCTTCTCAGAGCCTCCACCCCCATCTGGTGGTATATGTAGGATTGACCATCAATGTGCCCTCAGAATATTTCTGAAGCCTTTATTGGGAACAAAATTTTATCTGTCAGTGAATAGCTTTTATATGGTAGTCAGCTCTGAGTCTAGCATGTCTACTCATGGAAAATTGTTCAGAAATTAAGTCATCTTTCAGTTCTCTTTGATATTCATGACCTTTCCTTGGTGATTTGTAATGCTATACACTCATATAGCATTTCAGGGTTTTCACTTTATTTTGTTTGAGCCTATGAAGTAAGTAGGCTGATATTATCTCCCTTTTATGGTTGAAAACACTTAGCTCAGAGAGATTCAATAACTTGCCTAAAGTCACTTAGATAGTACGTGATAGAGCTAAGACTAGAATCCTAGCAAGCCAGCATTAAGATTGTCTTTGTCTTGGGGTGCCTGGGTGGCTCAGCAGGTAAAGTGTCTGACTCATGATTTCAGCTCAAGTCATGATCTCAGGATTCTGAGGTTGAGCCCCTTGTCAGGCTCTGTGCTGAGGGCATGGAGCCTGCTTAGGATTCTCTCTCTCCCTCTTCTTCTGCCCCTCCCCACAAATATTATCTTTATCTTATTGCCCCCCACAACTTGTCTGAAAGGAAAAATAACACATATTAAGCAGGAATAGAAAAGAGACATTTTTATTCACAAAAAAGGAGTTGGCTATCATGAGAATCTTAAGACTGCTCCATATAGCAAAAAAGATTCAGGTCTTATTTCCAAAACTGCTAATTTAACAGAGTGCTAATTATTGATACAAACAGCAAAGCAAAGTTCATTCTCAGGGGTCTTTGACTGCTAATCACATCTCTGTGCTACAACTGATTAAAACCACGCAGTTTTACTTGGGGTTACAGTTCTCAAATGTTCTTGCTCAGTACTTTGCAAGGATTGTGTGGGAGTTTTACTGTGTGACTAACAGGCAGTGTAGGTGGGTGATGCCACAGAAGCCACAAAAACAGAAATTTCCATGAGTTAGAGTTAGAGAACTCTGGAAAGGCCAGGCAATTTCCCTGTGTCTGCCACCTGCCATATGAACTCTCAGACTTGCTAGGAGACACTGAAGAATCTAGGATAGAGAGTAGAGGGAAGAAAGAGGAGGGGCAGAAGTAGGATTTGTTACCTGTCACTAGCACTGTCCTCAAAAGTATCCAATTGCTTAGGACCTGGGAAGAAAGCACCAAAACTGCAAACACAGGACATTAAATTCATAATTGGCCAAAGTGCTTATACCTAAGAGGCACTCCTAACAAAGCACTGGTGATAGTCCTTCCATGTACTAAGCTATGTTGACACATCACTTAGGGTTCTGAATGGCCCAAACTGGATGACCCAGACATGAAGTGTCCTTCTGGTCCTCCAAGGAGCCTTCTTTGGGACCTTGATGAGAACCTTCCATAACAATTTCTCCTCTTGGGGCCACTTTTTGTGAGCAATGAGTGAGTATTTAACATCCCAGAAAGAGGGAATAATATTTAATACTCTTTAATATGAAACCTTGCTAAAGACATCTTGAAAGTCTAATGGTTAAATTTTCTGGTGCCAAGTGTTTTTTAATCTATATTTTGCTGTATATTCCTGCCATTTATGTATTAATATATTTCTCCTCTCAGCCCTCAAAGTGCTATGTCTCCAAAATTCTTCAGTTGAAGTTTCATGAATATTTGTCTCCCCCAACATCTTTCCTTCAAAGTTTGTCAGCCACACTGTTCTCTCTCTCCCCAGCCTAACCTCACAGTGTCACAGTTAGGTTGTAAGGGAGGAGTAAAAAAAAAAACCTGCAATCTAGACTCTCCACCAGGCGAGATCAGAGGTTTTCCAACATTTAAAGAAAACTAGATGCCTGTGCAAAGGTCTCCAGTTCCACTTCCATAAAGGAGGCATAGACATAAACATCTCAGACTGTAAGGTCTCCTGCTAAGATCCCTGGAGAAGACTCAAGCAGTTGCACACAAAGGGAAAGGAAACATTCCTCTTTTTATTACATTTTTATGTGTATTACCTGGTACATTTTAAATCCAGGGAACATCTTAGACATTTAATGGAAAAGATAGGTACTGTTTAAGTACCATCAAGAAGGAAATGAAGGGCAAGAACATTTCAAAATGGGCCATTAGACTGGTTGCCTCAGAACAATTTTGATCTTCATATTTAAGACCAGAAGTAAACAATATCCATGAGCAGCTAATGAAATAGCTATGCTGCTTAACAATAAAAGAGCCTTCTACATCATGTCGTCATTAAAACTATAACCTAAACAAACACACATGTTACATGTTACATGATTTAGAAAAGAGAAAAAAATGGATAATCCTTTCACCTTGGCAAAGGTTGAGGTATCACAGGATAATTTCCTCCCTATTATTGTCCTTCATCCATGAGTATGTTCAAGATCTGCTATTTTACTGCTATAATCTTAATTTAAGATTAAGGCAAAGGAAAGATTCTAAATGTCTCAACTTTATATTCTATAGCAATTTCAGCATATTTAAAGTCTGTGTTATATTTCACCATGCATTGCACTTTTATTTTTTTGTTCAGGACAACAATATCCAAATCTAGAGAATACAAGGATGCCCAATATGTCACAGCCAGCCTTCCACAAAGGAGAGGAAGCCAGCGGCAAGCAAGAAAATGGTTTCTTTTCAAAAAGATAATTCCTCCAGACTTTACAGTAACCATTTCTTAAAGAAGGAAATAGAATTTGTGGTCAAGTTAAACCATTTGTTTTCTAGGTTGTTAAGAAGAGAAACACAGGTCAAAAGGAAAACCACCCCAGTCTTCACTTTATGCACATGATGTTTCCCCATCACTAATTTCTGTTCTAACCAGCCCAGCTGTTAGGTCTACTATTCCACCATTTCTGCAGGAGCATTTTCCAAAAGCATGTTTCAGGCATTCTGAATCTGTGGTCTGTCTGATTCTTTACACTTGCAATCTGGTCTATCTCATTAAAACATGGCTTAGTTGAGCTTTCTAATGACCTGTCTAATTACTACATCTAATGAAGTAGTAGATGAAGTTTCCATGGAGTAACTAGTTGGGAGTTTTTAAAACTGCCTACACTTACCTTAAATTCGTCAAAAATAGTGTCTTCTAGCTGCAGTATTAAGTACAAAATCCCATGGATGGGAAATGCCAAGAATGTTTCAACGAAATAATCTGGTAGAGCACTTGTTTTTCAACCATTCTTATTCCTTATACTTTAACAATCTTATTCTATACCTATCACAAGTATAGAATTTGAAAAATAATGAAATTTGCTCATTCGTAATGTTGACTCTCTGTGTCATCAGAAGGTATGATTGCTTCAGTTTATGAGAAACACATCCAATCTATACCATGTAAACCTACTTAACTTAATTTAACTTACATTGATTTATATGTATTTATATTACATATGAAGAAAGATGGGGCATATACAGTCCTGGAATGTGAAGAGCGAGAAAAGTAAGGATTTTTCCCAGTATCTGTTTAAAAAAAAATAAAGAAAAGCAAAATAACCCAAAAACCCATCCAGTGGTGACACTGAATTTTGTTTTATTACATTCAAACACCAAAAACTAAAAATACTTCATTTTTTAAAAGTCATATACCAAGGGACTCAAACACATACTTGGATACCAATGTTCATAGCAGCATTATTCACAATAGCCAAAAGGTGGAAACAGTGCAAGTGTCCATAGATGAATGGATTTTTTAAATGTGGTATATACAATATAACAATATTATTCATTCATTAAAAGATTAAATTCTAATATATGCTAAAACATGGGTAAACCTTAAAAATGTTAATGTTAAGTGAAATAAGCCAGACACAAAAGGAAAACTATTCTACGATTCCATTTATCTGAGTTACCTAGAATAGGCAAATTTATACAAGTGCAAAATATAATACAGTTTACAAAGGACTAGAGAAAGGAGGGACTGGGGAGTTATTATTTAATAGGTATAGAATCTATGTTTGGGATGATGAAAAGTTCTGGAAATAGTGATGATGTTTTTGCAATACTGTGAGTGTGCTCAATGCTACTGAATTGTCCACTTAAAAATAGTTAAAATGATTTTGAAATACCTTTCATAAAATCTGATTAGTATTTCCAAGGCGAAAAGTAAACATCATATGCCAGTGTAAAGCATCTGAGAAGACATACATTGCTTGACAGAAAAATTTTTCATATACTTTTTGGTATAATATAAAAAGGATTCACATTAATCCCTGCATAGTGATGTAACATAAATATTTTCACATCACCAGGCCACACTAATCACATTATTTCCTCATTCTTTGAACATTTAGGAATAGACTTGAACATTTTTGGAAAATTGTCAATAATATCTTATACTACTTTGAACCATTAAGTACAATCTTTGAATCAATCATATGTTGGCTAAATGTGTAGGCTGTTCTTTTTCATGGTTACCATGGAAACTGTGTAGTCATGGCATTATGAGGAGACTACAAGGGCATCAGAGAGTATACAATAAAAGTTAACTTAATTCATGGTTTACAGTTTCTTCCAGCTGTTTCCATTTGTGATTATCATGTTCACATTGGGAGTATAAACATACAACCAAAAGGGCTCTGGTAACTATAGCCAATAAGCGATCTCACCCATAATAGACTTCTTATAACCTCCTTTACTCAAAAATTTGGGTAAAAACACATGAAAGAAGTGGCATGTAAGCTACAGGTGTTTTCAATTATTTACCTCATAGGAGCAAAGATTTCCTAATGCAAAACATGTTTCAGCTCAAATTGTTTTCCTTAAAGATTGTGTAGTTTCAGAAGAATTTCATCTCTATATTCCTAATTCATTGACACTTCATCAATAACGTAATGTCTCCTCTGAGCTCTTCTTTAAGATCATTTCCTCTCTGGGTGGTCAAAAATATGGTACATTTAAGTATTGCTTACTTTTGTGAAGTGCACTTTTAGAAGTGTATAACCTTTTGCCCCTGCAAGAAAGAGAAATAAATGCTCAGTGCTGGGATTTGTAGTAGATTCCTTGTCAGTTAGGTCACCACGGAGTGTTCTAGCACAATGCCCCAACTATTTTCCTATTTAAGAACTGTCAGTTTCTTTCTAGAATGGTATAGATGGGGGAAGATAAAACCACCTTTGCTGGTATAAATCATTAACTGCCTAAATGCTCAGGCAAACCTATTCAGATATTGCGAAGAAAGAATGTGGGTTTGGAGCATTTAGTTTTCCTAAGTTTCTATGAGTGAAAGTGACAACATTGATCATTTAGGCTTCAGCAGCCTTACATAGCAGTGAGCTTTATCTTCTCATTCCAGAAATTTACCACTTCATTATTGCCTTCTGCAAGTTAGCAGCACCACTCTCTAATTATTTCATAGGAATTATGGGGATTGTTTCATAAAGCATATGAATAATGAACATTGCTAAATAATATTCACTGTTTAGGGAAACAAATTCATCTACAGATGGATAGATGAATTACAAGAAAAAGAAATCAAAAACTCTACCTATTGCTGAATATCCTCCAAGATAGGTGAACATATTAAGCCCTACCCCAGCACATTCTCCTCATCCCCTCCCCTTCCTGTCTCTCTCTTTCTCTTCCCCTTTCTCCCCCTCTCCCACACACACATTGTATGATTTTGGCAGGAAATAATGAAAGAAATTGTGAAAAGGTAAACACTGTTCTGATGATGAAGTGTTTTTGGTTAATTGCCAATGAGCTTTGAAGAGGAATCCAAATTTTCAGATCAGCATCAGGGCTAGAGTTCTTTCAAGAGGTAAACTCCTGCTACTCTTGGCACTTTATCCCAAGTCCAAGTAGAGGAGTCATTACAATCAAACCATCTGAGCAAGTTTTAAATGTATAGCAATGATACAACTTTGCACTTAGATAATAAAAATGGTTACCACTCATTTATGTTTACAAAAATACTGGTTTGAAATACATCTATACATATTCATAACATAGACATGTTATTTGGAATACATTACAAGACAAACTAGATACAAATAGAAATTTTGTTTCACTTTTAGAGTTTCACTTTCTTTATATTTTACTTTTCTTATGCTAAAGACCATTTCAGTAGGCTGAATGCCATGAAACTACCAGCCCGTAGTTCATATTTTACCACAGTATGAGAAAATATAAAACTTCTGGAATAGCATAAGAACTACTTTTCAAGTTAATTTCTCATATTTCCTGCTCTACTAAAAACAGAGGAACTATAAGGAGCTTGGGGATGGTTATTGGTAAGAAAACATCCAGTCCCAAGATGGCTCATTCAAATGGCAGGCAAACTGGTGCTGATGGCATGTTCATGCCCACATTGGCCTTTGCATAAGGCAGCTTGGGCTCGCTCATGCAAGTTATCTAGGTTCCAAGAATGAGCATCCTAAGAAACAGGAAGTGGAAGCTACCAATTTCTTAAGATCTGGATGCAGAAAATGACATAGCATCATTCTGCCACGTCCTATTAGTCGAGAAGTTATAGAGCCTATATTTCAGAGGAGGGGACATAGACATCACATTTCTATAGGAGGCCTAAGAATTTTGTGGCTCTGTTTTAAAACCAGCACTATTTGTAAATTACCAAGAAAATACATACTTCTTTTCAATCTGAGCTTATCTTTTTAATCTCAAGTGGGAATGTCTGCCCCAATCTTGGAAAATAAAGTATATCCCCGGAACCAGTTGAATCCTGATATTTCAAAGAATCACAACAAAACAGTCAAGAAACTGTGACGTCCTCATCTTTACTTAGGTTATATTGTGAGTTTAATTGAAAAAGGAAAATCGATTTGAAATATTGCCCTGAAACAATAATCTGTAGAGATTGTAAATTACCTCTTAATTTCTTGCACCACCTTTCTAGGACCCCTCAATATCTTTCTCTCTTTAAATCACTAAAATCTATGCAGATTAGCTGGAAATACATCTTGAAGGGCTGGTAGTTGTCTGGCTAGTTTGCATTTTGCAAGCTTATTTTTCCCTGTCATGCATTCTTAATCACTAAATATTTTTTGAGCATCCTTTATATGCTAAGCACTGGAATTTTAAAAATACACAATTCATGGTTTTATGGTGTTCATATACCAGTGGGAAACATGCTTATAACAAGAAAAAAAAAATCAAAGACATAGTACAGTAAAGCTAAACACAACATCCTGTGAATTCTCAGAGAATGAAGAATTCCAGATAGGTGCCATGGAGCTGATTTTAAGAGAAAAGTGAAGATGCTTCAGGCAAAAGGAGAAACAGAAAGTTAATCAGCACATGCAGGAAGTAAATGAAAGGCACCAGGTGGTTTTGAGAAATAACTATTTATATTGGTTTGCATAGAATATGGAATGAAAGGAAAAATAAGGAGATGAGACTAGGAAGGTAGATTAAGCCAATCCTGAGCTTTGTGTTCTGGGGCCAATGTTTGAACATTATAGAAAGGAAATAGTAATTCCAGATTTGCCTTTGGAATCTGTCAGTACATGAGAAAGTGAGAGATGGAGAGAGAATTTGTTCCACTATAATATGGTGGCTATTTTTCTAAGAAACCTTTTCCAAATGCACTATTTATAAGACTTGCTTTAAAACAAAAAAAAAACAAAAAATTCTCAATGAGAAAAAAAAATATGGAATAGAGCATTTCTAGCTACACACATATAGTTACAAAACCTAAAAGTCATTGAGCAAGTGTAGTGTTTGATTACATCTTGCTTTGGCTTCAGAGTAAAGGTTTGTCGTTACTGTCGGGATAAGCTTCTTAAAATTCTCCTTACCTCCATCATCTACTGTTAGAACAAAGCATACAAATAAATACTTAAACAAGGCAGCCATGATTTGTGTGATGGATTCCCCATCCCTCAGGAATTTAATGTTAAACCAATATCAATCTGTACAATTAACTCATGTTACTAAGTTAATAATGGTATATTGTCAAATCTCCTTTGTGAAAATACGCTACTGGGAAATCGTCATATTCAAGGAGCTGTCTCAGGAATTGAGGAAGGTATTCTATTAAGGGAAAGATTGGAGGTATGAACCTAAATTGAAAAGTTGGCTTGAATTATTCTAAACGTATGTTACAGAATTTTCAGGTAAAAACTTCATGGGGGATGGGGAGATAATTCTAATTTAAAAAGACTTGTGAAAAACGTGCTAATAACAAAAACAGACACATAGATCAATGGAACAGAATAGAGAACTCAGAAATGGACCCTCAACTCTATGGTCAACTAATCTTCAACAAAGCAGGAAAAATACCCGTTGGAAAAAAGACAATCTCTTCAACAAATGGTGTTGGGAAAATTGGACAGCCACATGCAGAAGATTGAAACTGAACCACTTCCTTACACCATACACAAAAACAGACTCAAAATGGATGAAAGACCTAAATATGAGACAGGAATCCATCAAAATCCTAGAGGAGAACATAGGCAGCAACCTCTTTGACCTCAGCCACAGCAGCTTCCTGCTAGACACATCTCCAAAGGCAAGGGAAACAAAGGCAAAAATGAACTACTAGGACTTCATCAAAATAAAAAGCTTTTACACGGCAAAGGAAACGGGACAAAACCAAAAGACAACTGACAGAATGGGAGAAAATGTTTGCAAATGTCTTATCAGATAAAGGGCTAATATCCAAAATCCATAAAGAACTTATCAAATTCAACACCCAAAGAATAAATAACCAAATCAAGAAATGGGAAGAAGACATGAACAGACATTTCTCCAAAGAAGACATCCATATGGCCAACAGATACGTGAAAAATGTTCCACATCACTTGGCATCAGGGAAATACAAATCAAAACCACAATGAGATACGACTGCATACCCGTCAGAATGGCTAAAATTAACAAAGGAAACAATAGATGTTGGTGAGGATACAGAAAAAGGATATACTTTTGATAGGAAGGCCAAGTTGGTGCAGCCACTCTAGAAAACAGTATGGAGGTTCCTCAGAAAGTTGAAAATACCCTACAACCCAGTAATTGCACTACTGGGTATTTACCCCAAAGATACAAATGCAGTGATCCAAAGGGGTACCTGCACCCAAATGGTTATAGCAGCAATGTTCACAATAGCCAAACTATAGAAAGAGCCCAGATGTCCATCGATAGATGAATAAAGAAGATATGGTATACATATACAATGGAACATTACATAGCCATCAAAAAATGAAATTTTGCCATCTGCAGTGACATGGATGGAACTAGAGGGTATTATGCTAAGCAAAATAAGTCAATCAAAGAAAGACGGTTATCATATGATCTCACGCATATGTGGAATTTAAGAAACAAAACAGAATCATAGGGGAAGAGAGGGAAAAATAAAACAAGACAAAATCAGAGAGACAAACCATAAGAGACTCTTAACCATAGGAAACAAACTGAGGGTTGCTGGAGTGGGGGACGAGGTAACTAGGTGATGGACATTAAGGAGGACACATGATGTAATGAGCATTGGGTATTATATAAGACTGATGAATCACTGAACTCTAACTCTGAAACTAACAATACACTATATGTTAATTAATTGAATTTAAAAAATAGATACTAAACTTTTATCAAAAAAGAGAAAAAAGAAAAATAGTGCAAATAAGAATGAACTATATTTTTTTAAACCTGCACTATTAGTCTTGCCAAAGTTAAAATTAGCTCTTATATCATGGCTCGAGGTCCCACAATGGCGATTACTCCCTATAGTTTGAAATATGAAGTGAAATCTAAAGTGTGTTAAATCTTCTGGTTGATTTCTGGTCGCATTATGTTTCTCCCTTCTGTATTTATTTGCATATTACTGTCTCAATTAGCATTTCATTTTTATGTAAATTGTTAATTCCTTAAATTGTAAATTGACTCTTTCTGCCCCCATCTCTTGGGAGTTTGGTTGCTAATTATTCAGGGGTTACGTTCCCCCTGGTCACTAATTACCTCCTGCAGAATTTTCCATGCACTGTTCTTGTCTTACCTTCCCCATATCCTTTCCCTCAAGCCGAACATTACTGGATACTACCAGAATCAGGCTGAATACTACCAGAATCCTCCACATCCCAAAGTACTTCCTACATAAGGCTGCATTTGTCCAGCACACATTGTATTGGGACAATAGAGAGGATTTATATCACTTAGTCTACAGCACAGCAAAGAAATTAGAATTGAACATTTTTCATGTACATTTTGAAGTTTGGGGGGCATTCCCATACCAAATTCTGCACCCAGGGGCACCTGGTTGGCTCAGTCAGTAGAGCATCTGACCCCTGATCTAAGAGTCATGAGTGTAAACATTACTTTTTTTTTAAAAGATTTTATTTATTTATTTGTCAGAGAAAGAGAGAGAGAGAGAACAAGCAGGGGGAGCAGCAGGCAGAGGGAAAAGCAGGCTCTCCACTGAGCGACGAGCCGGATGTGGAACTCGATCCCAATACCCTGGGATCATGACCAGAGCTGAAGGCAGATGCTTAACTGACTGAGCCACCCAGGCGCCCCTAGGCATTACATTTTTTAAAAAGATTCTGCACCCAATTACAATGTGTGAGTTTTATCCCCACACCAAGCAATTCTCCAGAACCCTAGTTGGGTATCCTACAATTTAACTCAGTTCTAACACTATCTACCTGGAGATAGCATCAGGTCCCACAGGTGAAGTGTTTAGTGCTACCTGACTGCCCACCACCCCACCACCACTTTAGATGCCCCCTCACAAATTCGGGTTGTCACCTGTTCTTCTGACCCACTGGTATAGATCAGAGGTTCCAACGACCCCTTCCTCGAGTTAGATTAATTCACTGAAGCAGCTTGCAGAACTCAGAACAGCATTTTACTTACCAGATTACCAGTTTATTATAAAAGGATATAACTCAGGAACAGCCAGATGGAAGAGACGTATAGGGCAAGGTATGGGGGAGGGAGCGGGGAACAGAGCTTCCATGCCCTCTCCTAGAGCATACTACACTCCTCAAATCTTCACATGTTCACCAGCCAGGAAGCTCTCCAAATCCTATCCTTTTGCGTATTTATGGGGGCTTCATTACAGAGAACCATGGTTGATTAAATCATTGGCCAATGGTAATTGATTCAGCCCCTGCTCTCCTCCCCCAGCAGTCAGGGGGGTGGAACTAAACCTTCTACTCATAAGGTTGGCTCCCCTGGCAACTAGCCCCCATCTTTAGATGTTTTCCAAAAGTCACTTATTAACATAACAAAAGTTCTCATCACAGGAAATTACATGGGTTTGGGGAGCTCTGTGCCAGGTATGCAGATGAAGATCAAATATATATTTCTTATCATAAAGCACAATGTCATACAGCACAATGTCATACCACCTCTGGGATCTTCTCAAGGACATTGCTCCCATAAAAGCATGTTGCTTCACCAACCTGCCTTCTTAGCTCCATTTCCTTAGCTTCCTAGTCCAGTTCTAACTCTCCAACTACCCCACCTCTTCCATGATTGACTTTCCTATTACTTCTCTTATGGAAAATTACTCTTTCTAGCTTTTTTGTTACGATTGCTAAATAAGTCAATCTTCTTTCAAAAACAAACCCTGATTTCAAATTTATTAAGTAATGTCTTCTGCACTCTGTATTACACCCATTGGCCCATTCTCTTATCAGCATTTGATTTTATCAGTATAAAATACTGAAATATTACTTAGACATGTTTGCTGGCAGTTTCATTTGGTAATTATTTTTGTAGAAAGAAGAGCAAAAACCAGTTACTGAACACCTACTTTGTGCAAGCCATTGAGCTAGATAGCTCTCATTTATCCTCAGTCAACATTGGCACCCAACACCAGCAGTCAACTAGAGCTCCATTACAGTTGCTTTATTTACATCTGGCCAAGTACTCTATGGCTTACGTCTGTCAACTGTCTACTTCCATTTCACTTTCTACAAAGGCATGCAACTTTGCCTTCTGGTATTCTGGAGTGGTGCTACTCAAAGATTAGTCTGTAGACAGCTGCGCTGAATCACCTGGAAATTTATTAGAAACTCATCATCTTAGAATCAACTCTAGATGTACTTTCTATCCCCAGGTGCACATCAATGTTAGAGAAGCACTAATTAGAGAACTAAGAATTTACTAGGATCACAGAAGGTTTACAAATACTTCCTGATTAAGTTCTGTATTCAACCAGGACTGCTAACTCAGCATAAGAAGATGTTGATGACCCTATATCTCCAGAAGAAAAAGCAAAATCATTTAATGGTGCAAAAATAAAGAGAAAGGAAAGGCTTTAGTTCTGAACATAAGCTAGTCACAAACATTTTTAAAGTAGTTTTCATCTTTCAAACTCCCTTCCCTATCCCCTATTGAATAAGGTTTCCTTTTGTCCACACCTTAACTGTAAATGCTTCATTTTTAACTTTTGTGAACTTAATCCATTCTATTTAGATAATAGGTCACTACTTTTGTTCCTTAAGATTTGTAATTGCCATGTGTTTCAGTAATGATATCTTTGAAGGAAGTATTATGGTTTAAATTTCACTTATGTTAGGAAAATTTTACAAATATAAGTAAATCGTCTTTAGAAGTGCCAAATGGAGTTTTTGCTAGTTCTTTTATAGCTAGCAAAAAACCACTATAGATGTCTGTCCTTATCTATAGTGTTTCTTTGCTAGTTGTAGGTTTGTTTCCTTATGTCTTGCTCTTTTTTAAAAGGGGAGCTTAGGGGTAGAAATATGAGATAGTATTAGGGAAGAATAAATTACATATTATAGGTTTTAAGGGCCTATAAACTTTTAGGGGCACCTGGGTGGCTCAGTGAGTTAAGTGTCCAGCTCTTGATATCAGGTCAGGTCTTGATCTCAGGGTTATGAGTTCAAGCCCCACATTTGTCTCCACTAAAAAGGAAGAAAGGGAGGGAGGGAGGGAGGAAGGAACGAACGAACGAACGAACGGAGGGGAAGAAGGAAGGAAAGAAGGGAGGAAGAGAAAGAGAGAGAGAAAAAGAAAACAAAGAAAAAACTTTTAAGTGTTCAACAAGTAGGGGGAGCTGAGTTGTGTGGAGGAGCAGGAAACTCAAAAGGATATTTGCTGAACTGTTATTTCTTTTTTTTATTTAAACTCAAATAGTTTCCAAAAAACTAAACTTCCTGGTTTAACTTTAGATTTTATCAGCAACATTTTCACAATCTCTCTCTGCTATAAAAATAGATCTTGTAACAGTGAAAAAATAAAATAGAAGTATTTGGGGGAAAAAAATAAAAAATAAATAAATAACCCTCATGAAAATATTAAAAAAAATAGATCTAATACATTATTTCAAATTATACTAATAAATTTATGGCCATGTCATCAAGATATTGAAAGCTATAGGAATAAGTACATTTGAAATTGATACATACAATCTTTATATCCTGGTTTTTTTCTTCCTTTTGTTTTTCAATAATATCATTGGATTGTCTTATGTAATTTTATCATAAGCATGGTACATGTTGTCTCATAGTCTTTATAACTACTTAAAATGACCAGCAGGTCAAGTCTCCTAATTTATTTATCTATCCATCTCAGGGCATTCAAATCATTTCTCAAATATTTCCTGTTGTAAACAATGCTTCAAGAAACATATTTGTGTGTATTATCATTTCTACATGTTGGCTTATTTACTTGGTGTCCAAAATTGCTAATGGAAATATTTTTTTTTAAATAAAAATAATTTAGAAAGAAGAATTTAACTTTAATTGAAAACTCTAGTTGAATAAAATATGAATATTTTCTAAATTTAATTCCCCCAATCTTAACTTGAAAAAATTCTTGTATTTCTTTAAAAAAAAGAAATTCCACAAGAAAAACTCAAAAGTAACTACCCAGTAACTTAAATATATTTGCTTTTTTCTGTCAATTACCTGGCAAATTTGAGATTAATCCCCTTTCTGGTTGAACTTTGCTTTGCATGAATAGACACAATCCTCAAGGTTAATCAGTACAATTAAAGCTCTTGATCTTACAAGTCCTATTTAGTTCTCCAGATTATTTATTTCAGCAAAGAAATACTTTAACCAAGGAGTTAAAGGGCTAGAATCCTAATTCATAAATTTTGTAGGGTTACTACCCAAGAAACTAGCTTCAACCACTAACTATTCATTGTTAAAGGACCACACTGATATTTTTTATACCCATTTTATTCTCTGCTACTCAGATTTTTAAGTGTGGTGTCAAAAATCCAAGGGGAATAAAAATTCTTAGATAAATGATGAGCAAACCCTCTAAAGTTAAGAGAGAAATGTTAGTGGATTATGTGACAATAGTTTTACAAAGGTATTGTCACTGCTTGGAGAACCTTAAAGATGCTTTACCAAATGAAATGGTTTATGTAAGTGAACACACATTCTGAAATACACTGTGGCCTGGCAACCTTCTCTTCTGTGAACACAGAGTTTCTGGGCCTCAGAACGGCGTTCAGAATGCCGTTGACAAATGATAATTAATTTAATTGTGAACAGCTGTTTCCTGGGCCTGTGCTTTTCAAGTGAGGGGGCTGCGCATAATAAACATCACCCAGCTAGGCTCGGGGAGGACAGGAGTTGAGAGACATGAGAGGTGAGTCTTCTGAGAAAATTGAAAATGTGACAAATTTCACTTCCTGTTTCTTCATTTTAGAAGGAACCACTTGTCTTTATCTCTTACATTTTATTACTGATTCTCGCTGGGAACATTAGCAAAAGATCCATCCGGAATTTAACTGTTTTGTTTGTTTGTTTGTTTTCAATAAGGAAAAGAGACACTCCTAAATCATTCTCAAAAAGTATAATGAGTCAACAGATAAGTATTAATAATGTCTTACTGTGGCAGTTAGATTTGTGTCAAGTTCTGGGCTTTAATTTTTTTTTATTTTTCCTCATGAAAGTAGACTGTCTTAGAACTTCCAAGATTAATGATCTCTGACAACTGTAAAAAAATATAATTACTGGGAAATGTGAAATTAAAGATAACGGAAGCTATTGAGGCTAATGTGGTTCTGGAATCCATATGAAATATTAAGTTACTAGGTCTCAACATATCTTCTGTTAATTCTAATCAAACTCAGCCAATTAATCACTTTACCTCATAACTGTCAAACATGTACTGCTGACAACAGCCATTTTATAGCCTGAAGTTTAGAGTATGCAGAATTCTTTTTTTATTGTTTGTTTTTGCCTCCCTTTTGTTTTCAGACATATTCTGAACTCTTTTGCAAATTGTTTCACTTTTTTTTTTAAGATTTTATTTATTATTTGACAGAGGGAGACATAGTGAAAGAGAGAACACAAGCAGGGGGAGTGGGACAGGGAGAAGCAGGCTTCCCTCCGAGCCCAATGCTAATGCGGTGTTTGATCCCAGGACTCTGGGATCATGACCTGAGCCGAAGGCAGATGCTTAAGGACTGAGCCACCCAGGTGCCCCAAATTGTCTCGCTTTAATCTAATCATCCACAATCGGCTATTTTCCCTTACCACAAAGAAAAATATTGCTGAAGAGATTTGAGTTTCAGGAAAAAAAAAAAGTATTGCTTGACTTATTGCCTTTAAAGGAAAACCCAGATGAATTTATTTTCCACTTTCTTTATATCTTGAGAAATATATATATATATATATATGACCTTTGAGCAACACAGGTTTAAACTGCACAGATTCACTTATCACAGATTTTTTCAGTAAATACAGACCAGCACTGTAAATGTATTTTCTCTTCCTTAAGATTTTCCTTTTCTCTAGCTTATTTTATTGTGAGAATACACTATATAGTACATATAACATAAAATGTGTGTTAATTAACTGTTATTGGTAAGGCTATCAGTCAACAGTAGGCTATTAGTAAAGTTTTGGGGGAGTCATATATATTCGGACTTTCAACTGCATGGGGGGTCAGCACCCCTAACCCTTGTATTGTTCGAGGGTTAGTGTGTGTGTGTCTGTGTGTGTGTATGTGTGCACGCACATGTGCATATCAGAAGAGACAATATATTAATATATGTTGGTGACTTAAGTATGTATCTGCTGACCTTACTGAGTAAACTAAGTAGTTACTTAAGTTTTGATTTAAAAGAAGTCTTGAGAAATCTAACTGTTCAAAATTTCTTTTTCTTTTTTTTTTTTAGATTTTTTGTTTATTTATTTGAGAGAGCAGAGTAAGCAAGAACACAAATGGAGGACAGAGGGAGAGGGAGAAGGAGGCTCCCCCTGAGCAGGGAGCCCAATGCAGGACTCAATGCCGGGACCCTGGGATCATGACCTGAGCCAAAGGCAGCCATTTAGCCCACTGAACCACCCAAGCTCCCCTACCTGTTAAATAATTTCTTCCTCCTTTCCTCCTCCTTGTCCTTGTCCTCCTCCTTCTTCTCCTTCTCCTTCTTCCCTGTAACACAGACCAGCTTTCAGCTGAATCACTAGCAACCCTACTGAAACATGAGGTGACCACTTGAATGGAAGTCACGTGCTTAGGATAACAGATAAGGAAAATAAAAGCTTGGATCACCAATCCTATCTTAAAGATACCATAGTATATCCCCAGACTAAGAGAGAAATAAACTATATCGAGCTTAAGTCACTGTCATTTTGTCTAGTTTCATACTGTTTTGCTGTAATGTGGAGCCGAACATGATCCTAACTGATACACACAGACCACGTGGACATCGTGGAGTACACAGGAGAACACCACTGAGCTCAGCCTCACCCGCCACACCCTCGCCAACACCAATTAGAATTAGAACACACTCATGGGGAAACAGCAGTTTTAAATGAACTTTTAACATAAGATTATAAAATATTATGAATTGGCTTAAGGATTTCTTACCTGGGTGGCTCAGTCTGTTAAGCGGGTGCTTTCGGCTCAGGTCATGATGCTAGAGTCCTGGATTTGAGCCCCACGTTGGGCTCCCTGCTCAGCAGGAAGCCTGCTTCTCCCTCTCCCTTTGCCCCTCCTCGTATTCATGCTCTCTCTGTCAAATAAACAAATAAAATCTTAAAAAAAAAAAAAAAAGGATTTCTTACCAGTAAAAGATCACCCAGATTATGGTCTATAATGAAAAGCAGAAAACTCCATTATAAATTTACTTTCTTAGGATACCTGGGTGACTCAGTTGGTTAAGTGCCTTGCTCTTGATTTTGGCTCAGGTCATGATCTCAGGGTCGTGAGATCGAGCCCCAGGTCAGGCTCTGTGCTCAGTGCAGAGTCTTCTTGAGATTCTCTCTCTCCCTCTTCCTTTCCCTCTGCCCCTCCCCCTGCTCATGCTCACTTGGTCTCTCTCTCTCTCTCTCTTTCTCTGTCTACCCCCAACCTAAAATAAATAAATAAAAGCTTTTTTAAAGATAAAAAATTTAAATTTCTCTTTTCAACCAAAGGAGCCTTACCCATAAATGTAACTTTCTTGATACTTAATACTCTAATCATGTGTTTGCAGTTGTCTCCCACTATCTAAAAGTAAAAGAGGAGGTAGTGGTGTATACCTTGATAATGTATGCTTACAATATTTTATTTTTATGTAAAAATAAAATGGTCATGGAGTATAACTTTTAGTTCCAAGAAAATATTTTGCCATATGTTAAACATTTTCTTCTTAAATAAAAATAGTTGGATTCCTTTTATAGTAATGTCAAAGATAAAGATTATTTTAAAAACACACAAGTTCATAGCAGCATTGTTTGTAATAGCCAAGAGTTGTAAAGAACCTTAAATAGTCTGGCAAAAGAACAGAAAATCTATGGTACGTATGGTATGTCTAGGGGATGGGACACTAGGTAGTAATGAAAATGAACAGCTACACATCAACACATAGATGAACTCACAAACACAGTAGAAGAAGCCAGACACAAAAGAGTATATACCATATGAGTCCATGTATGTAAAGTTTAGAAGTAGGCAAAACTAATCCCCCATGTTAGCAGTTAGGATGGTGATTTCCTTCATGGGAACGAGTGATTAGCAGGAGACAAAATGGGCCTTCTAGGGAACTGATAATTCTTCATCTTGTTCTCACTTACAAAAGTGATAAATTCACCTGATAAAAATTCACCTAACTATAAATTTATGATTTTGTACCTTTGCATATATAAGATATACTGAAATAAATTGACTTGGGGAAAAGCAAATTGAAATAAACACCACTTAATTCTGATTTCTCCCATCCTTACTTCCTGAATCTAAATAAGCAGTTAGAACACTCACCACCCTACACTATAGCCAGCACCCGGATTTTGAGGGACACAGCAATCACCTCCTCTCCATCCTTTGTTTTTCCTGGGTAGTCTCATTTTTGAATGGGAATCACATTTGTATCTTCTCTAACTTCTCCAGTATCACATTTGGAGGATTATTGAGGGGGGGGGCTCTCAAATTCTAGTTTTCTCTCTATCTGGTTTCTTTTTTATCCATTTTTTAAAATTTGCTCCCACTGGCAGAGATTCCATCCTAGTCAGTAGCAGCCCTAAACAAGTAGGCCCAATCGGTGATGACAGGTGCTGGCTTTTGTGGTACATATACTAGTTGTGATTGATCGGTGGTTCATATATTATCCTAGTGTGGGTTATTACACTTGGAGCTTTCCCTTTATTTTTTTCTCCCCTCCCCCACTAGAGCTTTCACTTCAGCTCATTTAAAGGGGTTAAAAAATTAATGTGCTATAGGCTTGCTTTTAAAATTTGTTGTTATTATTATTATTATTATTATTTTATTGTTTTCTGCACCCTTGCCATGCTTTTAATAATTGACAACAGAGCTCTAAAAGCCCCCAGAGCCAGGCCCAGAGGACCCTCTAGTGAGAAGGGTGTAATGCAGTCCACGGCAGCATCTCTCGGGAGCCTCAGGAGGCCTGCAGACCCTGCCCTCGTGCCAGGAGGGCCTGATCAGCAGTGTCACAACTACACCACCCCTTCTTCAGGGAGTGAGGAGAGGACTTTGGCCTCTTCCCAGGGGTACTTTTATCTTCACATAAATTCCCCTGTTGATAAAACAAAGGACAAAGCAAAGATGCGGTTGATAATGGTCGCTACTGTGGCATAGAGAGTGATCTGCCAACCTTTCTTAATGTTGTAATTCTTTATGCAAGTACATTGGGGTAGGAGGGGCTGGACTTGTTGAATGAGGGGCAGGAGAGACACCTTACCACTTGAGCTGCTCCCCTCCCACCAACAGCTTCTAAAAGGGCTCTGCAGGTCACACAGACACACGGCCCTGAGCTTTTGTCCTGATAAAATGCTATAGTGCCCAGGCCACTGGAAGAGCAACTTCCCAAATCTAGTCCTCCAGTGGAAGCCAGGCTGGTTGCATAATAATCACTTGTAGCGTTGGCCAACATTCGGATTGCCAGGCTTGATTAAATTTAGTGGTGGGTCTTAATTATACAAGACATCCGTATATTTAACAAGGTTCCCAGATAATTCTGATACACAGACAAGTTTGGGAACCATGGGCATTGCCAAGACAAAAACCTACACCCACATTTCTAAAAGTAAGGACCAGGGACCATCTGCATGGGTCCCCTGCGTGTCTGGGATGTGCACATTAGGACAGAGAAGATTACACTGAGAAACGGCACGTGGGGGCTACTTTAGTTGAATTGAACAAGTCTTCAGGACTTCCGTGTATTGAAAGTCGGATGCTACTGATCTGGAAACATTTCCATGTGAATCAAAGTTCCTATCCATAGTTTCTCTCACAGAGTTTCTGATCTTCAGGCAGGGCCAATTTCCCTTCTGGGAGGCCCACCGAAGTCTTTGCCTTATTTGCTTACTTCATTGCTTCTCTCCTCTTCCGCCCCTCCTAGAATCCTTTATTAGGCTTGCAGTTAGAAAAATCAGCTAGGACTGATTCACATTCTTTGAAATCTCTCATTCTTGGATCTCTGTCAAAAAATAAAGTTCTTTTTTTTCTATGATCTGCTGAAACCTCCCTTTCCCAAGACATGAAGTTGGAAAACTCTAGCTTAAGATAGAGGAAGGATCTCAGGGTATAAGTAAAGGCAGAGGGAATACACACCAATTCTGGTAACTTTCTGTTTCTTGAGCTAGTGTTAGGCACACAGGTCTGTTCAGTTTAAAAAGACACATTGATTTGTGCATCAGTACACTTGTGATTCATGCACTTTTCTATATGTATATTATAATTCTGTAAGATTTACAGTAAAAATTTGCTGATATCTCAAAATATTGTGGCCATAGGCATATTGGTCGATCGATCGGTAGAGGCAAACAAAGATAGAGATACAGGTATATTCTGAGT
Organism: Potos flavus; assembly: GCA_028534135.1. NCBI lineage: Eukaryota > Metazoa > Chordata > Mammalia > Carnivora > Procyonidae > Potos > Potos flavus. The sequence goes on from CM052897.1 coordinate 72,755,834, forward strand.
AAAAATTGTTAATGGAAACTGTTTCAGTATTTTAAATACAAGTTATTTTTAATTTCTTTGATTTAAAATCTTCAATTTATATCCTTAAAATTTTCAAACGCTTTAAAATTTAAAAAGAAATTCTTAAAATCTCTATTCTAAATGAGGACAATAAGCAACAGCAAAAAGAATTTCCCAATCACGCTACCTGAGGATGACCTTTGGAGGGGGCTGCTCCATCCAGCAGTGAATTTTTTTAGGGGAGGGGGTTTATCTGTCACTCCAAGCTCTTTTTTGTTTTTGTTAACATATAATGTATTATTTGTTTCAGGGGTACAGGTCTGGGAATCCTCAGTCTTACACAATTCACGGCAGTCACCATAGCACATACCCTCCTCAATGCCCATCACCCAGCCACCCTATCCCTCCCCACCACCCCCCAGCAACCCTCAGTTTGTTTCCCAAGATTAAGAGTCTCTTAGAGTTTGTCTCCCTCCCAGGTCCCATCTTGTTTCATTTTTCCCTCCCTTCCCCCAATGAACCCCTACCCTGCCTCTCAAATTCCTCATATCAGAGGGATCATATGATAATTGTCTTTCTCTGACTGACTTATTCTGCTTAGCCTAATACCCTCTGGTTCCATCCATGTCATTGCAAATGGCAAGATTTAGTGTTTTTTGATGGCTACATAGTATTCCATTGTGTATATATACCACATCTTCTTTATCCATTCATCTGTTGATGGACATCTAGGCTCTTTCAATAGTTTGGCTATTGTGGACATTGCTGCTATAAACATTGGGGTGCACGTGCCCCTTTGGATCATTACATTTGTATCTTTACAGTAAATACCCAGTAGTGTGATAGCTGGGTCATAGGGTAACTCTATTTTTAACTTTTTGAGGAAACTCCATACTGTTTTCCAGAGTGGCTGCACTAGCTTGCATTCCCACCAACAATGTAGGAGGGTTCCCCTTTCTCTGCATCCTCACCAACACCTGTCAACTCCTGACTGGTTAATTTTAGTCATTCTGACTGGTGTGAGATGGTATCTCACTGTGGTTTTGATTTGTATTTCCCTGATGCGGAGTGATGTTGAGCACTTTTTCATGTGTCTGTTGGCCATTTGGATGTCTTCTTTTCAGAAATGTCTGTTCATGTCTTCTGCCCATTTCTTGATTGGATTATTTGTTCTTTGGGTGTTGAGTTTGATAAGTTCTTTATAAATTTTGGATCCTAGCCCTTTATCTGATATGTCATTTGTGAATATCTTTTCCCATTCTGTCGGATTGTCTTTGTTTTGTTGACTGTTTCTTTTGCTGTGCAAAACCTTTTGATCTTGATGAAGTCCCAATAGTTCATTTTTGCCCTTGCTTCCCTTGCCTTTGGCAATGTTTCTAGGAAGAAGTTGCTGCGGTTGAGGTCGAAGGGGTTGCTGCCTGTGTTCTCAAGGATTTTGATGGATTCCTGTCTCACACTGAGGTCTTTCATCCATTCTGAGTCTATTTTTGTGAGTGGTATAAGGAAATGGTCCTATTTCATTCTTCTGCATGTGGCTGTCCAATTTTCCCAACACCGTTTGTTGAAGAGACTGTCTTTTTTCCATTGGACATTCTTTCCTGTTTTGTCGAAGATTAGTTGACCATAGAATTGAGGATCCATTTCTGGGCTCTCTATTCTGTTCCATTGATCTATGTGTCTGTTTTTGTTCCAGTACCCTACTGTCTTGATGATTACAGCTTTGTAACAGAGCTTGAAGCCTGGAATTGTGATGCCGCCAACTTTCGTTTTCTTTTTCAACATTCCTCTGGCTACTCAGGGTCTTTTCTGGTTCCATATAAGTTTTAGGGTTATTTGTTTCATTTCTTTGAAAAAAGTTGATGGTATTTTGATAGGGATTGCATTAAAAGTGTAGATTGCTCTAGGTAGCATAGACATTTTCACAATATTTGTTCTCCCAATCCATGAGCATGGAACGCTTTTCCATTTCTTCCTTAATTTCTTCCTCAATTTATTTCATGAGTACTTTTATAGTTTTCTGAGTACAGATTTTTTGCCTCTTTGGTTAGGTTTATTCCTAGGTATCTTATGGTTTTGGGTGTAATTATGAGTGGGATCGACTCCTTCTCTTTCTTCTGTCTTGTTGTTGGTGAATAGAAATGCAACTAATTTCTTTGCAGTGATTTTATATCCTGACATTTTACTGAATTTCTTTCTGTATGAGTTCTAGCAGTTTTGGAGTGGAGTCTTTTGAGTTTTCCACATAAAGTATCATATCATCGGAAAAGAGTGAGAATTTGACTTCTTTGCTGATTCGGATGGCTTTTATTTCTCTCTGTTGTCTGATTGCTGAGGCTAGGACTTCTAGTACTATGTTGAATAGCAGTGGTGATAGTGGACATCCCTGCTGTGTTCCTGACCTTGGGGAAAAAGCTCTCAGTTTTTCCCCATTGAGAATGATATTCTCCAGCAGCAAATTTTAAGCCTATCCTCTTTCACCTAACTTTACTGTTGTGGAGTTCGTTGGCACAGGAATATGTCCATCTGTGGATAGATCTGTATACACTTTCTGGAGCCAATAGAAAACTTCGAAGAACTTATAAGAAACAACGCTTTTCAGAGAGCCTTGCAAAGTCAGAACTCTGTAAGTATTTATATCAGAAGCCACTTAATGTCTGCTTGACTGATGAGAAGTTCAATTGCCATAGGGCAGCTGCTGAACAGAAAGTAAAGTGTTTTTAAAGATGAAAGAGACAATACTCCTGTATGCCCTCTCCCAAGGGTCAGTGTTCTACAACATCCCTGCCAAAAAAAATCACAGGAGGTCCTCCTGACTGGCATTTCTGAGACTGGCTTAAGAAACTGGAAACAGGCAGAATTGCCGCTGGTGCGCAGATTCTCTCTCAGATCCCCTATGCTCGCCACCCCCATCCTCACTCCCACCCCATGTCACCCCCAAACACACCATTTAGCTTCTTATTCTTTTTCCCTTTCTCGCTCTTAGCTAGATGACATTAAATTCAATCTTTTCGTCAAATATACGTAAAACAGCGACTCTGAGAGATTGACCGGTGTTACCTGAAGACAGTTTAACGTGTTCCCTGTGCCCTTCCCTTTGTAAACAGGGAATTCTGGAAAGAGTTTTCAGAATAGGTGGTAAGATGGGTATTTCTGGCCAGAAAGCATCTCTGCCTCACCTCAGTGTTGTGCTAAGGGTCATGTTACCCAACAAAGCCATTCCATTCCTCTCTTGTTTTGGGTTTGTTTTTTTTTTTCAGTTTGCACGAAAACCAGGTACCCGAGTTTTAGGAAAGCATTCCTCTGTCGTGTCCTCTGCTAGTTGGTGCAGTGAAGTGGCTTCTTGTGGCAGTGGCTTCTAGGTGAGCCCTGCAGGCTCTCACCACCCCCTCTGGGAACAACAGAGTTTGCAAAGGGTTAGCATATCCCCTCTCTCCTGCCAGACCAGGCTGCTGTCCCCTGCTCTAAGCCCAGTGCCCAGCATGTGAAAGCTATGGATGAGTGAGCTTGCGCCCCAAACCACTTCCATATGGCTCTTCAACATAGTCCCGCCTACTGCTTGGAGCAGTGGGTGCTTAGCTTCTATGTACCTCCATTTCCTCATCTGTCAAATGGGAAGAGCACCAGCGCCTATCTTATGGCATTATTAGGACGATGAAATAAGTTCACACCAGGAAAGTGCTTGAGCACAGTGCCTCGTGGACAATACTCAGTCCGCAGGAGCTGTTGAATCACCCAAACCATTCTCTTCAGAGAGTTCTCCACATGAGAGAGGTCAGAACTTCTGGGTGACCCCTTATTTGTATTTTGCATTAGGTCCTACTTCAAGTAGCCCTCTACTGGAATGCTCCTCATCCAGGGGTCCCAGCTATCAATCAGTGCTCGCAGCATGCCGGGTGCACCGACGTCCCTTGGCTCCTTTAATCCCCATGACGACCCTCTGAGGTAAGTGCTGCTGTTCTTCTCGGTTTACAGATGACAAACTGAGCTACGGGGAGGTTCACTGACCGCCCCAGGTCACCCAGCTACTAACTGACAGGACCGGGATTAGAATACAAGCAGTCCAGCCCCCCAGTCCACCGCGGCCGCAGTCCTGTACGGTACACTGCACTGCCTACCATCCACCTCGGGCCAGAAGGTGCAAACGTGCCTGGTGGTCCGAGTCTGAAACAGGCCTGCCTCCCGCAGTGCTCCGAGCCCGTGCTCAAATGCCCGCCGGGGGATAGAATGTTTGATGTTCTGAGTGCTTTGAAAATTTCAAGTATTTTTCACATCCGTAGTCTGTAAACACTTTACTTGGACAGGGATAAAAATAGCATAGTTTTTAGCAGCTAATACTTTGAACAGTTGTAAGGGAAGGAAAATAATTATGTTTCTATCCTTGTATATTCTTTGGCTGAGACAACCCCCCTGTAATAAAAGAATAACAGGAGAGAAAAAAAAAAAAAAAACATTTTAGGTTTGCATGTTCGAGAGCTCCACAAAGATGAGCTTTAGAAAGGTGGCCAGACAATTGAGGCTTGCTTACACAACCTCCTGAGCCAAGGAAAAGGACAGAGGGCCAGGGCTTCAAAGAAAAGAAGAGAAAATGTTGGGTAAACAAAGTCTGCCCTGCCATGCAGATAAATCTCTCCAGTGAAAAAGTTCTGTCTGGTAGTAGCTCTCTTTCTGGTACAGGCCCCTTTCTAATGTAAATTTCCCATCTACTTTGTTTTCAGAGTTTCCCCTGTGTCTGCAGTTTCTCAAAATAACCCTATGCCGAAGAGGCATATTTTGGGGCAGCATATTCTGCTACTTTTCACACTTAATGTATGCTAGGAACTGAGCTAAGCGCTTTATATTGATCCTATAACTTAATTTTCACAAAAACTCTACGAGATAGGTATTGTGACTCCTCCCACCTTATAGATGGGACTCAGAGAAGTTAAATAACTTGCCCTAAGTCACACAGCCAGCACCTTGTAAGGCTGTGATGGGGGATTAAATGAGATAATGTATGTAAGCTAGTGCTTGTGTGTTATTTGTGCTGTCCCCAAACTGTTCAATGAATATAAGAAGATAGGATTCTTTATCTCACTCTCTTCGGAGAGACCATTCTGATTCAGTCTAATGTAGAAAGAGATCTTCACCACTAAAACAACCATATGAATTACCAGCTAGCAGGATGATTTTTAAATCAGCTGCCTATGGAAAATGTTCAGATTCATCAAATTCTCCTTTCAACTGAAATTAACTTCTGGCTCCCTAACTGATTTAACTTAATGGGTTTAACACTAGGGATTTTGTGGGGGAATAAACTATAGTCAGAACTACATCATATATTTCTTTTTCTTTCATCTAATTATATTATTATTACTTAAAAGTTTGGTGGGAATTATATTTTATAACCTGAAATGTCATTCCCAACAGAACTGACATTGTAGTAACACTTCCTCCTTTTCTATCCTCCTTCCGACTTCAAGTCTGGTCCATTCTTCCCACCCACCACCTCGCCAAAGCCAATCAGACCATTGCTCCTGGTTCTATTTTGGGATGTAACAGTTCCCAGCATCCAACATTCTCAGTGGCACTCTTGACCAAAGAAGTGATTAAACAAGCAAGTCTTCCTTTTCCTAATATGGACCTCTCATAGCATAATTTGGATATGTAATCAGATTAGAAGACTCGTTCCCCATCTCGGGTGAGGATGAAGGGAAGATAAGAGTGCCAAGGAAGAACACCCCATCCTGCCACACTCCGTGTCATCCTGTGCCAGGCTGTGGGAGAGCCGGCGCTGCTCAGAGCCCGAGCAGGAAAAGCTGGGTTTGGCTCCTTACCCTTCCTCCCCCAACCTCTTGTGGGAACTGGTGTCTGTAAGTTCCCAGAGCTTTCAAACGGTTAGCAAGCATACTTTTAAATGCCTTCCTTCTCCCTGCCCTTTCCTTCTCTCAGACCCTGATCTCTCTGCTCATTGGAGTGGATCCTGAGGCACTGCCTCCACGCATCCCCACTAGCTCAGAACGCTGAGGCCAGGAGGGGCAGGTGGGTGACATGGATGGTGGTTTAGTCACTGCCTAGTCACCCCACTGTCAAGGGGGAGATTCCCAACCTAGGATTCTGAAGATGGCCAAACACCTGACACCTAACACTGGATAGATGAGATCAAAGGCAGCTTCTCAGTCACAGACCCTCACAGCCTGGGGAAGGAGGACACAGCACCCCCTGCAGGGCCACATGGAGGTTGCACTCGGATGCGTGTGAACAGCCAGGGGTTGTGGGAGGCAGGCTTTGTGGTGTCAAGAGGGTGGGGTGCCCTCTGGTTCAGATATGATTGGCTTGTTTGAATAATTCCACGGGCTGGCAAGAAACTAAAACCCATTAGTGAGGGATAAGCAGAAACTGTGTCTGGTCCCCTTGATAAGGAGGGTGGTTTGGCGAGGGAGCCTTATCCGTGAGAGCAGAGTGGGGAGGGGAACTGGGAGTTCAGCCATTCAAGCCTTTCCCAATTTTACCAGTTGTCAGGGCAGCACATTATATTAATTTTAGGCTTTATATCACAGAAGGTGAGTACAAAGGGAGTCTGTGAAAAACAGCTTTCAGCTTACACAGGTAGATGAAGAGCAAGTTAAAAACTTGAGAGACAAAGTCTATCATGCGAGCCCGATGTTGTTGTTCAAAGCCAGAAATAGAGTGTGATGTTCAGGAGCCCTCCATAAAGCAGAGCTCTGCTCTCAAGTCTCCAGATACTCAAATATTAGCTCATTTCATTTTTTTTTTTTTTTCATAAGAAACGTGTTTGCTTTATATTAAACCTAGGCAACTGTTTGGGAGAAAATATGTTGTTAGGATTATGTAAGATACAGGTAGGGAAAGCACACGAATTACAAAGTCTTATATCAATGCAAGGTCACCCTTTCAATACACTAAGAATAATATGGGCTCCCACCTTCACGCAGAACTTACTGTGCACTTTACACACACCACCTCTTGGTGAATTCTCCTGCCTGCCTGGTAAGCCACTTGTTATCCTCAGAAGGGAAAAAAATTCATAAAGTCAGAGAGCTCCTAAATGCCAGAGCCGGGATTTTACCTCAAGCGTGCGTAGATCTCAATACAATTGTTCAGTGTTTTACTAAGAAGTGTCTAGTCTGGTGAATGAAGAATAATACTGTGTCTTTAACTTTATAGTAAATTTGGGGAAACCAGTTATTGATTGAGTTAGTCATTCAGCAGCTAATGTTTGACTGTCTACTGTGTGCCAGCCATTGTCCCGAGAGGAGTGAAGGCCCTTTCCTTCATGATTCAGAGAATAGTGTGCAAAGATGGAGATCCACTTCTGACCATGAAGGAATAACAGGCTGGATCTATGACCTTAAAAATTAAACAGGAATGAACAAAATATACGAAACAGCAATTTTTAGACACTAGACCACAAGCAGTAGATAGACATGATCCTGCAGAAAAGGAAAACAAACAAGGGAGCCCCATGATAGCCCTAACTCACCACCGGGTTTCCAGGCCTCAGCACCCAAACAAAGCCCAGCAGTCTCCCTGAGTTGAGGAGACCAAGTGGAGAATTTGGGGAAGCCAAGGCAGCTACAAGGGAGGAGAGAGCTGAATGGAGAGGAGGGAGCCTCACAAAGAGAAATTTCTAGAAATTCCATGAGGATTCCTCTGGCATCTTAAACTAAATTCTGTTCAGTGCATGCATGTGAAGAAACTACCAGAGCCAAGAAAGGACCACCTCAAGAAACAAGACAATTCCTGGGGCTCACACAGAACTTGGGAGTGCTTTGTGTTTCCACCAGGCAGAGTGGAAAAATCTTGTAATGTTCAGAGCATCAAATAGAACACAAAAGAGCACTCACCGCCTTGGCTGTGGGCCTACAGGCTGTTCTGATCCCACCTAACAAGGCTCAAAAGACAGCCTCCAAAGGATCGAACTATGTTCAAGTATTTTAACTGCAGAAAAAGGCTCAATAATATCTAAAGGAATATTATCCAATAAGCAACAAGGTAAATTCATATCTGGCTTCCAATAAAAAATTATTAAGTATGCCAAAAGGCAGGCAAATACAACCCCTTATGAGAAGAACAAAATAATCGCGCAAGGGAAACAGTCCCAGAAATGACACAGATGATAGAATTAATAGATAGGGACATTAAAGTAATTATAATAAATATATTCCATATGTTCAAGAAGGTAGAGAAAAGACTGCGCTTGTTAAGAGGGGACATGGATGATATTAAAAAGATTCAAAATCAACTTTAAGGCATGAAAAGTACAACGGACGGTTGTTCAGGTGTCCCAGGCCCACCCACAAGTTGGATTGCTCACTAGAATGGCTCAGAGGGCTCATTACCGCAGTGGGAGTGTAATCACAGCTATAGTTTATTACAGCACAACCATCCTTAGCAGACCCCACAAGGGAAGAAGACACATAAGGTAGAGAAATTCCGAAATTCAGGCACAGACTTCCAAAGCTCTCCCTCTGGGCCTGGAGGGAGTAAGGAGTGGAAGAATAGTCACACAGAACATGCTCCTTCCTCCCAACAAAATTCAGTGTTTCTTCCCAGGGAAGCCTACTTAAGACTCAAAATCTGGGGTTTGGCATGCTACAACGGCCAAAATTCCGGACTCCCAACGGGAAGGCTGGTGTTCACATGAATATATCATCTGTACAACTCATCGAGGTTGAGGCAAGCTGGTACAGCAGGGTCCCCAGTGGGCGAAATAGCCTTATCCATGTGGGAAACATTCCAAAGCCGAGTTCCAAGATGGCAGCCAAGGGCCAGCCCCCCAGATAGGTCCTTCTAAAAGGTGTGCCCTGTTGCTTTCACAGGGGCTCCTGCGTGGCTCAGTCAGTTAAGCGTCTGCCTTCAGCTCAGGTCATGATCTCAGGGTCCTGGGATCGAGCCCCATGTCGGGCTCTCTGCTCAGTGGGGAGCCTGCTTCTCTCTCTTCCCCTCAGCCACTCCCTCCAAGCTTGTGTGCTCATGCTCTCTCTCAAATAAATAATAAAATCTTTAAAAAAAGAAGTTGCCTGCACAAATGAGATGGACATCAGAGTAGGTACTGCTGAAGAAACAATTAGTGTACGGTAGAGGTTATCCAAAACAAAAGCGAGTGAATAGGACGGCTCCTGAGTTTCTGCCTTAGGTAATTTGGAAAATGGTGGCACTATGAAGGTAGGAGACAGCAATGGGTTTTCTATAATACCTCTTAAAATATAATTCATGAACAGGCCAGCACTAAACCAACACGTTATACAATTTTGTGTAGTCGCCAAGCACTAGCCAGATCTTTAGTTGAGTGTTAATTTCTGAGATCTCCATAATGAAAAGCTTGGTCAGGATATTTCCATATAACCAAAGCAAAAAAAAAAAAAAAGAAGATATTAAACGTTTTAGTAAATGGCCTCCATCAGAAATAAAGGAAAAATTAATATGAAAGGGTACAGTGTATGAATTAGTATGAAAAAATGAGGGAGGAAATATTTGCCTTCAGCATATAAGGCATCTCCTATACAATTATCTGATTTAATCTCCATGACAATTTAAAAAGTAAGAATTGTCTTTCCAGATGAGTAAATTGAGGTTAGGGGAGGTTTAGTAAGTGCTACACAAGAAAACAGTTAATTCAATGGAGCCAAAAATACAAGCCCACATCTCTGTCTCCAAACTCTTTGTGCTTCCCATTGCCCTCTGTTTTTATTTCAACTGAAGACAAACAGAATGAAAGAGGCAATTTTTTTAAACAAATATGAAAATAGCAGTCTTGAGATGCATATAGAGTCATTGGCACTATGCCAGTGGACAGGAGGCGGGTAGACCAAAAGTGTGATTTCCAAGACCTTTAATAGCACTAACCTCTGCCCTCTCATCTCCCTCCAGCAGAAACAGTAAATAAGTTAACTCTATTCCGCCTACAGATTTTTTTTGTTTTATCTCTAGAGCTTTATCCCTGTATCCCTAATTCTAGCATAATGAAAACCATAAGGCAAAGATGGGAAATATGCAATCGCTCCACCCTTTCACATAAGGGAGACATTATTCAAACATCACGGTGCTTTTCCTTTCTAAACCCAGATACACCCTCCAAATCCTTCTCAATACATTCCAGGCAGCCATCCCCAGTGATTGAAAGTAGAGCTCAGAATGAAATTTCCTTGCCATCTTTATATGGGATCCTCTGTTACAGCACAGTGGTTAGACCTCAGATTCTAGAACTTGGCTGCCCAGGCTCAAATCCTGGCTCTACTACTTACTCACTGTGTGAATGTAAATAATTACTGAACCACTCTCTGCTTCCATCTCTTCTGTAACTGGAAGATAGTAAGGGTATCTACTTCAGAAAGTTCTGCGAGAATTAAAGAAGTTAAAATGAATGTAATTTTTAGGCTAGAACCTGGTGCAGGGTAAGGCCCTGATGCCCTACCTATTATTGTTGTTACTGCTATGATTATTAAAACCAGAGAGATGAGGCTTTGATAATTTCTTTGGGCAACACAGAAAGAGAGAGAGTGAGGCTGACAGCATTGGGCACCTGAGCAAGAAGAGGAATAAAAGAAAATGGAACAGAATAAATCCCTTCTACAATTTTTAGTCTCAGTCCCACTTATAAGGATGATCAAAGGATAATAGAGGTATGAACTAGACCATCCCTCAAAGCCTTTTCTATCCCTCTAAATTCTATAACATTTTTGACAAGGAAAAGGGAAACTTCTACAAGAAGCCTTATCTAAAACATCCAACATATGTCCAACAGCAAAGTATTTGGTTAGGTATAAACTCCAACCTATCTACACACAGAAATACTGAACATCTCCATAAAAACCCATGTTTCAGAATACTTGATAACTTAGGAAATATTTATAATCTATTAAGTTAAATGATAACATTCTAAATCAAATATAAAATATGTTTAGGTTTTATAAAATATATACAAATATTAATACAGTATATTTGAAAAACATTCTACATGTACACATGGTACATAGAACTATATTATGTATACCAATGTACAATATATAAATAAAACTATATGTGAAATATGTACATATCCTATCCATAGAAAACATGAGTAGACATATAACAAAATGTTCACACCACTGTATTTGTATGATAGGATTATTGCCAATTCTTAATTTTTATACATAACCATATCACTTCCAGATAAGCATACATTACTTTTATTTAGATTTTTTTTTTGTTTTAACAATACATTTACAAGTTGGTCAAAATGCCAAATATTTGCTGGTATTTTTTACTTGGCCATAACAGGGTGCTAATTCAAGAAATATATCCTATTAATGAGGACAGACAACAAAATAAAAGAATCGAGGTGTTTAAACAAATGTCATTCACATAATTCCACTCCACAAAAATAATTCTTTTCTATATAATTTAGAGAAAATTTATTTTTCCTGAATAATTATGTCTAGCCTAGAATTTTCTTGTATCAGACCAAAGCTAGGTTTTTTTTAATTTTTTGGAAAGCCTACAGGTCAAGCACTCAAACATCAAACAGTGCTTCCCAACTTTTGGTGTAAAGGACTATTTAAAACATCAGGTGCCAGCATTTCTAAACCTGGCTATCCCACCACACCTTGGCCCCGGTCCCCTAGAAAACAGCATGATGGCAAGTTTACATGGTACCACTCTTGTTCGCAGAACAGCAGGAGTGAGGGCAGAGGACGAGGGAGACAGTGAAGGAGAGAAAACAAACACAAGGTGGTGGCTGTGGCTTCACAAGAGGACCTAGTCCATTGCTTGACCACATGGACATCTCCAAGAAGGCCATTTGGAACCACTGAGCCTCAGAAGAGTTGATGGGTGGGAGGATAAGAGAAGGCTTATGTTCAGGCCCTCTCCTGTTTCCTGTTCAAGTGCACTGCTCCCCATACTCTTGGGTTGTGCTTCTCAGCCCTTTGGTGTAGCTGCTGGGGAAGCTAAATCTCCTGTCCCATAGCATGTACTTCCTCTGAACCCGGAAACGGCCGCAGGAGCCAGAACCTTTGGGAGATATTTGATCAGACTGGGTTGCATGAAGAGCCCTCCCAGGAAGGCTGAGATAGCAGGTTATGGCATGTGGCCAAGGCCTGATGGGCAAATGGGGCAAAGTGAGTTGGGCAGATGCATCAGTGATTATGGGACACCCCACTAAGCCTGGCCCACCAGCCTCAGCTCACAGTTTCTTCATTTCTTACAGCACTTATGAATGGATCTACCACTTCTAGTAGGAGGTTTTCCTGAAAACTGCTTTGAATTAAGTCGACTTTGCCTACCAGGTGTGACTTGGCAAGTCACCTTCTCTGAAATTACTTACTAGAATCTTCATTGATCGTCAATCATTTTTTTTCTCTAAATTCCTCTTAAAATATTAAAAAGTGACATGTTGCCACTGAAACAATGTTGCAGTGAAGTAATGCAAAAGAAGAAAATTAATACACTCACCTTTCTGCTTTAGTCCCTTTCTGTGTCATAACATTTTCAGCCTGGCCTGCAAGTATGTTTGGTGAAAGGAAGAGCTCCAGGCTCTGTGAGCTTTCCATTAGTTTCTCCTAACTTCAAGGAATCACACTACATAGTTACTCTACAATTTGGTTTCCTTACTTTACTACATAGTATATCAGACTCCCTCAAGGCAAATAGGAATAGCTTTGACTCAATCAAATACAGCCTTCAACTTAATCCTTCAACAGATTTTCTTTTGGTGACTGCCATTTTTCTTTTCTTTTAATAAAATTATATTTTTCCCATTAAAATTATCTTTAGATTCTCTTCCTAGGATGAAATACAGGCAATATAGCACAGTGCCTAAGCATGCAGCCTCTGCTGTCAGAATGCTTGAGTGTAATTCCTCACTCCACACTTAGTAGCTGTGTGACTTAGGACAAGTTACTTAACCTCTCCGTGCTTCAGCGTCCTTACCTATAAAAGGGATTATAGTACTTACTTTCTGGATGGTGTTAGAAGATTAAATGAAATAATACAACAAAAGCACTTAAGACAGCCCAGCACAGAAGAAACAGTAACTATTAACTGTTACTCTTGAAACAACATTGTTAGCATCTCATAGTACCTACATAAACAGAAACACACCTACTTAGCAAAGAAACAAAAGTGAGTTGAACTCTGCCTTGTGCTACAAGTGGGAAGTACAAAATAACAACAAAGACAAGGTCTCTGCTCCAGAAGAATGGTGAAGAAGATACATAGGGACAGGTAGATTGCACTATCACATGATAGATGATCTAATAACAGTAGAAACCAACATCTGTGGGGCTCAGTAATGGCAGTGAGTAATTGTGCCTCAGGAAAACTTCAGGTCTGAGTTGGATCTTTAAAAATGAGTAATAGGGGGTTGCCTGGGTGGCTCAGTCAGTTAAGCATCTGCCTTCGGCTCAGGTCATGATCCCAGGGTCCTGTGATCGAACCCCAAATTGGCCTCCCTGCTCAGCAGGGAGTCTGCTTCTCCCTCTCCTCCCCACTTGTGCTTGCTCTCGCTATCTCTGTCTCTGTCTCTCTCAAATAAATAAAATCTTTAAAAAAAAATGAGTAATAAGAATTTGCAAGGCAGAGTGGTAGCATTAGAGTGGGTGTTCAAGTCAAGGGAGCAATATGTGCAAAAATGAAAATAAGACTCTAAGCAGCCGACAAACATGTTCCATGGGGAGATAGTAAGATATCACAGTTTTCTTCCCATTTTCCAAAATGTCATATCTCAGTGGTTCAAGCCAGAGCATTTGGTCATCTGCCAAGCACTTTGCAAAATGTTTTGGTTCTTGTGACTCATCACCATCATAGACTAATCAACTACTATGACTCATTTCAACCCTCTTGGAATTTTATCTCTGCAAAGCATATCTCTCTGCATGAAACATGCCTTTCAAATGAAAGACTAAATACTCTTGTTAAGGATTACACCGGACAGTTGTTAAGGATCATTGTCACACTTACTAGATTTTGTGCTCCAACACTGATTTCTGCACTGCCAGATGATTTGTCAGGGAGCAAGAAACTGACACTGAGCCTGAGCAAAAGGTATGGATGTCCAAATGAGGCAAGGCGTTTCATGTTGCTACTCTTTGATGGGGACCTAACAAAGTACTTTAAAGCAAATACTGGAATGGCACAAGTTAAAAGCCAAGAGACTCATGAATAATTATTAGCACTGACAGTTCTTTTCTGTCTCCATGATTTCATAGAGCCAGAAGGGATAGAGAATTTAAGGAAAGCTTGTTCTTCTCAACTATCTCTTTCGTTTGATCTTTTAAAATCAGACTTTGCTCAGTTTTTAGAATGTAAGGAACATCTCACTGTTAAGTATTTGTCTTATAAGAAAATACCAAGGAGTAAGAAGATATTTTCTAAATATATATGTTGTCTTAGCTTCCCTAAAATTCAAAGTTCAGAAAGCATTCAAAACAAAAGGAGCTTATATCATTGTTTTAATGATAGTGTAAAAATTGGAAACAATTCTATAGGGAACATAGTAATACAATGTGGAATAATCAATTATCAGGAAATACTGTGAAGCAGTTGAAGCAATTGAACTAGATCTATGTATATTAACATGGATCAACCTCAACAGTGTGATTTTGAGGAAAATATGCAAAATGGAGAATATGTCCATACGATGCTACTTTTTTAGATGCGTAAAATATTTCTACATATTTATATTTAAAATATCAATTGGAAGCATATAAGCAAGTCCAGTATAGTGGTTGCTCTGAGAAAGGAAGAAGGGAATGGGAAATGATGTCAGCATTGTGGGGTGGGGGGGGAAGTGACAAAGATTAAAGTAGACTCAGCCTTATCTTTAAAGTTCAAAAAAGACAAAGCAAAATATTGGTAGTTATGACTTTTCTGTACTTTTTTTCATTTTTAAATAAAAACGTGATTTTTTTTTCCTGTTATACAACTTAGTTTGTATCTTCCCATTGTCTTTGCTATCAGAGACATATACTGGTCCTACTATTTGAACTTCCGAGACTCTGATTACAACTTTTTTTAAGTTTTTTATTTTAATTCTAGTTAGTTAACATACAGTGTTATATTAGTTTCAGGTGTATAATATAGTGATTCAACAATTTCATACAACACCCAGTGCTCATCACAGCAAATGCCCTCCTTACTCCCCATCACCTATTTAACCCATCCCCCCACCCACCTCCCCTCTGGTAACCATCAGTTTGTTCTCTATAGTTAAGAGTCTGTTTCTTAGTTTGCCTCTCTCCTTTTTTTCCCTTTGCTCATCTGTTTTGTTTCTTAAAGTCCACATATGAGTGGAATCATATGGTGTTTGTCTTTCTCTGACTGACTTATTTCACTTAGCATTATACTCTCTAGCTCCATCCATGTCATTGTGAATGGCAAGATTTCATTCTTTGTTATGGCTGAGTAATATCCCATTGTGTGTGTGTGTGTATGTGTATGTGTGTGTGTGTGTGTATATATATATATATATATATATACCACATCTTCTTTATCCATTCATCAGTTGATGGGCGCTTGGGTGTTTCCATAGCTTGGCTCTCATTGATAACACTGTTATAAATATCAGGTGCATGTATCCCTTTGAATTAGTGTTTTTGTATTCTTTGTGTAAAAGCCTAGTAGTACAATTGCTGGATCATAGGGTTACAATTTTTTAAATCAGAGTTCAGTCAGTAAAACAGAAGCTATTCTATGTATTTCAAGCAAAAAGGATTAGTACATAGAACCAGATGTTTTCAAGATGACTGAAAAAGCTAGGAGCAAAAATTACAGGGAGTGAGAGACCACTAGCTTTTAGTATTTAGCTAGAGTTTTGGTCCAGAGAATCAGGAAGCTCACGTGGCTGCCCACGGGTCCAGAAATGGCAGGAAACCACTGCTGAAAGTCAGAGCTGTCTGCAGCCCTGAGGAGGGTAACTGGCAGGGAAGTGTATTAACTCTAAAAACTCACGTCTGCTGAAGTTCACGCACCTGCCATCAGTGCCTGGAGAACCTTCCTTTACCTTCTAAATCTCACATGGATGCATCTCACTACCATTACCTAAATTGAGTCCAAAACTCTGCTGGAAATGGAGTCTGGGAGATGAAAAATCAGCCTTTCAGCTCCAGGTACCAGGTCTGGCATAGAAAAGGATGGAAATAAGATGAAGTGCTCAGACAAAATCTGGAACACTTTTATTTTATAAAGGCCAGACACGCAGTTCTTTTACTTCAGTCATCATTTTTTTCTTAGCCAGATTCAAAAAACAGCTAAATAAGTCTTCACTGCCCCATTCATCACGTGGGACTGAATCAGCAAGGAGCTTCCCAGGGACCCCCAGGGACAGAAACTGTCTTCTTACCATGGGGCATGGACCACCTCTTCTCTCAATGAAGCAAAGCTGGTTGTTAACAAAGCTTCCCTGACAGTAAATAAGCATCTCCTCTACCTTTCTAAGTTGCCAGATAAAATGTTATGGTATCTTTTGACCTAATGCTGAAGGGCACAAAAAAGCAGGATGGTATCAGGGTCTGGTAGAAAAGACACTAAATCCATAGTCCAGAGACCTATGGTGTGTCTCCATCCTTATCACTCACGAGCTAAGTGACACATCAGAAAAAGTACTTAGTCTTCCTGGAAAGGAGGTATATCATTACTCAATGCTTCCTAGCACTCAAATCCGGCTCTCAAGTGATACCGTTATAACAATGCAGTAACTCTAAATGTCTCTCTTAAAAGCCATCATTCTCACCTTGGATAACTAATGCAGGTTCTAGCATCAGATTTTTCTTGCAGAGAATGAGTAAATATTAGTTTCCACCTGGCACTTATGAACTGGCTATATCAGATGTGCCTTCCTCCACTCAGAGCCTTCCATACTATACTGAGATGGACATGTAAACTAAGTTTCCCGTTTTTTGAAACTTCAGATCCTAACTGCTTTCACTCTTTTGTGGTTCAAGGAGTAGTAGGAAACAGTTGAGGTTTTGTTTTTTTTTAAGTTTATTTTTTACTTTTAAGTAATCTCTACACCCAATATAGGGTTCAAACTCATGACCCTGAGATCAAGAGTCATGCACTCTTCCGACTGAGACAGCCAGGTGCCCCATAGGAAACAGGTTTTAAATATCAATAGTCCTTCTATGAAGATATCTTGAGCTCCTTAACTTGTAAAGATTTTTATGAATTCTTCATTTCCTGTATAATATTTCTAACTAGTTTAAAAAAAATAGAATGCTTGTTACCTTTATCTAAATCCTTACCCATTTCCGCCACCGTATGCTATAGACATTTGTCATAGAATCCATGCTTTATTGTACTGATTTATTTAGGTGAGTATTACTGGTCCTAGCCCCTTCTCAGAGCAAACACCCTATCTTATTCATCTAATTACTACCAGTGCCTACACCAGTGTCCACCACATAACGTTTATGTTTATTGATGATTAAATAAATGAAATAGATTATGATTCCTAGGCTGAAGTGGGCGCCTTCTTTTCAATGATTACTGTTACCACCTTTCAGTTCAGTTCTGCTATGGGCCCAGGGCGGTTCTCCCTCTCAGAGCCAGACACAGATTCCATATAGCTGTGACTTCTCAGAAGAAATCAGGAGACATGATTTTGTCAATCTGTCCATTTTGTTTTGTTTTATTTTTTTGTTTTGTGTTGTCTCTTTAAAAAGGGGGGGAGGGAAGGAAAATAGAGAGAAAATATCATAAAGCATATATGATCAATTTGAGAACTATTTTAAAATTGACACCCCTGTAATCACTACCCAAGTCAAGAAGCAAACATTGCCTGCAAGCCAAAAGCTCTTCAAGTGCTTCTCCCCAAGCCCAACCCACCTCTTCTTCTAAAATTAGCTACCATCCTGACTCTACCATAATCACGTCTTTGTTTTTCTCTATAGTGTTCCCTCCTAAGCATTAATTTCTGAATACTATAAGCTACTGTTCCCTGTTTTTTGAACTTTGCATAAATGAAATCACGGAGTATGTTTTCTTTTGGGTCTGACTCCTTTCAAATAATAAACTACATTATTTTCACTTGGAATCAAGGTTTTTAGCATAAGAAATGTGATTATAAAATAAAGGAAGCTGAGTAAAAACCATGTAATGCTAAATGCAAATTGGAAACATCAGTATAAACTCATGATGTATTTTTTTCTTTTGAGAATATACATCTCCTAGTTATGCTCATTGAAAAGATCTAAAAATAATGATCAATCTAGGCAATGTATCATCCGAGAGCCCAGTTCTCTAAGTACTATTTTCTACTAAAATGAACCAGGAATCATTGAAAAATGGCTTACTTCAGATCTCAGGCAGGAAATGTACAAGATGAGCTTAGAATCAAAGCAAAGAAACTATCAACATCAGATTCAAGTCAAAAAGACTTGAATTGAGTCTCCCATAGGTCAATAAAGAGGAAATTTAAGGATCAAAATTAATTTTCATAATTAATAACAATAGACGGAAACATATAAAATTATGTGAAAAATCATGATGTCATAATAATACTCAAAAAAAAATTTAACCTAGGGGCTCCTGGGTGGCTCAGTGGGTTAAGCCTCTGCCCTCGGCTCAGGTCGTGATCTCAGGGTCCTGGGATCAAGCCCCGCATCGGGCTCTCTGCTCAGCAGGGTCCTGGGATCAAGCCCCACATCGCATCGGGCTCTCTGCTCAGCAGGGAGCCTGCTTTCTCCTCTCTCTCTGCCTGCCTCTCTGCCTACTTGTGATCTCTCTCTGTCAAATAAATAAATAAAATTAAAAAAAAAAAAGATTAAAAAAAAAAAGAAAAAAATTTTAACCTAATTCGTCACCTTGAAGGATTGCTAGAGGGTCACTTTATTATGCTGAAAACTAAAACAATAAAGAGAAAAAATCAGGCATTCTTGTATAAACTGTGTTTCATGGAAACTAATGGTTGAATAAAGTTCAACCATTAAATGCATAAAAAGCATAAATGCAAAAAAGTGACTCAATTAGAATATCACTATTTTCTAAGCCTTGATGGAAAATGAATGTAAGCAATAATCATCAATGATCTCTAAAATGATTAGGTAAAATGCTGATGGTGAACTTTATAATAGATAATTGAGTTGACAATATGTTAACACATTGATCAGTCTTAGCATCACAAAAAGAAAGATATGTAGGTATTATATGCCTACATACTCAACAATGCCTATGAAATATTAGCATCCTCCTCCCATCAAATCTGCTCAAGCTTCTGAATCTAAATAAAAGACTACAAGAAATACAAATAACAGGAATGTTGAATTATAGGAAATACAGAGAAAGTAAGATAGTAAATATTAGCAAAATGAGAATATGGAAAATTCTGTAGAACAAATAAACCTTTTTTTTTTCCAGAAAATAAATGGCAACATAAAAACGAGAGCAGAGGGGTGCCTGCATGGCTCAGTGGGTTAAGTGTCTGCCTTCTGCTCAGGTCATGATCCCAGGAGCCTGGGATAGAGTCCTGCCATGGGCTTCTTGCTCAGCAGGGAGACTGCTTCTCCCTCTGTCCCTCCCCCTGTTCATGCTCCCTCTCCTTCTCCCTCTCAAATAAATAAATAAATAAAATCAAAAAAAAAAAAAAAAATGAAAGCAGAAAACCTATGGATCAAATGAAACTGAAGAGCTATGTTGGCCAAATTCAATGGATGAGACTTGTTTATATTGTGACTCAGACAAGGCAGCAATAAAATAAAACATTTATTGAATAACAGAAGAAAATGTAAACTCTAACTAAATATTTGATGATATTTAGGAATTACTAATTTTAGGGGGATAAGAATGGTTTTATGGGCATTTTATTTTGTTATTACAGTTTTTGTGCTGTTTTGGATTTTAGAAATTCTTAGATGGATAGAAGAATGAGGTGCTGACCTAAATAACTTCAGAAATCAGTGGGGTCTATAAGACTAGAAACAAAAGAAACTGCACATGAGAACTATATTTTAATTGATGAAGTTATTTCCCATGGGGTCTGGGTTAACAATTTGGAAACCACTATATGTATATACTGGAATTAAATTATTGTGTAAATGGGTGACAGATGGTGGGAGCCAGGATTCTCACTGTTGGAGGAGAGGTTGTGAAGGGGAAAAGAAGAGAATGATCTATGTGGTAATGAATTTGAGTTTGAGACATCAGTATGACAATGGTAATTAAATTTAATATTCTGGATAGAATCCTAGAACAGAAAATAGGCATAAGGCAAAAACTAGGGAAATCTGAATAAACCATTTTAGTTAATAAAAATGTTTCAGTATTAGTTCAGTAATTGTGGCAAATATATTAATGTCAAATATTACTAACACAGGAAACTGGGTATAGAGTATATGGAAACTACCTGCACTATCTTTGCAAATTTTGTATAAACTTAAAATGCTTCCAAAATAAAAGATTTATTAAGAAAAAGAGCAAGGTTTGGGGAAAAAAATCCTTAGAAAGTCATCCCAAAATAAGATATCCAGGATTTGCCTTAAAATAATCCGGCTGAGGGAGGAACAAAGGGGAGTGACAGGAAGTGGGAAGAGATATAGATAAAGCTGGCCAAGAGTTGATAATTGATTAAACTGAGATTATGAGTATGTGAGGGGTCACTGAGGTAAAGGTGGTATTTTTTCGTATTCCCTATAAGAGGAACCACTCTTCAGCATTTATTCATGTAATTTTGGGACATAAATGAAGTGTGATTTTTTTGGTCGAGTAGTCACATGTTTCTCAGTAAACAAGTGGTAATCAGGGGCAGGAGCATACCCTCCTGCCCTGAGACATAGTGACAACCTGGGACATAGTGACGACCTGGGACATTCGAGTCTAACACATTGAACTTTTCTACCTAGCAGATCACAGTCATGATGCTTTCAAACCATACAGAGGACTCCTGTCTCAAAAAAGATGAACATTCATTTACTCTGTAATTTGGTGGATATTCCAGAAAATCCAGTAGAGGCCAATTTGATTTTTAGTTCATAAGAAATTTTATATCATGAGTCTTAACCAAATTAACACACTCTAAAGTGTTTCCTGCAACAAATATATTTTATAGGTTTTACTTTAACCTTTACTGTTAAATCCACAGGAAAATATTATAAGGCAAGATAGTGATATCCCATAAATCTACCCTATGGAGAAAATACTTCCATTTTTATGTCCTCTGTCTAGACAGCTATAAGTTTCTCAGTTGCTGAACTTCCTTATCCTTTTGATATAAAATACTTCTAAAGTAGCATTTTTATATGCCGCAAAATGACTCATTACTGGGATGGGTAGAGCAACTTGCTTCATAATTCAGGTATGAATATATTCTAAATAAAATAATATATTTTATTATTCTAACTCTGTTTATTCCCTCATATTACCATTTTTTAAAGGATTTTATTTATTTATTTATTTAAGAGAGAGAGAGTGAGAGAGAGTATGAGAGGGGAGAAGGTCAGAGAGAGAAGCAGACTCCCCGTGGAGCTGGGAGCCCCATGCGGAACTAGATCCCAGGATTCTGGGATCATGACCTGAGCCGAAGGCAGTCGCTTAAGCAACTGAGCCACCCAGGCGCCCTACCATTTTATTTTTTAAAAAGGCATGACTTAAAGGAAATTTGTTCCAGCTATTCAGTTAAATGTGTGTTTCCTCTATAGGGAATAATGAGATTAATAAAATTTAACACTGTAGTCTTCTGTCAAATGCTTTGGTGAAGTGTTATAAAATAATGCATAAACGGCCTTTTAGGATGACATAACCAGCAGAATCTGGGAGGCAGAGTAATGTAATGCTATTTTGCACAAAATATACTTCACATAATTCTAGTTCTGTGGAGTGTTAATAGATATTATTTGCTGAGGTGGGGGAAGGTGCTGAGATCAAATAAGTTTGGAAAACATTGTATTAAACAAGTTCGTTACTATAGGACTTTTAATATGCTGATCTTGAATCAGCATATTAAATGAATCTTAAAGAGACTGAGATAGCCTACAGCATTTCTTAGATTGATTTGATCACAGAACACTTTTTGTTTTTCTAAGTCACCTTACAGTACTGCAATAGTAATGAGAAGAGAAGAGGGGCAAGCCGGTGAAGGGAGGTGGGCACATGTTCTGTTGGCATGGAAGGTTCAACCTGCATCGAAATTCTGACTCTGTGACACATAAATTGGATAATGTTAGTCAAGTGGTCTGCTCTAAGGTTCATGTTAATCTTTAAAATAAAGATGAAAATATCTAATTTGCCTGGTTTCCATAGGGATTATGAATAATTTAGATGAGTTTTGTTTTAGGTTGTAACATAAAAGGCTGTAGTAGACCATAATTTTCACTCTAACAAGTTGGGAAATTGAAAAACTAAACAAACAACCAAACAAATACATGGATGCAAAGAAGTCTAAAGCAATTAAATTCCAGATCCGGAAAAGTCATTTCCTCCCTGGCAGCATTTGCTGAGCTTAGGCTAGGTAGGTGATTGAGTTTGCCATGAGAAGAGCAACTCTTTTTCTGAGGGAAAATCTAAAAATCTGAGGGAGGAATCTAACAGAGTCTAAAATAGCCACATGAGCATGAGTTATATCTTAGAGTCTAGAGGAGCCCCCCCCCCAAAAGAATAAGCAGAATGCCCCCCCAGTCAGTCTTTACCTAAGCTTTTGATGAACAATGGGCAGTTTGTGAAGCTGTGACCCTAGTTGAAAAGGTAAAGAGAGAGATCTCCATAGTCCTAACAT
>CM052897.1:72778614-72792369 GCA_028534135.1 Potos flavus
TAAAATTTTAAAAATTAAAAATAAAAAAGGACATGCAGAGGAGCAGGAAAATGTGACTTGCAATCAAGAAAATAATAGAAGCAAATCTGTGGATGTTTCAGAGGTTGGAATTAACTAACATATCCAAATAAATATTATATAAATATATTAAACAAAATAGAGGAAAGGGTGGACAAAATGGATAAAAATATGAAGAATTTAAGCAGAGAAATGGAATCTCTACAAAGTATTGAAAGAACTTGTTAGAACTATACAGTATAGGAAATCATAATTTTATGGAAAGAGTCAGTGACTTCCAAGACAGCTCAAAATAAATTATCCTAACTGAAGCATGGGTAGGAAAAGGAATTTTTTAAAAAAGAAAAAGATACTGTCAAATAGTCTACCATATGTGTGATTAGAGTCCTGGAAGAAGAGGAGAGAAAGAATGGGGAAAAGAAATATTTGAAGAGAGAGTTTCCCAAAGCTGATGAAAGACCACAGCAGATAGAAAAGCTCAGTGAATCCCAGATAGGATAAAAACAAAGAAAAAACTCCTAAGAACAGTATAGGTAACTGCTTAAGACTAAAGATAGAAGAAAGTTTTTAAAGTAACCAGAGGAAAATGACACATCTTCAAGGAAACAATTAGTTATATGACTGGTGAAAGCCAAAAGACAATTAAATGACATCTTTTAAGTGCTGGAAAAAAAGTAAAAGAAAACTGCCAACCTAGAATTCTTTACCCAGTAAAAATATCTTTCAGAAGTGAAGGTGAAATAAAGATATTTTCAAACAAACTTAAACTGAGGGAATTTTTCACCAGCATATCTACAATATAAAAAAACGCTAAAAGAAGTTCTTCAGCATGAAAGGAAATTATCTCAGATGGAAATGTGGAATTGTTTTAAAAAAGAACAAAGAGCTCCAGATATGGATAAATGTAAAACACTAATTCTCTTAAAACTTTTTAGACTAGTGACTATTTAAAACAACAAAATGATAAAAACAACAACATGTAGTAAAGTTTATAATATAAGTAGAAGTAAAATCCAAGGTGAAGAGAGAGAGAAAAAAAGGGCCATTATAAATAAGGGAACTTTTAGAGATTTTTTACATTGCTCATTAAATGGTAAAATAGTCCTCAAAGACTGTAGTTAGTTAAGGGTGCATATTATAATCTCTCGAACAATGATTTCCAAAATATAGTCCCCAGACCAGTTATATACACATCACCTAGAAACTTGTTAGAAGAGCAGTCTTGATTCTTATCCCAGATCCACATTCCAGAAACTCTCGCTGTTGAGCCCAGCAATCAGTGTTTTAAAAAGGCTTCCAGATATTTCTAATGCAAACTAAAGCTTGAGCACCTCTGTGCTAGACTTGGAAAGAGAGCTGAGAGAGAAATCTTCCCAATGGTAGAGCTGTAAGAAGTATAACTGGTCTTTCACTTGGGTGGAAGGAGAAGTGACCCAAGGTGAGAATATATATAAATTCTTGGGCAGTGACCAATAACTTGATCATCTGTTTAGAAAACTGGAAAGAAAAGAACTGAAAGATCGGAGACAAGGAGCTCTGTGAATAGACAAAGATGACAGGATGAAGTGTGAGACTTGTGTATTCCATTTGGATACTGACTAGAAAGCATCTACCATGGAAAAAAGGCCTTAACACAAGGAAACAAATGACTAGCCCCTTGACCTTATAGCCAGTCTTGTCATCAGTCACCCAGAGAAGGTATGATGGACGCATGAACAGAGTGGACGTCGTGGGAGAAACAGAAGCTATCTATGAGCCTAAGAGCATGGACCCTGCTTTCCAATGTCAAATAGCTACTGCTGACTTTGAATAGCTAACTTGTCAGCAACAGAGACCAACACTGAATGCCCAATATGGCCTCATTCCTTGGAGAAATCAACCAGCCACTTAGTAGCAAGTTGGCCACATGGATCCTCTCCATCTTGAAAAGGCCAGCCATTCACCTTCACAGGGATAAATACATAATTTCAGGTATATGTTTGCCTTTCCCGTCTACAGAGCCTCCGTCAGCACCACATTCAAGGGCTTGTGGAGCGCCTCGACCATAGGCCTGAAAATCCACACAACGAGGCATCCAACTGGGATACCTACTTCACCATGAAGGCAACATGGAAGAGACCCATGACTGTGGGAGCCACAGATCATTTCACATATTGTACCATCCAGAGGTAGTAGGTTTCATAGAATGCTGGAATGGCCTTCTCTTCGGTAACAAAGATCTTTTGTCATTTTTACTCATTCGAAGGGTATATTTTGCCATGAGAATGTGCGAAGCAGAGAGTACTGATATGCAGAGAGAACAGAATGAAGTAATGACAGAGAAGCAGACACAGGAGACTGAGTGTGTCCTGACAAATCTCTAGTTTCCAGACTTCGTGTTAGCCACAGCCCATGAGCCATCTCTGTTTCCTGACAATAAATTCCCCCACACCCTGTCTGCTTTTTCTGCATAAGCATGCCTGATTTGGTTTTTATGACTTGCAAGTAAAGGATATTGTCTAATACAATAAATTCCAAAAAGACAAACTTTTCTCTTTACATGAAGAGCATCCAATAAATAATATAGCTATCCCCAAAGGGAAAGAACTTCTCTTATCATTTTTAGATGTAGACGGCCCGTCAGTATATAAAAGAGACTTTGTCTATTATAACAAATAGGCCCCTTCCCACTCCATGGTCCTCTGACAAATATCAGAAAAGTATGATTTGGAAAATAGAATTGTTTTGTGATTTAGGAAATAAAAAATAATGAGTCCCCAAGTGCTCAATAACATTCCAAAAGAGGATGTGCAAGAATGTATAATATAGGTGGGGAAGGAAAGGCAGATTCTAGATTTAGAATTTGTTAAAAATCCAGAACAAAAACTTTGCAATGAGATATATTTTATTAAATTAACGCACCCCTCAAAAGTCTAGAAGTTAAGTATCTGGGGGTATGAAATATAAGAACAAAATAGCAAATAAAGTAGCCTTTGAATGTACATTATTTCTTAGTGGCTGAAATGAAAATTGAAAAAGGTCTCAGAATAAATTTAGGCAAGATTCTCTTTGTTTTGCTTTCCCTTGATAGCACTGCCAACAATGCCCTCTAGTGGTAAATCAAGTAGGCACTGAAGAATGGGAAAAAATGAAACCTAATTAAGCAGGCCAGTTAAACTCATTGGTAAGATTTTCATGAAAATATGAACTTTTACACTTCCAGTTGGTAACTGAATGTTATATTTGGCAAGAAAATGAAGTCTTACAAAGTATAGCAGCATATACCTTAAAGCCCCAGCGTTTCTGAGCCAATTTTCCCCTGTGGTTTTCCTGAACGTATGCCAAGCATGAAAATAGCCATCTGTAATGTCTTACGGGGGCACTTCTGGGTCACAGCTTCCACTGCGTACCTTAAAAGAAAGTAAAATGTATTTTTATTGAGGATGAAATCAATCTCCCAAATACTTCTGCTTTTAAACCCAACTACCTTCAAGAATTATAGCTTCAGACAACAATAATGACTCGTTACCACTTTCAAGATTGTATCTGAATTTTGAACTCATCAACCAGACAAAGCTCCTTTGCTTGAAAAATCTTCAAACTACCGCTCTCAACCGCTGGGGCAAGCCAGTCAAAACAACAGTTATGGTTACAGGAATGAAATTTCTCCAACCTGGCTCAGCAAAGAGCTTCCCAAAGGAACTTCCACTGAAGGAAAAGAAGAGGACAATGTATACTGCTCACTCCTCTCTAATTCAAACCAGCCAATTGCTGGCTCTAGTCTCTGGCTCAAGACTTCTTTTTCTCTGCATATTGTTATCCTTTATCTCCCCTCCAATCCTCCTTCCCTCCGACTTTCTACCTATCCTACATTCCCTTCAGCAACTGATTCTGTGTGTGATTTTGAAAGATACTTAGGCCCTTTTGTGATAACTATATTTGCATGAGAATATTTGCTGTGAGTGACTTTGACTAAGGCATTAACCTACTACTCTGTTCTGGGATTTCATCTATTTAAGTAGAAACACGTCCACAGAAAGCTATGCCATGAGTAGACAAGGGCCATTAATATTAATATTAATTCCCTTAGAAAGACTGAGATGACCACATTCTGTGAATACTAAACATTTCCTGTTTTTGCATTGCTAACATGGAATCCAAACACAAAGTAACATGTCTTTGAGGAACTCTTGCCTTCATCAACCTTAGACAAAATCTCATGAGGCAATCTAAACTTCAATAGCATTTTCTCCATTATCATTTCCGGTGTACCATAAATACTTTTGCTTTTGGAGTCAGATAACAGCCTAGGTGTAAATCCCACTATTTCCACTGACCTGGCTGTGTTGTTCAGCAAGTCATTTTTACGCAAACCAGTTAAGGAGTTTTGTGGGGACTCACAGAATAATTAGCTGACAATTTCACCTGCACTTAGCAGTAGGCCAAATGAAAAAACAATGTTTAGATTCCAAGATGGCAGCATATAGCACTTGTGTTTCTCAAAGTATGCCCTCTAGAATGATCTCTAACTTATTTGACCATGGTACTCTTCTTTTTTTCACAGAGCATTTCAGAAAACCAAGGTATATATATTTTAAAAAAATTCTTTAGGGTATGGTAGGATAGGGTGTTCTCTAGAATTTTTCAAATTCAAATTGCATTCTTTAAATGTCCTCAGTTGTGTTCAATAGCCACATGTGGCAATGGCTACTATATTCATTAGTGCAGAATTGATCATTCCATTATTGCAAAGCATTCTACTGGACAACACTAGTCTAGAGTTTTCCTTATAATCTCGTAGTCATAATCAAACTCCAGGCCTTAAAAATCCTCACAAAAAATAGTAACTTCACAAGAGAGAAAACTGTTAACCAACATCATAAACAAGTGACCAAAGATAACAACCCTCTAATGGTGCAAAATAGACATCATGTACCTCTTGTCATGTACATTAAAAAAAAGAAACAAAACAAGAAAACTCGTGTGGAATTTCTGCCCATAAGAGCTAACTTCAGTCTAAACATTAGGAAACATCAAACACAAAAATTTAAGGATATCACACAAAATAACTGCTCTGTACTCTTTAAAACGTCAAGGTGATAAACGACAAAAAAGGCAAAAGAAGTATACCAGATTAAAAAAGAATAAAGAGGCAAGACAACTAAATTCAATACATGATCCTTGAATAGATCCTTGATTAGGGAAAAGAATGACTTAAAGGAAATTATTGGAGCAACTGATGAAATTTGAATATTGACTATGGGTTAGATAATAGTATTATAAGAATGCTAAGTTTCTTGATTTTGATTATAGTGTAGTCATATAAGAGAAAGTCCTTCATCTTGAGAAATACTACATTAAAATATTTAAGAGCAAAGAAGCACTCTCTACTTTCCAAAGAAGATAGAGAAAGCATACCTCACACTGTTTCTCCTACTGAATGGAACTTAAAACCCTTGGAGACCATGTACAGAGCAGCGACCTGAGGACTTTGAAAAGGAAACTGTAGCAAGTTTATTGGGGAAGACAAACAGATCTCTGAGAACCACTAAACTGGGAGTCAGTTTCCCTTTTCTTTAAATCTACTTTCTCCCAGCCTAGACTCAAGAGCAACCTGAGATCAAGAAACATGTAACAGGTGCCTGCAGAAAGTGTTCCAAGAGAAGCCTTCTCTTTCTGTCTGAGGAACAGGAAATGGCCTGTTAGGGGTCGAAAAATTGGGGGAAATCCTCTGGGTTTTTTTTTCCCCCTCTCTTGTCCCAGCCCCCGGCACAGAAGTAACAAGAGCTGAGCAATTACCCAAAACTCAGAAGGAAAGGAACCCTTCTCCCTGGCCAGATGAACCATAGATCCAAAAGTGTGAGAGAAATCCCTGGTGCTCTTTTCTCTCTGACCTTCTTGCTACTTGGTCCCAGTACCAGACCTAGTTGCAGAAAGTGCATAACCAGGGAAACTCAAGTTGTAGCTGTCAGTCAAAAGACCAGGAAGGGGGTGCCTAGGAGCAGGAAAGATCCTCATGAAGAGAAAGAAGTTCAAGAATGTGATCATAAAACTATGTATGAACTCCTGTGTCCCTCTCTGAGCTGCACATGCAGGGATCCGACCCTAACCAGCATACAGGAGGCACTGAGAACTGATCTGAAGGGTGGACGGCTACCTGAGTCTCACACTCCCTCCAGGTGTTAACGGGCATGGGACAGACCCAAGTAGCAGAGCAAAAGCTTTGAAAACGGAACTGACTTTGGAATCACAGCCAACAGAAGACAGAATAGGGAATTGCAACTAGACCTAAACTGCTTGATTGCCTGGTAAAACAAATGAATAAACAAATATTCTCCATAGGATTTATTTAGTTTTTATTTTATTTATTTATTTATTTGACATACAGAGAGAGATCACAAGAAGGCAGAGAGGCAGGCAGAGAGAGAGGGGGAAGCAGGCTCCCCGCTGAGCAGAGAGCTCGATGTGGGGCTTGATCCCAGGACCCTGAGATCATGACCTGAGCCGAATGCAGAGGCCTTAACCCACTGAGCCACCCAGGCGCCCCTCTGCATAGGATTTAAACAAGACCTAGAGTCCTATAGCATAATATTCAAAATGTCCAGGATCAAATCCAAAATCATTCAACATATAAAGAACCAGGAAAATCTTGACATTTCTCAAGAGAAAAGACAGTCAATCCATAGCCATAAACACAGATGTTGAAATTAGACTCTTAAATAGCTGTTAAAATCATTTATTTATTAGCAAATGCCGCTTGTATTATCCTCTTACTGTTTACCACATTTCTCCTTCAAATCACTACTCGAAGCTATAACATTCAGTGATCTTTTGTTAATTGATATACATATTCTTGCTACTTTTACTTAAAATCTTTTACTACTTACTAGGGCACCTGGGTGTCTCAGTCGGTTGAACAGCCAGCTCTTGATCTCAGCTCAGGTCATGATCTCAGGGTCATGTTCTCTAGGTTGTGAGATATAGCCTGACCTGGGGCTATGGGGCTATGAGCATGGAGTCCACTTGTCCCTTACACTGACCCTCCCCCCAGCTCACATGTGTGCACTCTCTCTCTCTCTCAAATAAATTTAAAAACAATTTTATCACCTACTAAGTATGTATCTTTTCATGTCTCCTCACCTTTCTTTTTCTATGTACGTTATCCAAATATATATTCCTATTTGATTTTGCCTAAACAATTGAAATAGCCTCAGCTCTTTCCTTACCCCATCTTTCCACACTTCTATTCATCCTACACACAATGGCTTCTTGAAACACAGATTAGATCATATTTATTGATTGCCTATGAACCAGAGTTTATGCTAACCATGGGAGACATGTTCTGGGAGTTCAGTATCTACCTTCATAAATTCAGGTCCAAAGGAAAAGACCAACATGTAAACATATGATTATAATACACTGAAAATCTCCTACCACAGTTTTCTTATCTATAAAATAGAAACAATAACTGTACATACTTCCCAGAGTATGGAGAAGATTAAATGAATTATAGGTATAGCATGTAGTCTAGCACATAGTAATCATACAATAAATAGTAGTCATTAATATAATTAACTGCCAAGTGCCAAGTACAGTGTTACAAGCTATGATTATTCTAATTTTCAAGGGTAGTGAATTCAAGTGAATTAAGCCAATTTTTCAAGCCACCCAATGAGTCAAGGAATCTTGAACAAAGCCAAAACTCTGAAGTCTGTTTACCCAGATCTCTCATAAGGGATTATAATTTTCCAAATAAAGTAAACTATGTCCTTTTAATTTTATCATCCATTTCCAACATGCTTTTGAAGAGCTTTCCAAGTTGAATTTCAGTGGAAGATGATTCCCATTTTCTTCTCAATCATGCAGTTTACACAGAAGAGCACAATGACATAATCTCCACATTCTGTTTTACTATACTATGCCTTATAATTCTTGCCAGCACTCACAGCTCACTTTTTTCTCTTCCAATAGTCATACATACTTATTGGCATAAAATGAAATCTCTTCTTCAACAAAATGAATTGTGAATATTATATATAAAAAAGAATAGCTGTAATGAAAGGGCAGACAGGAAAATAAGACCCAAGGCTCCTAACACCCTGAGGATTTGAAAAATAAAATGACATTATGCTTTTCTGAATCCCAAACATAATCTCTGAAGTGTCCCAAAGAAAGCCTGGAGGATATGGATAAGAATCAAAAACTATCATCCATTTCCAAACATGCCCAGAAAAATATGTTCTCTGCAAGCTGCCAAGATAAATGTGAAACAGAGATTTTATTTTATTTTTTTTTTTTACTCACATTATGGCTTTTCAGATGTGTCCCAGAATAATTTTAAAAATAGAAAGACTGCCCTTATAAACCAGAATGTATAAGATTCTTGCCTTGCAGGAAGGGGTGAAAACAACAAAATGCAAAGACCTCGGTCCTGAAATGAGCACTGCACATAACCAGCTGTGGGTTTCTGCACAAGGTACCAAATCATTTTGGACTTTGGTTTCCAAAGCTCTTAAAGATACCATTGCGGAAGATTTAGTTTGCCAAAAGTCAGCCAGATAGACACTAAATACTGTAGGATATGAGGGAAGGTTCTAGATAAAATATATATATATTATATATATATATAATATATATATATTTCTATTATATATATATTTCTATTAGTTAAATTTAAATTAAAATATCATACCTAAGGGATATTTATCCTCTTCATGGCTTTTAGGCCTACTGTTTGAGGGCACATTTGATTGGTTGTGAGGAACAAAAACCCACTCAATGGGGAAAAGGAGATAAATCTTCCTTACAGAAGAATTTCAGATAATATCTGTAGATATTCTCCCGTCCAGGAGGTGGAACTTGAATCCTCTCAACCATGAAGGTGGGTATGATGATTAATTTTATATGCCACCTTGACTGAGTCACAGAGTGCCCAGATATTTAGCCAAAGATTATTCTCAGTGTTTGTATGAAGGTGTTTTGGGATGAGATTACCATTTAAATGAGTAGACTGAGTAGAGCAGATTGCTCTCCCTAATGTAGGTGCGCCTCATCCAAACAATTAAAAGCTTGAATAGAACAAAGCTGGCCATCCTTTGAGTAAGAGAAAAGACAGTCAACATCATCAATCATTAGGGAAATGAAAATCAAAATCACAATGAGATATCACTTCGCGTGCACTCGGATGGCTATAATAAAAAATGTAAATAACAAGAGTTGGAGAGGATGTGGATGAATTAAAACCCTCATATATCATTAGTGGAACTGTAAAATGGAGCAGCCACTGCAAAAAATAGTTTGGTGGTTCCCCAAAAAGCTAAATATAGAATTACCATATAGCCCAGAAATTCCACTCTTAAGTATGTACCCAGAAGAATTGAAAACATATATTCAAACAAAAACTTGTACATGAATGTTCATAGAAACATTATTTGTAATAGTCAAAAAGAGGATACAATCAAAATGCCATTAACTGGTGAAAGGCAAACAAAATGTACAACTGATGAGTGGCGGCAGTGGCTAGAGGAAAGGTGGCATGGAAAGGGCTGCTGATAGGTATGGGACTCTTTTTGGAGTGGTGAGATATTCTGGAATTAGATTATGTGGATGGTTGCATAATTTTGTGAATATACTAAAAACTACCAATTTGTATACTTCAAAAGAGTAAATTTTATGGTATGTGAATTATGTTTCAATTTTCAAAAATCATAAGACAGAAGAAAGGTTCATAATGATGTTCTAAGAGCAACCTTGAAAGAAAGAAAGAAAGAAAGAAAGAAAGGCAATTAAAACCATAGTAAAAGGAAATAAATGAAAAATTAAATGAATGAAATAGAATAAACAGTAGGTAAAGGCAATTAAATATAGACTACAAATTGGGAAAGGTGGTTTTTGACAAGAAAATTGAAACTTATGAATCTTCTACTAGGTTGATCAAGAAAGAAACAGACAACACAGAAATTAGCTGTATCAGAGGGATGCCTGGGTGGCTCCCCACCTGGGTGGCTGGTTAAGCATCTGCCTTCAGCTCGAGTCATGATCCCAGGATTCTGGGATTAAGTCCCACATTAGGCTCCTTGCTCAGTGGGGAGCCTGCTTCTTCCTCTACCTGTGTCTCCTCCTACTTGTGCTCTCTCTCACAGAATAAATAAATAAAATCTTAAAAATAAATAAATAAATACATAAATAAAAGAAATGAACTATATCAGAAATAAAACAGGAAATTTACTACATATCCTACAGACATTAAAAAGGTAATAAGGAAAAATTATACAAAACTTTTGGCAACAAACAACTCCAAAAAATGGACAAATTCCTTGAAAAACTCATATTACAAAAACTGATTCAAAAAGAAACAAAAAATGTGAGTAGGCATAACTCTATTAAAGGAATTAAATTTATAATTAAAAACCTTCCCACAAAGAAAATGCCAGATCCAGATGGGTTCACTGATGAAGTAATCACATCATTCTTACCTAAGGTCTTCTAGAAAATAGTGAAGTTGGAAGCACTTCCCAACTCATTTTATGAGGTCAGCATTACCCTGAAACCAAACCCAGAAATACTGAAAGAAATTACTAATATGTCTTCTGAACATAAATACAAAATTTTTAGTAGGGTAATAGCAATCTGAATTCAGCAAATAGATCTGGAAAAAGGCAATGACATCCCTCACATCATTCCTATTTAACACTGTACTGAATGTCCTAGCCCATATAATCAAGAAAGTTTAAGAAACAAAAAGCATACAGATAGGAAAGGGTAAAGAAAACTGGTTTTGGGGTTATGGTAGGTTGTAAACAACATGATCATCTTTGTAGAAAATCTTAAGATATCAACAAAAACTACTAGAACTAATAAGTGAGTTTAGTAATGTCACAGAATATATATATCAACTGCTATATATTAGCCATAAACAATTTGGAACTTAAAATTTTTTAAATATTTACAACAGTATTAAAAATACGAAATACTTGGGAATCAATAGAACAAAGATTGTGTGACACTGATAGGAAAACCATAAAATATTTTTTGAAAAATTAAATAAGACCTACTTAAATTGAAAGACATATCATGTTCATGAATTGGAAGACACAATATTGTTGATGTGTCAAATCTCTCCAAATTCATTTGTAAATGGAATGCAATGCCAATCAAAATCTTAGCCGATGTATATGGAAATGCAAAAGAACTAGATAGGCCAAGACAACATTGAAAACAACAGCAACGTTGGAGTGCTCATACTGATGAATCTAAGACATACTATAAAGCTAGAATAATCAAGACAGTGTGGTATTGGCATAAGAAAGACATATAGACCATTGGGGCACCTGGGTGGCTCAGTCAGTTAAGCATCTGACTCTTGGTTTCAGCTCAGGTCATGATCTCAGGGTTGTGGGATTGAGCCACATGTCGAGCCTCATGTTGGGCTCCATGCTTAGCATACAGTCTGCTTAAAATTCTCTCCCTCTTCCCCTTACCATCCACCACCATTCATGCTCCCTCTCTCTTGAAAAAAAAAAAAAAAAAAAGATACATAGATCAATAAAACAGAATAGAAAATCTAGAAATTGACCTCTACATATCTAGTTAATTTTTAACTTAGTTTCCAAAGTAATCATGTGTGGAAAACATAATCTCTAAAACAAATGACTTTGAAATAATTAGATATCCACATGGGACAAATATAAACCCCAACTCTTAGTTTATACCATATGTAAAAATGAACTCAAAATGAATCATAGACCTACAGATAAAAACAAAGACTACATGAGTATAAGAAGAAAAGTAGGAGAATATCATTGACTTTGGGTTAAACAGATGTTTCTTAAATATGACACAAAAAAGAATGAAAAAGAGAATTTTAAAATTGGTAAATTGGACTTCATCAAAATTAAAAACCTTGTTACTTAAAATATGCTAAGAAAGTAACTAGGCAAACCACAAACTGGGAGAAGTGTTTGTAAAACATATATCTCATAGAAAACATACTCAGGATGTGTAAAGAACTATTATAAGTCAATAACAAGATAATCCAATTCAAAACACAGGCAATATCACTACCTACCTATTAAACCAACTAAAAAAAATTTTAAAGGTGACAATACCAAATGCTGGCAAGGATACAGAGAAACTGCATTTCTTATACATTGCTGCTAGGATTGTAAAATGATAGGGCCATTCTGGAAAAGTTTGGTAGTTTCTTGTGAAATTAAATATGTACTTACCATACAACCGAGAAATTGCACACTAGGGCATTTATCAAAAGAAAACCTATGTTTACGTAAAAACTTGCGCATGAATGTTCATAGCGGCTTTATAAGAAGCTAACACTGGAACAACCCAAGTGTCTTTTCAATGAGTGAATGTTAAAACTGTGGTACATCCATCATTCTAAGTGATACTCCAGAGCAGTAAACAAGAACCACCTACTGATAGGCACAACTTGAGTGAATCTCAGGTGAATTACGCTGAGTGAAAAAGCCCCTCTCAAAGGGTTGCATACTGTATGATTCTACTTATATAATATTCTCAAAATAATAAAAGTATGAAGCTAGAGAACAGACTTGTTGCTAGGCGACAGGGAACAAAGGATGGGACGGTGGGTAAATACAAAGTGCATGAGGGAGTTCTTTTGTAGTGATAGAGCAGTTCTGTACCTTGATTGTGGTGGTGATTACAGGAATCTATGCATGGGATAAAATCATATAGAACTTCACAGTCATGCCTACTACACACACATCCACATACCCTCCCCACCAAAAGCAGGTTTTATGAAAAGCCAAAACTAAATAAAATCTGTTAACAGTAATATCAATGTGAATGTCTTGGTTTTGATCTCTACTGCAGCTTCATAAGATGCCACGGCTACAAAGCTGGGCGAGGGGTACATAGTACTCACACTACTTTTGCAACTTCCTGAAAGCCTATAATTATTTCAAAATTTTAAAAAAAGGTGTTTTTTTAACAATGAGAAAAGGATCTGCACACTTCTCCAAAGAATACATATAAATAGCAAATAACCACCTCACAAAATGCTCAACATCATTAGTTATCAGGAAAATGCAAATTTAACCACAATGAGATAACCACCATAAAGTCACCGTGGTAACTAAAATTAGAAAGAATAACAATACCAAGTATTGACAAGAATGTGGAAGTAACTTGATCTCTCACACACTGGGGAAGTATAACCATTTGGAAAACAGTTTGTCAATTTCTTATAAAGAGAGAAAAACAAAGGTAACCCAGCAATCTAACTCATAGGTATTTACTCAAGAAAAATGAAAACCTCTTTGACCTCAGTTTCAGTAACTTCTTACTAAGCACGTCTCCAGAGGCAAGGGAAACAAGCAAAAATAAACTATTGAGACCTCATGGAGATAAGAAGCCTCTGCACAGTGAAAGAAGCAATCCACAAAACTAAAAGGCAACCAGTGGAATAGGAGAAGATATTTGCAAATGACATATCAAATTAAGGGTTAGTATCCAAAATCTATAAAGAATTTATCAAACTAAACACCCAAAAAATAATAATCCAGTTAAGAAATGGGCAGAAGAGGGGCGCCTGGGTGGCTCAGTTGTTAGGTGTCTGCCTTCAGCTCAGGTCGTGATCCCAGGGTCCTGGAATCGAGCCCCGCATCAGGCTCTCTGCTCTGCAGGAAGCCTGCTTCTCCCTCTCTCATTCCCTCTGCTTATGTTTCCTCTCTTGCTGTGTTTCTCTCTGTCAAATAAATAAAATCTTAAAAAAAAAAAAAA
>CM052897.1:72792869-72940962 GCA_028534135.1 Potos flavus
CCCCCCCCCCCCCCCCCCCCCCCCCCCCCCCCCCCCCCCCCCCCCCCCCCCGGAGTGCTCAGCTGCTATCCTTAGTTCAGCACGAGCTCACGTCCACCCGAGGAAAGCAGGTGGTGTATGGGGAGAAATCTCAACAATGCGTAAAAATGGACGAGTTCTCCACACCTTGTCAGGGATCTTATTTCTCAGTATCGAGGACATGGTCACAAGAAACCTGTTCTCTGCCGGGGCCCGTCTTCTGGGGCCCTGTCACTGCTCTAGAAATCTCTTGACGGACATGAAGCGGGAGAGTATTGTGAATTAGTACATTTTAGCCTCTTGGAATGTGAAGTCTGACACTAGCCTCACCTGCTCTGCGGCTCCTTCCCTCCCCAGTTGAGGGTCATTACAAGGTAACCTTAGCAACCAGTTCCAGGCTCCTGCCCCGCTCCTGCCCCACTCCACCCCCGGGCAAAGCTTAACACAAAAAGGCGGTGACAATAGCTAATGATTATTGACTGTTCCTTGCTCTGCAGCTTGCTGAGGGCTTTGTCAGACTTTATCTCGCAAGAGTTGGATGAGGTGAGTACTATTATCCCCGTTTTACAGATAAGGAAACTGATTCCAAGAATCATACCTCCACTAGCTAGGGGGATGGGAACGCTGGGCAGTCCAACTCCAAAGCGCACAGTTAACCTCTCGGTGCCAACTATATGGGGGAAGGGAGACGACTGTGCTTTGGGGAACTTCCAGGCTCACCTCGCCTCACACCAAGAAGGCAAGGGCCTTTATTCATCCCTGATATCCTCCTGTGAACGACAATAAATCTAGTCCTGGTCATGGGGCACCTGGCTGGCTTAGCAGGGCATGCGACTCTTGATCTCAGGGTGGTGAGTTCTAGCCCTAAGTAAAGATCACTAAAAAAAAAACCGCAAAAAACAAACCCAAACATAGTCTTGGTTAAACGTGGTAGGTGTCAGGTGGCAGGTTAAGCAAGTTTAGTCCTTTCATGTAAAAGACTGTTGGGGAAACCCAAGTGACCTAAGCTAATTTTCTCATTGCACTGTTTGCAACAGTATCTTATAAGCTGTTTAATGATTAACTTATATAACGTCTCAATCTTAGCTCAGGCCATTGGATAATGTGAAATCCTTTTCTCCCCATTAAGCATATACGGAACCTAAAGAAATGAGTGAGATTGCCGTGTAAATTAGGATGGAGGCCATGTTCAGAATTAGCAGATAGCCTAATTCAAGATCAGATGAGTCCTGTCTTTGTTTTCCCCATTGGTTGACTTCTCCCTCTTCACTAGCAGTTAGGTGACAGAAAGAGCAGGGAAGGGACACTGCCTGTGCTTTTGGAAGATTGTGATTAGTGTCTGGGAAGGGAAATCCAAATGAGGAAAGGTTTAGAGGGATGAGGTTGTACCTGTTCATACAACCACAACTGTGTGCACAGGTATACCTGGGAGATACTGCAGATTAAGCTCCAGATCACTGCAATAAAGCAAATGTCATAATAAAGCAGATAAAATTAATTTTTTGGTTTCCCAGTCTACATACAAGTTATGTTTGCACTAAACTATAGTCTGTTACGTGTGCAATAGCATTATGTCTAAACAACAATGCTTTTACTCTTAAAACCTTAATTTTAAAATACTTTATTGCTGGGACACCTGGCTGGGTCAGTCAGAGGAGCATGCAACTCTTTTTTTTTTTTTAGAGATTTTATTTATTTATTTGACAGAGAGAGAGAGATTGCAAGTAGGCAGAGAGGCAGGCAGAGGGAGAAGGGGGAAGCAGGCTCCCCGCTGAACAGAGAGCCCGATGCGGGCTCGATCCCAGGACCCTGAGATCATGACCTGAGCCGAAGGCAGAAGCTTTAACCCACTTAGCCACCCAGGCGCCCCGAGCTTGCAACTCTTGATTTGGGGTTGTGAGTTCAAGCCCCAGGCTGGGTGTAGAGATTATTTAATAAAATAAATACTTTATTGCTGAAAATGCTAACCATAATCTGAGCTTTCAGCAAGTTGTAATCAGTGATCACAGGTAACCATAACAAATATAATCATTAAAAAGTTTGAAATATTGCAAGAACTAACCAAAATGTGACACACCGACATGAAGTGATTGTACACTGTTGGAAAAACGGTGCCAAGGGACTTGCTCAATGCAGGGTTGCCACAAACCTCCAATTTGTAAAAAAAATGCAGTATCTGCAAAGTGCAATAAAGCAAAGTGTAATAAAACCAGGTATGCCTGTAATAGAAACAAGTGATTTGAAAGCCGGACACCTGATGGAGGTTGAAACTCAATTTTACCCCATCCCAGCTGGAAGGCCTTAGACAAGCTGTGCAATGTGAGACCCAGTTTCCTCATCTGTGAAATGGAAGGTAACCTGCTACACATCTGCAGCGAGACAGCTTTGCTCCTCACATTCTCCTCTGCTACCTCCCCTTCCTCCTCTAGTTCTTTAAATCTTGCTATGAAAAGATCAAAATCCCCACCTCGGCTCAATCTCGACACACTCTCCCTAGATGATTTTATCCAGGCCATGGGCTACCATTTGGAGTCCTCCTCTCTCGCCCATATCTATTTTCTGAGCTCCAGATCTGTGTATCTGACTATATATAGAAGTCCCCACTTGGACACCTCAAACTTAAATGTTCCACACTGTACTGGCCATTATCTGTCTCCCAGCCACTTATGATAAAAGGTGTTAAAGTTAAAACCTAGCTAATTCCTCTGTCCCTTAACCAATACATCCAACTGATGGCCAGCTCCGACCGTGGGTCAAACTGTTAGCTGCCTTCTGTCTACCAGCCCTTAACCTTCTTCATTGTGCAGCCATATCCCCTTCATCAGTCCCCTTCAGTGGCTTCTGCTGCCCTCAGAATGAGCAGGGCATGGGTTACAAAGCCCCTCAAGACTAGGTTCCCTCAAGCTGTTCCACTTGCTTGCACTCCACCCTTCAGCCATTCTTAAATTCTTTTAATTCTAATGGCAACAAAAATTCTTTCATTGTTTTTCTGAGCTTTAGCATAAGCTACTCCTAGGATGCTGCCATACCATGTCATCCCATCCCCTTGCCTTCTTCTAACAGCTCCTACTACTCTTTCAGTTCTCACTGTATGTTCCTTCCTCTAGAACGCTCTTTGACCTCACTCAATTCCACTGTAGGTGCTCCTGAGCTTGCTCAGTGAGCTGCTTTCCCATCACAGCACCTATACACTGTATGCTAAGTGCCTTTAAACTTGGCTGAATCTTTGTCCTTATTCATGTAGAAGGGGGATACATCAGAATCATTCAGGTTGCTTTGTCAACCAGCAGCCCAAAACTCCATCCACCCCTCCCCACTCCCAGTCTGCCATGAGTGTGTTCTGAGCTGAAAATCACACCACAGTGAGCCCCTGGCACTGATGATGTTATGCTGTGTCCCCCAAGTGGGTCAGGATGGAAGAAAGGTTGAGAACAGCTACATTAGATTGGCAGTGCCACAGGGAAAAGGATGGAATCTATCCTGTCCACCTTTATCTCCTTCGTGCCTGGCACAGTGTAAGGCACAGAGTAGAAAAATACTCTGGAAGGAAGTACTTGTACGATGGATTGGGGATGTGAGGATTAGATAAAATATGTATATTGAGTCACCAGGATGTAATAGACATTGGGTAGATCTGGATTGTCTTTCCTTCCACTTGCTAAAATGAAGCTTAGGGCCCCTGGTTCATTTGGTAGAGCATGCGACTCTTGCTCTCAGGGTCGTGAGTTCAAACGCAAGTTGAGTGTGAAGCCTACTGAAAAAACAAAAAATAAACAAATAAGTAAATGAAGCTTAGCACACATTTATTGACGACCATGTGGTAGATAATAAGACACAAAGAAGAATGAAAAGGAAAAGGAATTTATCTTTATTGATCCTGCCAACATCTTTCCCAAATGCTTTACAGTCATGATCTCTTCTAATAGCACAAATATTCTGTCCTCAAGAAGCTCCTATCAGAAAGGTGACATAAACACATCTGAAGCCTCACAGAAAGCAATAACGATAATGCCCATGTTGTCAAATGGGAACACAGATGAGGAGGCTGTGTTCCTATGTTCTAAGGCCTCTTAGAGGTGAGGGGCAAGTGAGGGAGACATAGAAAAATACTGACGTTGATGCTCAGGCCTTGAAGAATAAAGTAAGATAAGCAGACCCATAGGAAAGGGAAGGGCACGTCAAGTAGAGGGAACAGCAGTAGTGAACGGTTGTGCTGGGAACGTATCTACGAGGGGAAAGGTAAAAGGTGGTGTGATAGAAAGTGTGACAGCAGTGAGTAGAAATCAGGGTAAAAAGTGAAGCTGGGCTTTTCCTGGAGGACTTGATGTGCCTGTGCTAAAGAATAGGGATTTTATTCTATAGGTAGTGGGGAGTCAGTTTCCCAGAACAAGTTTTATCTAGAAGGAAAGTAACATGGTTAGACTTGTCTCTTTTAGAAAGGTAACTGCATGGAGACCAGCCTGGAGACAAGGAGTTGGAAGTAATTGCAGGAGGCTAAGCAAGCAATTACAAAAGCCTACAACAGTGGTTTTCAAACTGTGGGTTGCCTCCCATAAGTGGATCTTGAAATAATTTTAGTGGGTCACAACCTGCATTTAGAAAAAAATAGATTTGAATAGAAAAATATCAAAGTCTCATGTAATAAAGGTCAATGCTTCCTAAAATTTCTTTTTTATTTACTCGTGCATAACTTGCTAGGCAATTTGAATTTTTAATAAATTCACTTCTACAATAGATTTAAATAAACTTCAAAATGAATAAAGTAGATTTACTTAAAATTTAGCATGTTTAAGTGCTTATGTTTCAACATGAATAGAAAGCATGACAGCTTGAGGCCATTCCATATAATGTAGGGTTTATGACCTGGAAAATAAAAGAAATGAGGGGAAAAAAAAGAGTGGTTAATTAATTAGGTTTAAATCTTGAGTAAGTTTCCTCTTGGTTAC
The DNA here is from genome assembly GCA_028534135.1 of Potos flavus. Classification (NCBI taxonomy): domain Eukaryota; kingdom Metazoa; phylum Chordata; class Mammalia; order Carnivora; family Procyonidae; genus Potos; species Potos flavus. The sequence goes on from CM052897.1 coordinate 72,797,834, forward strand.
AAATGATATCTTAGAAGTGATTTTATTAAAAATGTGAACTACAGAATGCATATCCTGGGTCAGAATGCAAAATGCATTTCTTACCACGGGGTCAGGCCTCAAGAAAGCTTAAAAACCTTGACTTGGAAGATTGAGGCCATGGCTCTGGGGTGAGAGAGAAGGATCAAGATATCAGAGTAATTTCTGAGGTACAATTAAGACCAGTTCACCAACTGGATGTAGGAGTAAAGGAGAAGGAAATTAAGGATGATTCACAGGTTCCTAATTTGGGCTGCTGGGTGTATAGTTCAGTTCAACCAACTTCAACCAATATCTCTTGATAGGAAGCACAGAAACAGACGAATGAGGAAGGCATGGTCGAGGCCCTTGAGCAACTCCATGTGGGTAAAAGAGATGCATAAGCAGAGTATGTTCATAAAATATGGTCACTACACTCATAAAAGTATTCACAAGATGCTACTCCAGCTCAGAGGAAGCCCAGGCTGGATCATCACAGAAGTTTTCTGGAGGAGACATCTTTGAACTGAGTTTTGAAGGAAGAGTTAGTCAGCCAGATAAGAAGGAAACAATCTAAAACCAGGGAGTTGGAACAGAATGTTTGTGTGTAAGGCATTGTGTGCATACATACGTGTGAATGTGTGTCTGAGCCCATGTTACAGCCACTTAGTGTTACTAGAACACTGGGAAGTCAGAGATGAGGTTGGCAGGGGTAAAGAGACAGGTTGTGAAAAGCTTTGTCTATCATGCCAAGGAGCTCAGAGCTCTTGTATGAGATAAAGAGCCACTGAAGGGGTTTTTAAGAAGGTTAGTAACACGGTCACTGTAAGGAGATTGTGTTTTAGACAGCTGGCTTTGGCGGCATGTGGAAAAGGTCTTTACAAGGAACTGGATTGAAGATCAAGAGACTAGAAATGGGGACATTAAATTAGTCCAGGTGAGAGATGATGGCCCGAATTAGGGCAGTGAGAAAGGGATGAAGAGAAACAGAGACACAAATTGGCAAAGTATGGTCACTAATTAGATATAGAGAATTCCATCGGTCAGCATCTACTTAGGAAAGCAGAACCCATGTCAACGAGTTTCATGGAAGAAATTTAACATGGGGAACTATTTTTGAAGGTGTTAGAAAAATGAAAGGGTTAGTAGAAAACCGTTAGAAACCCTGTGATTAGGAAGAGCAGGGCTACTGCCCCTAAGACTGGAGGGACCAAGGAGGCAGGTCGTGTCACCAGAGCCCAAAGGTGTGTTTGCCCAGAGGGAGCTGAACCATGAAAGAGATGCAGTCGGAGGGAAGAAATGCCCTCCCTGGCCCTGGTCTCTCCACTGGCCAAGCCTGACTAGAAGCTGGTTGGCAAGGGGGACTGAGAAAGGTAGCTTGCCTTCTGTGGGAAGAGCAGGAAGGTCAGAAAATAGATCTGAGCATAAACAGCAAATGAGCAAAGCATGAAGGTAAAGGAGAAAGAGTAGATTGATTCCTCCTGGCTATTTTGCCAGGTGGGGTGGTAGTGTCAGAACCCGAGATTAGGAAACCAGGAAGATGGTGGGGGTGAGGAGGATGACGGAACGGAGACAGAGAAGGGCACGAATAATATAACTTCTAAAAACTCCCTCATTGGGGCATCTGGGTGGCTCAGTCCATTAAGGTTAAGCGTCTGACTCTTGATTTTGGCTTAGGTCATGATCTCAGGGTTGTGAGATCAAGCCCTGCTTTGAGTTCCCTGCTTAGCGGGGAGTCTGCTTGGGATTCTCTCCCTCTCCCTCTCCCTCCACCCCTCCCCACCCAAATAATAATAGATAATTCTTTAAAAAAATAAGAACTCCCTCATTGTAGTATTGTTATGTATACACAGGATTGGTAGGTAAAATTTATTTTAAAAGAACAGTTCTAATAAATGTTCAGGACAGCTTTATAACTGTATTTTTTAACATAGGGGAAGAAATCTCCATGCTCTGAAATGCACAAAATTTCTGCCCCCCAGTACACGAACCTTCCCCTAGGTCTCATTTATAATGTTGGTGTGAACTAACATTAGGAAAACAGGAGGAAGTTATTGAATCCTTACCAAATGCCACTCATAGAGTTTGCACACAACAAATTAAATACACTACCTCATTTAATCCTTACGATAGTTTTATGAGGTTGGAATTATTGTTCTTCCTTTTTTACAGAGAAGGAAACTGATACAAAGGGGGGAGAGTGTTGGTCCATCTTCTCCCTTCCCACCTAGGCCTCTCAGCCAGTAAGCGTGACCTGGGACTGGGACTTTGGGCTGACTCAAAACCCATGCCCTTCACCTCTGTACTATAAAACCTCACAAACTCTAAAGTGTTTAAGTCCAAGTAAATAAAATTGTGATAGTGTCATTGTGTCCATGTATATCCAGTTGCTTATGGAGTAGTGAAAATTTTGATGGGTTTTCTCACATCTTGTTCACTATAGATTTTAACAATTACCATGCTTTTGTTTCCTAATCTGTAAGACAGGAGTGCAATAGTCAGGACTCTTGGTAGAAGTGACAGAATTGTACATACACATAGGCCAAGGAAAAAAGAAGCTTATGGCTCCCTTCACATAAAAAGTCCAGGGGTTGGCTTGTTTTCACCGTTGCTGGATAGGCTCAAACATTGCTAATGGATTGTTTTTCCTCTTGATCTCTTGGCTCCAGCTCTGCTTAGGACTCATTCTCTTGCAGACTGTCTCCTGGTGGCAGGGAAGGTGGTCTTCCACCATCGTAGCTTTACATGGACTTGCTAGCTGGTTGTCCCTGAAGAAGAGGTGGCCTCTATTCTCCAAAAGCCACACTAATCCCCAAGGCTCAGTTTAGACCTATAGCCACTTTAGACTAACCCCTATGCCTGGGGAAGGGGTTCCTCTGATGCTCAGGCCTGTGATGTGTCAGGCAGAGCCATGCGACTGGCTGTCCTACCAAGATCCCATGCAGCTGAGAAGGGAGTACTTGTCCAAAGTGAGGCCTATAGAGCAGCGAATAAGCCCCAGGTTTCCACTAAGGCGAACGTAGGAAACTCTCATTTTGCCTGCTTATCCAAACACAGTCCTGGAACTATTTCAAAATCACTGGGTAATTGTGCATTCTGTTCTTCATTTGAACTAAGGAAACATTTCCTCACACCTTTTACTTATTTGTTTGTTTATTTTTGCATTTTACTTGGAATTCTAAGCTTCTTTAAGAGGCAGAGTTAAAGCATCAAGGTTATATCTGATTGCAGAAAACATCCAGAAGCTCCCTGGCAATGCCACTTTTCTACTCCTCACTTTCTTCCTTCCAGATTCCTCCCGTGTCTTCCCGCAAGGATTCAGAATCATGATTCTCTAGAGAACTGCTGGGTCTGTCTCTTGTTATATATGGTCCTCAGGGTGGTCCAAGATCTATGGCATTGTTCTGGCATTCAGTTATGCTTTCTTTTTTTTGGGGGGGGGGCAGGGGGTTTGCAAGGGACAACTGAGGACTCTCATTTTATTATCAAAATATTTCAAAAACGTTTCAAAAGAAGTGATTAGTGGCATTTGATAACAGCCTTCTGCTGTTTTGCCGTCTTTAATCCTAGCCTGGTTTATATTAGAAACCAGCCTAATGACCAAGATCATTCTTTAAAACACTGAGTTTATGACAAGGCAGGTTCCTTGCAGAAAGTAGACAGGGACGCAAGAGCCAATAGTTTGTTTTTTCCCTGTTGGCATGGAGCCTAGGTTTAAGAATAAGTGTTACTACTGGAGATTCAAATCTGTCAGTACACGTTAAGTATGTCCTCTACAATTATTCATAAAACTTGCTGGAACTTGCTAATGTCAGCTAGCTTGATGCCTATGTGAATGATTTATTCTATGGAAAATATCTGCAACTGGGACAGCATGCTGGCCTCCCCATTAATGGTTTTCCCCATAAGAAATAATAGTGGCAGGATTTCTTCTTGTCATGAAATATTTAAATATTAATCCAGCAAAACTCAGATACCACTGAAGTTCTATCATTTTCCTGGCATTTTTACATTGTGGAGATTCAGTCGATCTAGCTATTTTGGAATCAAAAGGTAGAACCAGTTCTCAATTATGTGACTGTTGTGGCAAATCTTAGGTTCCTATTTCTTTAATTCTATGCCATTACTGTCTGGATGGTTAGGACTTTTACCTGTAAGTTACCTATATTTTATTTTTATAGCCAAGAACGCTAAGTTACCCATTAAAACCATTTAGCCTTCTTTCGGCTAAATAACATCAGTTCCCTTCCTTACCATTTTTATGCCCTATTTTTCTAGCTTCTTAATCAGTCTTTGTACTATGCTCTGTTCCCTTTCTAGTTTCTGCATATTCTTTAAAAAAAAAAAAAATGAAGCCTCAGACTGGATGTGAGTTTCTAATATGGGTTTGACTGACCATGTACATATATATGGAAAAATTTCTTCATGGTTTTTGTGTGTCATATTTTGGTTAGGATACTGTGGGATCATATCAGCACTTTTTAAGTAGTAGTTCTATATTGCTGACACATTTACAATGATATAATGTTATAACTTGAACACCTAGGTGGTACTGTAAGACTTCCTTTTAACAATCTTAAGTTAAAGCATTGTGAAAATCGTTATGGTGACTCTACCATTCAAGCGAAATATACTTCAAAGTAGATGATCATCGTCATAGTCTACATTTTAAGGCTTTTTTTTCTTCTAAAAGTTCAAAATTTTCTGCAATAAGTTGTCTAAAACCAATTAAGTGGTTTCAAAGTAAAATTTTACACGTATCTGGTGTGTAATTTTAGACTTCCAAGCAAAACTTTTCATGAAGGGGCTCCCCTTTTAAGCCAGTACCCTCAAATACTGGGGTAACCTCTTTTGGGGAGGGCATTGAGTTCTCACAGGCTTTCTTTAAGACTTTTTATAACTAAATAAAATCAGTAGATTTTCACAAAATGAGCATATTTTAGAAAAGTTTCCATTCAAAAACATGACTCATTTTCCTCCCTGCCACTTCTAACTAATCATGCCTAAAATCAGTTTGAAATAGTGTTATCAAAAGGAAAATATCATAAGTCAACAGGTCCTGATCAATACTTTCTTATTTTGGGCAATGTTCAATGTGTATGCAATATGGAGTCTTCTCTTTGGAGTTCATTAGATTACAGATAGACAAGGAATTTCCATCTAAACTTACAATGTAAATTCATTCCTTTTAGTGAAGCTTGGGAGTCATTTTGGTCATTGTATTGATTGACAGTATAGTGCTATCATCCATTTAATTTTTGTCCATAGATGACTACAATTCATTTCATTTCTCTATTGGTCAGGGTTCATTTGCAGAGAATAAAATCTCCTCAAGCTTACTGAAGCAGGAAAGGATTTATTAGAGAGTATTAAATGACTTAAATCTTTAAAATGGCTGAAGAAACAGCCCTCAAGATTTAGCTTTTAAAACAATTCACAAAACCACTCCACAGAACTGACCACCAAGGAAGCCATTGCCTCTTCTCTAGCACGGAAGTTGCAGGCTTAGGGGCTGCGCCATTAACCCCACCATCAGAAACCCAGCGCTATGCTGCGGGCTTCAGAAGCCCTTCACACTCATTTCTATCCAAACCAGCAAACCCCGTGCCCCACACCCATGAAGCGAGAGACCAGACAGCAGGGTGCTGGATGAAAGCTGTCACAGCAAAGCCCAACACCCCCACGCCAGTGTTCGCCAGCTGAGGCAACGGAAGTGGTGTTTGTCCTTCCGGAAGTGCATCTCATTGGCTGATCCTGAGTCCACTCTGGGACCCAGCTGCAAGGAAGCCGGGAGCGTGGGCGGAATAGGGGGTCACGTTAGAAGGGTGATGGAAAGTAGGTCCAACACTAACCAGAAAAGCCATCCCAACCACAGTCGCGTGGTGTCTTCAGTTCATTGGAATGGAACGAAGTTCTGCCTGCAAGCCTTGTGTAGTAAGTGGAAATGCTTTTTTTAAAAATAAAATGACCATGACTTTCAAGGATAAATTATAAATCAGTTTTGTTATCGATGTAGGGAGAAGCCGTTCCGGTAACTTTTTTTTTTTTTTTTTTAAGATTTTATTCATTTATTTGACAGAGAGATCACAAGTAGGCAGAGAGGCAGGTAGAGAGAGAGGGGGGGGAAGCAGGCTCCCTGCTGAGCAGAGAGCCCAATGCGGGGCTGGATCCCAGGACCCTGAGACCATGACCTGAGCCAAAGGTAGCTGCTTAACTGACTGAGCCACCCAGGCACCCCTCCCCATAACTCTTAATATAAATATATCTCCAAAAAGATTTTGAGGTCAGACTAAGTATTACAATAGCATACAACGCTCTGTGGTGATTATTGGTGACTCAGTTTTGTCCTTGCGCAACAACCTATGAGTATGTGCTGTGTGCAGTCCATTGAGGGCAGGACAGTAGAGATCGCAAATGAAGACACATACTGCATTGCCCCTTCCATCAAACGAGTCACATAATAGGACAAAATAGAAATAAACATGAAAAGATACATTTTTCCAATTGAAAAAAATCTAGGTTCAAATCTCTCCGATTTTGTTTATTAAATGTGTGCCAATGCCCTATACATACACATATACGGAGAAAATTATAATGTGGATAATCTGTTACCTCAACAAACAGTAAAGAAGTGTCTACATCAAGGGAACTAAGTCAAGTGAATTCTTTTTTAAAAAGAGACAGAGAACAGAGAGACAGGTGAGAGAATGGCTGGCATTTAGTAGGCCTTTAATGAACTATAGCTTATTAAGTAGTTATAATAATGAGAGCAATAGATGAATTATAGAGGGATGCAGTAAATTAGTAATTAATAACTAATTAATTAATTAATAATCGGGTGATGATGAAAGTAAGTACCCTGTAAAACACTTGATCATCTACATTGTAAGAAATAATTTCACCTTAAAGAGTTTCTATCCAGGCTGGTTTTTATAACCTTTTTCTCATCAAATTTTCCACAATGAAGATAAAAAACTGGGGGAAGTCATAAAACCTCCAGTAACTATAGATTCAATCTCGATTTGATGCCATAGTGTATTTTCAGCATTATATAGTCAACTCTAACAACATACTCTGGTCAAAATACGTAGTTAAATCTACTTTTTCTAATATATTTATTTATGTCAGATTTTGAATTATAATTTACTTATGTTAAAATTCATCCCTTTTAATTACAGTTCAGTGAATTTTGACAAATGCACAAAGTCATGTAACCACAGTCGAAATACAGAACATTTCCATCAGCCCAGAAAGTTCCCTAGTGCACGTTTATACTCAGCGCCCCTTCTCCCGTAGCTCCTGGGAAGCACTGATCTGTTTTCTGTCCTTACATTTTGCTTTTCTAGAACATGATATAAATGGAATCATGCAGTAACGGTCTTTTCTTCCTTCCTTTTTTCATCATAAATATTCTGTTTTAAATATATTTTCATTATACGTTTTATATTTTTTTAAATAAAATATACAGTTTGGCCTGAGATACTGAATAAACTTTTAATTAATTTGTAAATGTATAGACACAGATATTGTTACAGTACCTTTAATTATCTTTGGCCTTTTACTTAAGAACTAAACCTTTTCCCCCTCAAAAAACTTTTATATTACAGGCAGTCAACAAAATCTAATTAATAAGATTGGTGGTTGTTGCAGTGCCAGGAGTAAAAAACTAAAATAAACAAAGAAACAAAAATAGACTTGCATACTTTAGAGCTCACAACTGTTCCATATATATAAGGTAACCCATAGGAAAACAATTACTTTGTAACCCTTTGAAAGAATTAAAATTCAAAATATCTGGCATGCTTTGTTGTGGTTACAGTAACATCTATGAAAAGCATGCCTTTTTCACTTGTAAGAGTTTCAGTTTTGCAGGGTGCATTTGCCTTGATAGTAACTGCAGACAACTGTAGCTACTACCTCTTCAGTTCTGAAAGCAAGTTCAAAGTCTATCCAATTCATTGTCAGGGCACAAGGTGAAGCATACTTCCAAGCTTAAATAAAGCCTCTTAAATGTGTTTGTTAGAGAGGTTTTTTTTAATGTACCATTGGAGCATCTTATAATTTGATTTCAGCTTTAGTTATGCACATCTAACAGCTCAGAAGTAGGAGGAAAACAACACTTGAGCTGGATCCTTCTTTTGATGACATTTTGCATATTGCTAATACTTTAACTGAATATTTTCAGTCATCAATGATAATTTTTAAGAACAGTCTTATTGCGATATAATTTGTATTTCTAGTATGAAATTCAATGGTTTTTTTAGTAAATTTACAGAGCTGTACAACCATCATCATAATCTAATTTTAGAACATTTTCATCACTCAAAAAAAGAAAACTTGAACCCATTAGCTGTCACTCCCTATCCCTTGCACCTCCAGACCTAGGCAACCACTAATCTACTTTCTGAATGACAATGATTTTTAACTAGGTAGGGTTTTTTTTTGAACCCTGCAGCTAAAAAGGAACCATATTTTCATATTTACTCATGTTAAATTCTGTAATTTTAGACTTGAACTTAAATATAATTCATTGTCACCTTTGTTAGAATGCCTAGATCAATTTGAATTTTTCTAAAAATAATTCTTTTTTAGAAAAATAGTTTTTTTCTCATTCTTCCTTCTCTGCAATATTTAAAGCTCTTTCTTTGACTCTTTTGAACATGTAGCTAAAGGACAGTTAGTGTTCAGGAAGGCAAATATTAGCATGAGTGGTTCCAAAAACCCCTTCCTTTAGCAATTAACAAGGAGTTTATATAACTAAAAATATTTCGGTAGTGTGCATTTTCTCAACAAATTACTTAGTGATAGTAAACAAGAAAAAAAATTCCAAAATATACCAACAGCAGCACTTTTGTTAAATGTGTGTGTGGGTTTTTGTTGTTGTTGTTGTTGTTGTTGTTTTGTTTTTGTTTTTGTTTTTGTTTTTGTTTTTTTAAGGTGCAGGTCTGTTTAGCATTTAAAGGAAAACCTGTTGGTTGGGGTGGAGGAATATTGCCCAACTGCTACTTTGTATTCTTTCACTAGTGACCTAAGCTCTTACCTGAATTTTTACTACTGGTAAAGAAAACAGTTTCTAGTTTTCTCTCCAACAAAGATCTCATTGGCTGAAGACAGATGTTCAATTATTAGTACCTTAGAGATATGCCTTTCTCAGAATAGTAGCTTCAACAGGAAGAAGGAACCAGAAAACATATTCCATTTGTGGTAATGTGGTCTAATGTGATATCTCAAAATTGACTTAGAATTTCAGAAGAAAAGGTTGCTGTTAAGCGTACTGAGATATATTTGTTAAATTAATTTTTATTCGTTTATATAGTAGTTATTTATTGCTCTTTAACAAATAACTCCCCAAGATTTAGTGGCTTAAAACAATAAATATTTCTTATTTTCCATAGTCTTCGTCCACAGGCTGGAATCAGGGAATGGCTGGGCTGGGCGGTTCAGGCTCAGTGTTCTTGAGAGATTTTCTCAGGTGTCTCCTGAGACTGACCTCATGTAAAGGCTTCACTGGGGCTAAAGGTGGCCCCCTCGCCCGGCTGGCATGTTGGTGTGCCTATTGGCAAGAGACATTAGTTTCTTTCCACATATGCCTCTCCACAGAGCTGTTTGAATATCCATGACACGGCCTCTGACTTCTCTCGGAGTGAATAATCTGAGAGCACAAGGCACAGCTGCAGACTCACCTAGCCTCGGAAACCATTACCTCTGTCTTACTTTATTGGTCACACAAAAGAGCCTTGATTCATTGTGGGAGAAGATTATGCAAGGGCATGAACACCACAGAGGTGAGGATCCCCTGGGCCCTTCTCGGAGGTTGGTTGCCACAGCTTAGACTAGAAAGCTGAACAGGTAATTTTTAAACATTACCAAACTGCAAAACCATTAACTTCTTTTCAAATATAAATATAAATAGTTACATGTAATATTACAGGTAGAGAACAGCAGAGGCCTGGTGAAAACACATACCGATTATAGATTCCAAGGCAGTTAATCATCTATTTATTGAGAATATGCTAAATGCCCACAACCAGACTAGGAGCATATCTTAGGGGACGTAGCAGAAGTGATAGAGTAGTCTCAGGATTTTATCAGAAGGATATCTTTGTGAGGCGCCTGGGTGGCTCAGTGGGTTAAGTGTCTGACTTCCGCTCAGGTTATGGTCTTGGGGTCCTCAGATCGAGTCCCAAGTCTGGCTCCACGCTCTCCAGGGATCTGCTTGTCCTTCTCCCTCTGCCTCTCCCCTGCCCTGCTTGTGCTCTCTCTGTCTCTCAAATAAATACATAGAATATTTTAAAAATTAAAAAAAGAAGGATATCTTTGCAATATATTTTCAGAATGATATTCTCTTGCCAAAAGTTAGGCGGAGTTATGCCTGCACCTCTGAGTTCTGGGAAATTCTACTTTTCCGTTGCTCCTGAAAGAAAGTAGAATGCCACCAATTAGGAACAGGGACAATTTTGTCCTTTCATGTTAACACAAGATACAATATGGCATGTCTCATTTTCACAGAGAAATCTGTATTCTAGCTATGCTTTGTTTTAAATATTGGGATGCATCTAGCATAAGCAGATACAGTGGAATTTTCCTGTTTTCTACATATACTCACAAGGGACAAAAGTCTGGAAGGTCTGCACCAAACTGTTAAAGGCAGGCATGTGATCAGTAACTGATTATCTGCTTTACACGTTTCTTTTCTTCTGGAAACACTACCTTCCCTATCTGATAAGCCACTCCTCGTGCTCTTATCCGTGCTCTTATCCGCTGTTCCAAATGGAAGCTACCACCATCTTTTCAATTCTCTCTCTCTCTGCCTGCAGGACTTGGCCAGTTGTGCTCCCTGAGAGCCTCTGCTTTTCTAACTAGCCTCTTTTAACAGGAGGAGAAAGGCCTCTTCCTCTTTCGTCACAAAATGATTCTTTGAGCTGCTGGTGGCCAATTTCATTCCGAGCAGAAAAGAGTCAGTCTGAGAGAATGAGGTTAACATGCAGAGAAAAGCAGGGATGAGAGAGCTGGTCATGAGCTCCCGGTGTCGAGTCCAGAGGGCTAGCTCACACAACTTGCCCGGCCAAGGCTCCGCCATATGAGCAAATAAATCCCCCTATTGGTGTAAGATGGATCAAATTGGGTTTCTGAACGTACATCCACAAGCCCAGAGCAGGACCTCTGGAGATGGTATTGGGAGATTATTCCACTTTCAACTTTATACATCAATTGTACTAATCCGATTTTTTGGGGGCCGGTGGGGGTGGGGAGGCTGGAGTAGTGCTGCAAATGATAGAAACTCTATTTGAGACAGCATAAACAAAGAAGGAGTTTATTGGATCATGTTCCCAAATGTAGGAAGGCCATGTGTGCTGCTGGCCTGAGGAATATCTAGAGTCAAGGATCTGAATGCCATAAATAATTTCTGCTTTTTTTTTTTTTTTCTGGATCTCAGCTATATTCATATTCCTTTTGAACTGCAGGCTTGCTTTTTACACCCCATGAGGACATGGCCATTGCTGGCAGGTGCTAGCTCACATCTTCCCAGAAAGTTCTTCCTCCCTCATCTTGAATTAGCAAGAATCTCAGGGAAGGAATCTGATTGGCCTGGCTTGGGTCACATGCCCATTCCTGCACCAATTACTGGGGCCAATAATGTAGGTACTGTCATTGCCCAAATTGGTTCACATACCCTGTTTATCCTGTAGCCAGGGAAGGACAGGCATGTAAGAACATGGCAGTTTCTATCTAGAAGCAATGTCTAGAGTGGGGAAAAAAGGGAATTGTTCTTCAAAAGGGAGAGAAACTGGCTTGACAGGGTCACCAGGGAAGTCATTACTGTAAGTATGGTGGTAGAGGACCAATTTTTGTGTTTATCCAATTCTATTTGTTCATATATTTTATAACACATAGGTAACACTTTGAAAAGATATTAAATTTATATTATATACTTATTTGGTTTTAATATTAAATGCTTTCTACTTAAAATAATATCAAATTTATAAGACACTTCAGAAATCATCTGGTTTGATTACTACCAATGCAAAATACTTTTTTTTTTTTTTTAATTTAAATTCAAGTTACTTAACATATAGTGTAGTATTGGTTTCAGGAGTAGAATTTACTGATTCAGCCTTACATATAACACCCAGTGCTCATCCCAACAAGTGCCCTCCTTAATGTCCATCACTCGCTTAGCCTTTCCCCCACCCACTTCCCCTCCAGCAACCCTCAGTTTGTTCTTTATAGTCAAGAGTCTCTTATGGTTTGCCTCCTTCTCTGTTTTTATCTTATTTTATTTTTCCTTCCGTTCCCCTGTGTTGGTCTGTTTTGTTTCTTAAATTCCACATATGAGTGAAATCATATGGTATTTGTCTTTCTCTGACATACTTTCCCTAGCATAATACACTCTAGCTCCACTCCATTCATGTTGTTGCAAATGGCAAGATTTCATTCTTTTGATTGCAGAGTAATATTCCATGGTGTAGATATACCATATCTTCCTTATCCATTCATCAGCTGATGGATATTTGAGCTCTTTTCATAATTTGGCTATTGTAAATAGTGGTGTTATAAACATTGTGCCCCTTCGAATCAGCATTGCAAAATACTCTCCTAAGTTGTCCTGGACATCTTCCTATCTGCAGTGATGTGAAGAATAAGTGAAAATATATTCCTCTTGGAAAACAAAAAATTGGAACATAAGAGTTAAAGCACAAGTCGACTAAACTAGAAGCTGTTAATTGATCCATAGTCATTGTATTACCTTGGAAAAGCAACTATCTATCTGATTGCCTTTTCTTATTCAAACATGAGAGTAATAATAGTAATACTATTAATGTTTTAAATACACTACAGGGGGTGGGGAAGGCTCCAACATCTTAGAACCACAATCTACAAGCAGGAATTTTAATCGTTTTCTTTATACTGTTATGAAAATGATATCCACTCTATTAAGGTATAAAATTAGATGAAATGATGAATGGTAACTTAAATTCAATTGGTATATTATTTTATATTTATGGAACACCAGTTTGTTCCAGATCCCTTATAGGGTACAAAATGTGGTTGGTCTGTGTTCTCCTAGACTTTTGAGTCCTTCAGTAAAATTTCTACTTGCTGTTCAGGGACACTACAGTCTTTTGTCAGTGAAGAGCTTTCTCCTGAAGTAAACTAAAATTTTAAATGTGTAAGTGGTATTCATAATTGAGAATGTTTGAAAGGATATGGACTGGCTATATCTGTCTTAAGTGTTTAGAAAAATATGACATTAAGTATAAAAGCACTAAGAAGGAGGGCACCTGGGTGGCTCAGTGGGTTAAAGCCTCTGCCTTTGGCTCAGGTCATGATCTCAGGGTCCTGGGATCGAGCCCCGTGTCGGGCTCTCTGCTCAGCAGGGAGCCTGCTTCCCCCTCTCTCTCTGCCTGCCTCTCTGCCTATTTGTGATCTCTCTCTCTGTCAAATAAATAAATAAAATCTTAAAAAAAAAAAAAGCACTAAGAAGGTAAAAGCCAATATGAAAATAAATATAAAAAAGAACAATTCATTATGTTTGTCCTGCTTGAATATTCAGGCAAAATAATGATTAATAATAACAGTAATTAATAATAACTGCCAATATCTGTTGGTAGGTACGAAAAGCTGTTTCATCCCTGAAATTCCAGAGGAACTTTTGTACATCTAAACCAAGCTGCTTTGAAAATGGCCTGAGTCCAAGGTAAGGTGGATACTAGTTGGCTAAGGATTTGCCCAAATGTGCTCTCATCATGTGGTATAGTGGGAAGGACACAGACAGATTTAAATTTCAATACTGTTCCACCTATTGGCAGTGTGAATTTTGACCTGTCTTTCTTAACCTCCATAGACTTCAATTTCCACATCTGTGTGTAAATATATACACATATATATTTAAGTGTATAAAAATAAATTTAAATGTATTAAATACATATATATACATATAGACACACATATATACATATATATACACATATAAGTATATATGTATATATATTCTATAACAGCAGCAACTAACTAATTTGCAAACTTGTGTGGGTTACATGAGATGACTCTATGAAGTAGAGTCCCCGGTATGTGATAGGCATTCGATAGATATTAGCTGAATAGTATTGATATTATTCTTTTGTGAGAGAACCTTACATCCCTGCAGGATAATATGGTTTAAAGAGCAAACTATAGGATTGTGAAGACATTGAGATCGGGAAAATTAATGGTTGGCAGAGCACTTGCTGAAGTAAAGGTTTCAGGCAGTCCTCATAGATCTTCCTTCCCGTGGGTGGGGAAAGGGGGAGTTCAGACTCTCTTGGGTCTTTTTTTTTCTTTTAATTTAATTTATTTCTTTGACACAGAGAGAGAGACAGACAGAGAGAGAGCAGAAGCAGGGGGAGCAGCAGAGGGAGAGGGAGAAGTAGGCTCCCCACTGACCAGGGAGCCTAATGTGGGGTCAGAACCCTGGGATCATGACCTGAGCCAAAGTCAGACACTTAACCGACTGAGCCACCCAGGCACCCCTCTCTTGGGTCTCTTTGCCTTGCTCATTCTATGCTGCCTGATGGTCTTCTGAATATGTCCCAAGTCCTTTGAAGTACAAACTATAAACCAGGGCTTAACCTGAATGGGGCCTGTCCTCAACTCCCCCACCCCTCACCCAGACCCCTCAGGCTTCCATCTTGCTTTGTCCCAGCCAGCCAGCTGTGAAAAGGAGACACTACATAGCATGTTGCCGATGTAATGCTTTAGTTGCTTTGGGTTTTTATTTTGAAATAACATTAAACCAACAGGATGTAGAACTAAGGCTATAAAATTAATTATGGTTAATTAGCAGAATGATACATTTCCCAATGATCACAGATTGAGGGTTTAAAGAGAGAACTGTCATTTAGGGAGAGTTTGTGGAGATGCAGCTCCTTTGATCTAGCAGTACCTGGGCATGGTCATTGCTTTGCAGAGAGCTGGTCTCAGCACGGCGACCAGGGAATAAGGAGTCTAATATTGCTAACTAAACTGGCAAGAGACTGCTGTGTTAAACAGAGTGACAAATTCTTCATTTCAATGAGAAATGTAGCTGACAAATGGGACAGAAGCTCCAGTTCATTTGCTCCATGCATTCTCTTCTTTGGAGCCGCCAAATGCAGCAAGGAGCTTAGTGAGGAAGAGAAATGGAATGCAGGAGCAAGCCAGTCTTGAGGGGGGTTGCATCCAGGTCCAGGTGAGGCTGATGAAGCACATTTGTCCCTCACGGAGAGCACCAAGTCTTTCCTAACAAAGGTGCCACATTATTGCTCCTTGGACTCCCCTTTCCTTTTTTTTTTTTTTTGGTAAATGTTTTTGTAAAAACATTTTGTTTTTGTTTCTGTTTTTGTAAATGAAGTCTTTCTTCATTCATTATATCTATACGGTTGTTTATATTTTGTCTTCCTTTATTATAATCACATCCATTCATACCTTCCTCAAATAATACTTTAAACACCTTGAGTAGGGTTTGTTTTGTAAATTTCCCCCAACAAACTCTATTCGTGATTGCCAGCCCTCTCTTGGGTCACTCTTATGTATCACTACTATAACCTGTCCTTTATATTAGGAAATAATCTTTTTCTAGTTTCTAAGTTCTTAGAGAAACACCTTACTTTCCTCTATCGACATTAGTGATAAGCGATGTTAAGACTTTATTTCATCTTCAAGGCTCTGGGAGACGTAATTAGCTGATTTATGTCTGTAAATTATAGTAGAATCAACTTTTGCCTTATGGATTCTGAGAGCTAAGTTGAATCGTACGGCACTTGGACAGGTTAGCCATTCAGCAGCAGAATTGCTCGTTTAGGTGGCTGGAAACATTGATGTAAATAAACTCGCAGACAGTCTTTTGAGAATGCATCTGAATGACTTGGTACAAGATTCTTTTCCATTTGTGACTGTATGTACGGGGGAGGTCTTGAAAATTCTACTTGTCAGTAATGATCGCCATCACATAAAATTAAGTGGCTGTCTTCAGACAGTAGTCTACTCAAGATAAAAAGGATTCTGGGGGGAGTTCCTGGACACTCAGCTGAAATTACCCCTTGACCAAAACAGCTAGTTTAAAAAAAAAAAGAGCTCTATCAAAACTGGGAGTTTTTAAACATTAGTGTAACAAATAAAAAAGGAACAAACTCTTGCTTCCACAAACTGTATAAATGTTGGGAATCAGTGAGTGCTGTACACTCGAGTAATCTGAAGTCCTCACATACCAATTATTACATAACAATGTAATAAATATGCATTCCACCTCTTGCTTATTATTACCCGTGCTCCAAACTCCCTTTTTTCTTATTTCATTTGAATACCTAATGTTGGCCAATTACTTAACATTCTTTCCTCCATATCTTAATTTGTAAATAAGAGATCTAATAAAGCCTCACCAATCTCTCTCAGAGCTCAACTCATGGTTTCTTAGCCTTTTCCCGGGATCATTCGGTCTCTCTCTACCTCACTGGAGGGTACCAGTTGTTTGAGGGGATTCCGAGCATATCTATCAGAGAATCGTTAAGGCATACAAGATACTATGCAAACATCTCACTGTTTGACAAGTGAGAAATTGAATAATTAGTGACAACATAGTGATTCCTGTGACAGAAGCATGGTAACACACCCAACAATTCCAACTGTGTCCTAGTTTGGATGGGATCTTCCTTAAAATACAGTCTACATAAATCAGTTATATCAAATAATGAACCGAATGCCTCTTTGAAGCGTTTTTTCCTTTTTTAACTTTAAATTACTATTATTATTAAATGTAAATTTAAATTATTAAATGATACTTTTTAACTTCAAATTATTTCCTTTGAAATAATTCAGATTTACCAAAATTTTCAAGAGTCATACAAATAACTCCCATATACAACTTATACAAATTCACCAATTTTTAAAAACTCGCTACATACACTATTGCTCTTTATTATTTTTTTAACCATTTACGAGTGGGTGACACACAACATGCCCCTTTATCCTTTTACTTTTCGGTGTGTATTTCCAAAGCACAAGGATACTCTTTATATGATCACAGTACAGTTATCAGATTGAGGAAATTCAATATTGCTAGAATACTTTAATCTGTAGTCCATGTTTGACTTTTGTCAATTTACTCCATAATTTTTAGCATTTTCTCTCTTCGATACGGGATTTTGTCTGGGATCATGCATTAGATTTAATTGCTATTTTTCTTCCTTCTGGTTCTCAGCCTTCTTTTGTCACTCACAGCACTGACATTTTTGTTTTATAGCTCTCTTTTTATGAGATATTCCTCTGCTTGGGCTTGTTTGATGTTTCTTCATGATTAGATTCAGGCTATGTATCATTACATAAGTGATGTGATGTCCTTCTCTAGGTATCCATGGTGGACCCATGATGCCACCTCCTCTCACAGGCGATCTAATTTTGGTTATCTAGTCAGGGCGTGGTCTTTTTCTTCCCTGCATAGTTGTTGGCTTTCCCCCTTGTGACTAATATGCAATCTAGGGGGTCACGTCTACTTTTTAGACCAGTGTTTGCACCCAATGTCAGGACCCTCGTAGAATTAAAAAATGTTTTTTCTAAGTATGTGATGATTCCTGCCATGTTTATGCCAAAAAAAAAAAAAAAAAAAATCCACGTGAAACAATGATATATAACAGAGAGCCTGTAGGACGTAGTGATTGAGACTCTAGATTCCAGAGTGTGATGGCTCAGGTTCGAATCCCAGTTCCACAACCTCCCTGCTGGACAACTCTGGTAAGTGCCTTATCTCCCAGTGCTTTAATTTTAGCATCTGTAAAATTTAGAAGGTAAAAATACTGCCCTAGCTCATGGTGGTGTTGCGCGATTTAGTTGCTAATAGGTGTCTGGCACATAGCAATCACACAATAAATATTGGCTTTTCTATGTAACATATCTTTCTACTTTATATAAAATAAATACTTTTTCAGAGCACTCTTTAAAAAAATACAGGATAGTAACTACAAATCCAAATAATGAGGTAACATTTTTAGATGTAGCTATATTCTTCTTCTGCTACCAGATCCAAAACATAAACTCAGCCAGACAATTTTTTTAAATCCCTCCTGCAAGGGCTTTGACCATATTACTCATTTCTTGAACAAATTTGCCACCAGCTTCCCCCGTGTGCCAGGCACAGATGTATGACCGGGTGTATGGTGACAAACCAGACAGCTCTTGCGGAGATTATGTTCTTGTAGAGGGTGTACATAACACACAAGTAGTGTATAAATTAAGGTAACTGCAGGTAGTACCAAGCGTCCTGTGGAACACAAAAGAGGGCCATGCAATTGAGGCTGGGGTGACAGTGGAGAAGACTTTCAGTGACATATTTCACGTTTCTTCATTGCGTATCTAACAAAAATTTTTATAGACTTCTGACTTGAACTGAAACAAAATGGAACAAATCTTTCCTAGTACATTAAGCTCTCTATGAATGAGATAGGATCACAGTTAAATAATCTTTTTCGGCCTTGCAGAACATGTATCAGTTAAGCTGATCTTGAATAAGTGTCCTTCTTAATTGAAAATATGCCCCTTTGTCATCATCTCCTATTAATTAAGCTGCTGATGCTGTTGATTACCTAGTTCTACTTAGAATCTAGTTGCATAAACACCTCTTTGCTTCCCTTAATGAATTTTCTATTGTAGCTTTTATGGATGCAAGCTATCCTTTCATTTTTTTTTGAAAGATTTTATTTATTTATTTGTCAGAGAGAGAGAGCACAAGTAGGGGAAATGGCAGGCAGATGGAGAGGCAGGCTCCCCGCTGAGCAAGGAGCCCAATGCGGGACTCGATCCTCAGACCACGACCTGAGCCAAAGGCAGACACTTAACCGACTGAGCCACCCAGGTGCCCCCAAGCTATCCTTTCAAATATGCTTCATAGTGTCCAAAAGTAAACAAAACGTTGAAACTTACCTCATAGCATGGATCATCATTTCTTAATTTCTCCACAGTCTCTCATTTGCCCCCTCCAGTGCTACATTGGCCTCAGAGATTGCAATATTCCCAGATTATTTTTTGTGGCTTGAGAGATCTTACTTAGGGTTTCTTATATGATCCCCCCTTGGACGTGAGGTATTCTGGGCTTGAAAGTCAGATAGATTTTCATTTGAAACCGGGATTTACCACTTACTGGCTGTGTGAATTTGAGACAGTTGCTTACCTTCTCTGAACCTCATCTCTAACATGTAGGATAATTTGAAGTTGGGATGAAATTAGATTATGGATGTGAAAACCTAATACAGTATTTTGCCTGGAGTTCAATTTATCCTCTTACTCTGCTCATACCACTGGGGACCTGTGTAGAACTGAGTCTCTCTAAGGAATCCTCGAAACTGGCCCTACTCTGCTCAAATAGCTTCTTCCCCTGAGAGGACAGCAAATACATGGATGATGAGGCAAGTTCCCAAACTCCCTCAACAGGCTGGTTCAGGATTTCTTAACCTGGGAACCAGGTACCCTAACGCACAGGACCCCTGGGGTATGCCTGGAAAAGCCCAGAGGCATGAAGGCATGGGAAAAAAGCAAGCTCAGCCCATTCTGACTTGTGGGATCTGTGTCCTGGTTGGCACAGCAGACATTCTTGCCCTTTCTAGCTCTTCTCTATAAGGCGTTCTGCCCCTATTTCTTGATAAAGCATTTATACGGCATTGCTATTTAATTGCTAATAAGTTAAATTTAATGGTTTCATCATAATCCTTAGTTCACAGGACCGATGCATTTATCAGTTGCACGTCTTTTTTTTTTCTTTTTTTCTTTTCATTATTGTAATCGTGCATTAAGAACCTGGCTCAAATAATTCAGTCTGCTCGGAGGTTGGGGAAAGAGACTGAGCACCAATGGAGAATTGTTAATGCCCAGTTGCATATTTTTTAGAGACTAAAATTCAGCAAGAAATCATGAGATATGTTGGAAGTTTTGCAAAGTATTTATGGTAGCCTAAGGTGGCAGCCGGAATCATTTTCTTTTTGTTAGAACTAGATGTTTGGTTCTAATTACAAAAATAATACAATCTCAAAACTGGAAAAGTTGGAAAGCAAGCAAAGTGATTATATAGTATTCCTGAACAGTAGCTCAGACAGTATTTCTCAAGAATGTGATCTGCTTCAGAATCTCCTGACGGCTTGTTAACTCTGCCACTTCATGGACCCTCCAGAAGGACTAACTCAGTATCCCCAAGGCAGGGACCCAGAATCAACACCAAATGAACTTCACACATGACTCCCCAGGCAGACGAAAGTTACAAGCAACTAGGCTCGTAACCATATATTTAGTTTCCTGCCCTTTAAGTACTAACACCCCCCCCCCCCAGTATGTAAGAGCAGGTAGGATTCTGAAAACGTCTGTTTTGTAAAATGATCTGTGGGGTGCCTGGGGGGCTCAGTCAGTGGAGTGGTCGACTCTTGATTTGGTTCAGGTCATGATCTTGGGGTCCTGGGAGCCAATCCCAGGTGGGGATCCACGCTCAGCTGGGAGTTTGCTTGAGATTCTCTCTCTCTCCCTCTCTCTCTGCCCCGCCCCTCTAAAATAAATAAATAAATAAATCTTTAAAATAAATAAAAATAAAATGATCTGCAAGCTTCTATAAAAGCAATTTGCAAGTTTCTGGTGAATTAATGCTTTGCCAGATTAAAAAAAATGTTCTGTAACGGGTGAGTACAAAGTGTAAGAAAAACATTGATCAACTAGGAATTGAGGTGCCAATTTACATAAATTTGCCAACAAACCCCGCCCTCACTTATGCGCGGTGGTCATGAATACCTAAACGAGTGCTGAGTGAGAGTGCTCGCATTAGCTCTCTGGTTTGGGTCTGAGTTGCCATGGGCAGGGTGTGAGGCTAGTACTGGATGTACTCCTTCTGTTTGGGATGTGGGGGCAGAGAGAGTACTCCACCCCAGCCTGAGGCATTTTACCACCATTTTTACCACCATTTTACCACCCTTCCCCCCCAGTGTTTGTTTTGGGTTCTGTGGCCTTGAAAGAGAATGAAGATTCTGTAAGTGCACAGTGGGCAGGCTTACACCTGGGCAGGGCTTTGTCTCTGTGGATTTAGAACACTGTGTACAAGCCCGCTGTTTTGAGCGTCAGGACTCACCACAGACATGGCTGACTAATTCTGTCAACCATTTTTTTTTTTTTTTCAAGCAGAGTTGCATAAAGAAAAGTACTTAGAAAACGAGCTTTGGGGTCAGATAGACCTGACTTCAAGTTCTGATCCCGAAATTCCAAACTATGTGACCTTGGGTCTCAGTTTTCTTGTAAGCAAAACAAGCACAGTTTCTAGCAGGAGATTAAGAGTTTAATGTCTTAGTGTAGGTTCAGAGCATGACACATAGTAGTCTTAATAAATGATGCTGCCATTATTGTCTTTCTACCTAAACTTGGAATCCCTACTCAAATACACACCTGAGAAGGGACAAAGGATGGAATGAACACACCTAGCGCTGAGGGGTGGCTATCTTTGGGTTGGGGGGGAGCCAGTCTGAAGGTGCTAGTCTCCTGATCCGGATTGGGTGACTGTATTCAGGTTGGGGCTCTACGCAGCTAACTGATGACTTCCCAGCACTTCACACACATTAGCAGAGGACGCCTAATGCCTGAAGAGTTGGAAGGAGAGCAAATCTGAGGCTCTAGGGCAAAGCCCTAGTCAACTGTGCTAAACAGAAAATGTTGCTTTCTACTTTACAATATATACATGTTTATTTTTATATAAAAATGATGGTTTTTCACTCCCCAAATCTTCACGTTAAATTAGTACTCTAGAAAGCTGCACTATGTTTATCCTAAAGCCTCAAATGCCGCTGGGTGAGGACATACACAGCAGTTTGAGAAGCAGCCTTCCAAAGTCTAGAGAACAAGCCCATATTCCTTCTTCAGGCCTTCAGAATCCAAATGCTATTTACTTCTCCACCCTCTGAGCCTTCCGAATGCCTCCCCACTCGTCAAACGTAGGAGGTCCTCCAATGCCTCTTGCCTTTATTTCTATGGTTCTGCCTTGCCTGAAATGAAGGGCCTTCCTTCCACCTTCCCTGCTTCCCCAGCATGCTGACTCCCCCTCACAGCTCTAGTGAAAAGACACTTGTGGGAAACCTTCCCCAGCATCCCCAGACAGGTGACATGGCTCCCCACAGTATGCCTGCCCTTCGTATTGTTGTCACTCTCCCTAAGGAGACAGACCTAGTTTTATTCATCTTTGTATCTCCAAGTGCAGGGGATACTTACTAAGCATTCAATAAATAGTTATGGACTTCATTGATTAACAGAAGGAAAGACAACTGGAAAAGAAGCTATTTCAAAAGACTCTTCTCTTCCTCACACCCAGGATTGTCCTTTGTGAAAAGAGGATAGAATGAGAGCAACATTTTAAAGGGAGACATTCTAAAGTGTTTTTTTTTTTAATATTTTATTTATTTATTTGTCAGAGAGAGAGAGAGATAGACAGCAAAAGCAGGGGGAGTATCAGGCAGAGGGTGAAGCAGGCTCCTCGCTGAGCAAGGAGCCCAACATGGACTCGATCCCATGACCCTGGGTTCATGACCCGAGCCGAAGGGAGACACTTAACCGACTAAGCCACCTAGGCGTCCCTAAAAGGAGACATTCAGAATGATGTTAACTCACATGCATTAATAAGGACCCTCGTACAAGCCCTGGCTTTGCATTAATGATATGACTTTATTATCCTTCCCTTTCATATTATGTATTTTTTAGGGAAAGACAACTTTTAAGGTAGAAGTTTGTGATTTTGCAAATGGATCAATGTTTGGAAAGTGAGGTAAGAGATGATTTGCTGAAACTGGTTTTTCGTTTTCATATTTTTAGTTTGTTAGAGCAGGATAAACTCAGTTCTCTGGTGATCTTTCTCAGAAGTTTTCTTCTTTAAATAGGTAGGTAATGATATTAAAAAGCACACACACACACACACACACACACACACACACACGGACACACAGCTGTTGAGAAGGTAAACAAGCAAAGCCATTATAAGAATCCACTGCTCTGGGAATCTTGCTATATTTGGCTTTAAACAGACAATAAGCACTGAAAATTGTTGGATGCAGCAGTTCTGTTCCTTTAATTGCAGATACTAGAAATAACAACGACCAAGAAAAAACAGGGAAAAAATTTCCTCTCAGACTAGTTTGCTCATAAAATGTGTTACTGCTCTGGGGATTGGCCTCACCTTCTACCTACTATTATCTTAGTGATTCTATATACAGTGCTAGGGCATGAAATATCTTAAAGAAATACACGACCAGAAGTAAAAGTTTATTTTTAATTTTCATCCCAATTCTTATTTACCCATAGTCTAATTGTCTTTAGGGCCCATTTGAGAATCCAGTTCAAGAATTATTTGTTGAGGGACGCCTGGGTGGCTCAGTTGGTTAAGCGGCTGCCTTCGGCTCAGGTCATGATCCCAGGGTCCTGGGATCGAGTCCCGCATCGGGCTCCTTGCTCTGCAGGGAGCCTGCTTCTCCCTCTGCGTCTGCCTGCCTCTCTGCCTGCTTGTGCTCTCTCTCTCTCTGACAAATAAATAAATAAAATCTTAAAAAAAAAAAAAAAGAATTATTTGTTGAAATTCCATTAGGTGTTAGGTCTGTGAATACTTAAGAATTTCGGTCTCTGATCTCTAGTAACTGACAATCTAATCAGAGAGAGATGGAAAGAAATTCACGCAATACAGCTCATTTATTAAGTAATGGACCTAGGGGCCTTCACTAATTGACCTAATTATTTACATGCTTTATGTTTATTAACAAAACTGTAGGCATATGTCCTTCTCAACAAATCTCAAATTCACTTGAAAATGCCTATCTGTATAAGCACTCATACACTGAGGTCTACAAAGAGGTGACAAGAAGGATGGGAATTTGAATGTGATATTTTTAACTGAGAAATATATAAGATAAATTATTACTCACCATGTAAGCTTTAAAAGAGATGTTTTTTTATTTTAGGGAAAAACTGTAATAATTATTTCCCACCAAAATGGAAAATATACATCTAAGTTTAAAAAAAAGACAAATTTTATTTTTTTATTATTTTTTTAAAGATTTTATTTATTTGTTTGACAGAGAGATAGAGGGGAAGTGCACAGGTAGGCAGAGAGGAGGGCAGGGAGAGAGGGAGAAGCAGGCTCCCTGCTGAGCAGGGAGCCAGATGTGGGGCTCAATCCCAGGACTTTGGGATCATGACCTGAGCTGAAGGCAGACACTTAACTGACTGAGCCACCCAGGTGCCCCCCAAAAAGACTAATTTTAAACCATGAATAATTTCCTCAATATTTTGCCCCTGATTCAACCACATTGAATTACTTAACATTTAAAAAAATAATAGAAATTGTCAGCCTTTTTTAGGGATGTTTTCTGAAGTTACTTGTTAGTGGATAAGCAAGGGATTTTCAATAGAATTGTTTCTCCCTAAGGTATGGATCATTTCTAGGTGGTTTGAGATATTGCTGAATTTTAATTATGGTTTTCTTTTGTCTTGGTGAACATTAAATGGGAAACCTCCATGAACAAATATCACAGAGACCTCTGTGGTTGGAAGTTGATCAAAGAGAATTCAAATGTCCAGAAAGAAAGGTGAGAGGCTGGGAGATAAATGCTATCCAGTTCCTCGCCCCTAGAGCCCAGGACATGTAAGTACTCGATAAGTGTTGAGGGAGGCTAGTAATCTACTTTCAAATGTGAGAGAAAAAAAAAACAAAAAACACTGTGAAGTAGCTTAAGAAGTTATCACACGCAAGAACTACATCCACTGGGAGATTTTGCTTCCAGGAGCCATTGAATGTAAATACTCCAGGAAGAAAATCAAAGTAGTTTTATGAGGTCTGATTTCCCTGCAGGAAAATAGCATTGGTGTTATTTAGACAAGACATTTATACTCTTGCACCTTTACAGAGAGATCTGCAGAGAGATAATTTACTCATTGAAACTGTGATTCAGGCTTGACTTGCAAAATGACTATAATACCTATTCTTAATAGTGGCTGACCACGCTTGGGTTAGAATCAGATGTTCATATTCACACTTCTGGTTGTACAAAGGAAAAGGAAAACTTTAATGATGCTAATGAGGTAGTCTATTTCAAAGCTATATTTGAAATCATCTGCTACTCATAAAGTAGAATTGTGACATTGGAAGCTAGACCTCCAGTAAATGAAATCTTCAGTGAGTTATGAAAGATTTGGGGAAAAATCCTGGTGCTCTTGTCTTTCCATTGTGCATTGAACTTACTCCTAATGTAAAATTTCTCATTCTCCACTTTATTCTCTACATTAATCTTTTTGACAACACAAATGCTATCTTATTTACCAATGGATTTCCAGTGGTTAGTGCACTACCCAGTACATATTAAGTCCCTAAGGAAAAAAAAGAAACAGTTGTTAAATACATGGATATCCATTAAATTAATCTATTGACCAATGGATACACAGTACTATGTTATATGTATGATGAAGCAACCATGTTAGAAAGTTCTCTTTCTTCTAGAAGCCTAGATTTTTAGTACCAGTCTTTAAAATTAAGATAAATAGAAAATAATATTGTTGATACAATTTAAGCTATTTATAAGAGTGGTTTCAATGACAAAAAGCATTACAGTCATTCCTTATACATTGCAAAGGGGGGAAAGATGGTGCATTTAATCTTTTCATATGATTTCAAGATAATCTTGGAATATCCTTGCACATTCATTTTTTATAATCACAGGTGCCATTGGGTGGTTTCCTGGAACATATCTTTACACTCTGGTGCAGTGGATTTAAAAAAAAAATACCTTCAAGGCTGTTCCTGGAAAAAGAAATAAAGAAACACCTATGGATTTGACAGTGTGCTCCCAGATGCTGTACTAGATGCTTTGTTTATTTCTTTATTTTATCAATCTTGTGATGTAGCTATTATATTCCTATTTTAAGAGTAAGGAAATTGGTATCATTATTTGTAACCTCTCAAGGAATGGGAAAAATCTAGTTGAATGTTATCTATGGCACAACTGTGCTCAATTCTGAAATATATTAGTACTGGAAGTTATCTGGAGCAGGTAAAACAGATCAAAACACTACTCCCCAAGGAATAACCACCTATCCCATCATCCACTGTGGTAAATGCATGCAGTATAGTTCCATGTATCCCACAGGGTCTTTTAAGTTAATTGGGCTGAAACTAGGAAATTTTAAGCCTTCTGAGTGAGGTTCCTTCCTAGTGCAGAATACGTGAGTCAGTCATCTTTGAGAATGAGCTTCCCTATTTGGTTCACAGACAAATGCTGGAGTACCGCTCCTCCCTCCAACTCAATCCTTGGCATTCTTATCCCAAATTTATGAACAATTTGAATATATATATCTATGTATTCCAAACTTATAGCTCCAACATAGACCTCTCTTGAGTCTAGACACAAGGATAAACTGACTCCTTAACATTTCCCAACATGCCCCATGTTGGGTTCTTCACAATTTTTCCTCAGATCCTTTCATGCAATCTCCTTCTCCATCAATGGCAAATCAACTGATAAAGCCTTTCATAATTGGCACTCCATGACCTCTTTGAACTGCTCTCTCCTTTGCTCTCACTCTGTCACATCACATGTCTTTCCTTGCTGTTCTTTAAGCATACCTGGCAAGCTCATACCTCAGGACATTTGCATTTGCAGTTCTCTATTTGGGATGCTTTTCCCCTAGATGACCCCATGGCTCCCCATCCCTCAGGTTCCTCACCATCCTCAAGTCCCTATATGAATGTCACCTGAATGAGAGCTTCCCATCTAACATTGCAACTTCTCCCCTGCCTCCCAACTTCACCAGCACTTTCTACCTCTCCCTTCTTGCTTCACTTTTCTATTTTGTACTTAGCACTATCTAACTATGCACTTACTTTTTTATTAACTGTAATTCATCAAATCTAAGATGCCTTTGCTTATAAGATGCAATATTATTTTTTGTATCACTAAGAAAAACAGCTGCCAATTATAAATGTAACATAGTGTTGAATAAGCCACATTACAATTTCAGAAATGTTGAAATGTGAGAAACTGTGCATCTGAGGCTTCATGAAATAGGGTATTTTTGTTATTGTATCTCTCTCCCATTAGAATGCAAACTCCATATGGATGTGGATTTTTTAAAATATTTTATTTACTTATTTATTTATTTATTTATTTATTTGAGAGAGAGAGAGCACAAGCAGAGGGGAGAGGCAGAAGCAAGCTCCCCGCTGAGCAGAGAGCCGAATGGGGCTCAATCCCAGGACCCTGAGATCATGACCTGAACCAAAGGCAGATGCTTAACCAACTGAGCCACCCAGGCACCCCTGGATGTGGATTTTTATCTATTTGGTTCACTGCTGTATCATCTGGCACATGGTAGATAATAGATATTTATTGAATGAATGTTGAAGAACTAATGAATAAATGAATAATTAGAAGCTTATATGAGCCAAGTATGACTTTTCTAATTGACTAGAAGATTGAAATCTAAAAAGAAAAAGATCACGGGGATGTCAAATTTTGGTCTGAATTTCCCAGTTTTCTGGAACCTGTAGAGACAATGAGAGCCCAGTATTGCTAGTAGGATTACTAGTATTCTTTGGTTGAATTTATGCAGACCATCCAATCTCACTGGAAGATTTTCCTAGAAAACTCTCTGCCCCCAAATGTTTACCTGCTAATTCTATATTACTCAGATTCTCAGCTCAAGTGTTACCTCCTCAGAGATGAGCCCCAATACTGCCCAATCCAGAAGAAGGAACGCATCCCCCCACCATTCCCACTCACACCCCCTATCTTGCCCAACCTCGCCCAGTCACTCTGTCTCATCACCATTTTGTGTTTTCTTCATAGCACGTGTCACCATATGAAATTACAGTTGTCTCTCCTAAATCCCACTAAAACACAATCCTATGAGAAAGGGACATCATATATCTTGTTCCTCTCTAATGTCATCATGCCCAGTGTCTGGAACACAGGAACTACTTAGTAATTATTTACTTAGTAATTATTTACTGAATGAATGAATATACATGGAGTATTTAGACCCCACCACCACCAAATCTGCTTTACCCACTCAGACCTAACAAATCAGCAGAGAGTTTTATTGAAGTAATTTCTCTCCGTGAAGTTTTAAATACTCAGGAGAATCTGATTATAAAGTAAATGTGCTATTTGGCAAAGATCACTTTAGCCAAGGGGTACCTATTAGCAACTTAATAAGTACTGCCTTGTCAGATGAGCAGATTTTTATTTCATCAAAAACAAAGCCCTAAGGGCCAGAGACAGGTTGGTTAGAGAAAGAGAAGTGTGATTCAGAGCAGGGATTGTGACAGTGAGGGTTCTGAGGAGCTAGTTTCCTGGGGCCTGAATGGGAGGTAGGGAAGTTGGAATAACTAGAGGACTGAATTTGACATCTTTAAAATTTTGTCTAGGACCTGACTATGCCCAAGGGCTCCTTACCCTCCATTCCTTTCCTTCTGCTTCTACTCTGTGAGGTTTCCTCAGCACCTTTTACTAGTCATCTCTGGTCATCAAAGAATGGTGTTGGTTAAATTCATTCCTAAGTATTTCATTGTTTTTAAGATATTGTAAATGGGGGGCACCTGGCTGGTTCAGTCGGTTGAGCATCTGCCTTCGGCTTGGGTCAGGATCTCAGGGTCCTGGGATCAAGTTCTACGTTGGGCTCCCTGCTCAGTGGGGAGTCTGCTTCTTCCTCTCCCTCTGCCCCTGCTTGTGTGCTCTTTCTCTTGCTCACTCTCTCTCTCAAATAAATAAATTAAATCTTCAAAAAAATTTTAAAAAGAAGATATCGTAAATGGAATCAACTGTTTTATTTCGCAGAAAATTCACCGCTAGTATATAGAAATGCTATTGAGTTTTGTATGTTAAGTTTATATCCTGCAACTTTAATGAATTTGTTGATTAGATCGTTTGGTTGAGTTTTTAGAATTTTTGTCAATACTTAGCATATGAAATATGTTAGACACAACAGTATTTACAGCCATTTACAGATATAGACTTGTTCTTAAGGGTTTAAGACGTATAACAGAAATGTTCACGGAATATGATAAATTGACATATTTACAATTATATAAGTTGACATTATTTTATTTTATTTTTTTAAGTAAGCTCTGCACCCAACATGGGGCTTAAACTCAAAATCCCAAGATCAAGAATCGCATGCTCTACTGACTGAGACAGCCAGACACCCCCATATTAGCTGACATTAAAGCATCATAAAAATCAATGGTTTTGGTACATAACAAACAAGTGAACAAAAAGAATGTTAATTAACTTATAAAGTTTGGTTAATTAAGCATAGAAGCATATGGATAGCCTTTTGTTTTTTTAACCAATAAAAAAGGAAATTTTCTTTTTTTTTCAATACTAGAAAATTTTTTAAAATGAGAAAATTTTAGATAAAAAATATGCTACTATCTTTATGAAAGGAGAACTCCAACAGCTCATATTTGCTATGCTTTCTGAAATAGCAATAAGAACTCTTAAAAAAGTGGAACCAATAATTAATACCTACATGCATGCAAATTTAATTTAAGATTCTTTTAAATAACTTGTAAATTAAGTGGAGAATCCATCCTGAGATCACGTTTTTGGTATCAGAGATATTTTAAGGAGGAAACAGGGCCTTTGAAAGCATAGGTCATGGCTTAACGTTATTGAAAAACAGTAATACTGATCATATATGGGTAGAATTTAGTGTAGTAGAGCATTATCATTTCATAAATCTGTACAAAACATAAACTAAATTTTCAGTTGTAAGAAAATAACCACACTGTTCAAAAAAAAAAAAAAAAGAAAGAAAAAAGAAAAAATGGTTTCTATTTATTTTTGTTCTTTTTCCAGAAAAAAAGATAGTACATTATTTGTATAATGATATCTTGGGATCTAAAGCTTTTTTTTCATGTCGACCTATAATCTTTCTATAGTTAAAGCGAATTCTGTTTTGTACTATCTCCAATGGAAAGAAAATGTCTGTTTAGCATATAATTCATAGACTATCTCTTCCTATACTGAGAGACCCTCAAATTCTATACTTAATAGACCAGCCAATGAATAATAATAAAAAAAAAAATTTCAGCTTCATTTGCTTTCGTGTGGAGAGGAGAAGGGAGGAGTTTATTGGAAGGACTCCAACCAGTATTTACAAGGCAAATTTAAACCCACTTTGTTTAGACATTTCGGTTTTCTCCAGTTTACATATTTCAGATATTTAAACTTTTTCCTGTGGGGCTTATTTCACAAACCTTTCATTAGTTATGTGGTTCTTTCATAAAGTCATCCCAATTCTTTTTTTTCCTACATAATAATATGAAAATCTACAACCAGTAGATTTCTTTAGAATCTCTGAATTCTAAACATGCATTTATATCCCCTAGAAGTGCATTATGCCAATCAGCTTGTAAGTCAGAATGTGTGCCCTAGACTGAGATTGTTCAAAGTTCGGTAGAATAAGAAGAATAAAATAAGAGAGTAAAAAAAAAAAAGGATTAAAAATGTGTTGTGGGGATAATGCTATATGTTTTGGGGATAACTTAGTCAGGGGTAGAGAATTCAAAACTTCAAACACAGACAACCCAAGAGTTACCAAACAACTAGACTTATACATTTGTATTAATCCTATATTAAAAGTCAGATTGTTTTTTATTATCTTTGAAGGATTTTGTGTGTGGTAAAGATGATTCAGAACTTTTTAATTAAAGTTACAAATTCTAAACAGTAGTTTTTTATTAAAGTGTTAAATTAAGCTTAAAAATAATAGTCTACATCCAATAAATACTTCCAATCATATTTAAAGACGATCAATTAATGTTTGATCTCACTTACAGTTAAATGGATGCTTTTGAACATCTTAAAGTCTATTTACAAATTTAAAATATTCATTTTCTTTTTTAATGCTAGAATTGTCTGATTTAGCAAACAAAATCTTCCTGGTATCAAATAAACCATAAATCTAACAGAATAAACTCACAAGTGCAATGAACTTTAACTTAACTATTCTAATATGTATATCAACTCAATAAGATTTTAGCTTAAATCACAAGCCTAAATCCATTACGTATTACATGCTCTAAACTGTAACTAAAAAACTGATCTGTTAACTCTGCTAGCCAAATTCCAAACATTGAAAGTACTGGAAATACTAAGTATGCACAGATTTCCTAACACAAAATGCATTAATATCAAGAAAAATTTTCTAAATCATTGAATTGAAAGATGCTTAGCCACCAATGAAGTTATTATGTCATCCTTTATAGTTTGGGGATTACCTCCCCATGTAACTTTTACATTGTGTTTTCAGCTTGCTGAAGCCTCATGAGGACCAGATGGTACAGACTAAGACAATACTGGGTCATTGTTTATGACACTGATGGGGCATACCAGCATACTGAAGCCCATTTTTTAAAAATTTTATTTATTTATTTGACAGAGAGGAGAGGGATCACAAGTAGGCAGAGAGGCAGGCAGAGAGAGAGGGGGAAGCAGGCTCCCTGCTGAGCAGAGAGCCCAATGCGGGGCTCAATCCCAGGACCCTGAGATCATGACCTGAGCCGAAGGCAGAGGCTTAACCCACTGAGCCACCCAGGGCTCCCTGAACCCCACTTTTAACTTCAAACAGAGAAGTTGTCATTTAAAACACAATGTGGTCACTTAGCAAAGGACCTTAGATTTGAGTCATTTTATGACCTTATTTTCAAGACATATTAGAATTTGTGACACCTACTCTTGAAAATATCTCACTGAGGGTGCTTGCCTAGCTCTCTAGGTAGGACATGTGACACTTGATCTCAGAGTTGTGAGTTTGAGCTCCATGTTGGGTGCAGAGACTACTTAAAAATAAAAATCTTAAAAAAAAGAAAAAAAAAGAAAATACCTCATTGGATTGGATTTTTGTATTTCTTTGGACTTTGAGATATTTAAATGTCTTTTTAGTCAAATGCTTGCATTCTTTTTATATATTTTCATAGTTTTAGAGCCACCCAACCCCTACAGATATCAAAATAATAATCCGTTAAGTTCTATCTATGTCTAACGCATTTGTCTGGTTATTTTATCCTAAGTTCTAAGATCACAAAATGACACCTCACAAATCCCCTTCTAAAAATGTGTCCCAAGGAAATATTTATAGATGTGCAAAAGAATTTAACCACAGGGATTTCATCACCAAATTATTTTTAGTAGAAAATGACCTAAATGTCAAAGTCTTTTTGTTATTTAAAAAATTCCATAAAGGCAGAAACCAGTTTGTTTATTTCTTGTGTCTGTTTTCATCGAGAATCTACCTTATGGCATTGCACGTAGAGGATGTTCAATAAATGCTTGTTAGCGAACAAACAACTGGATAGCCCCCTTGAACATTCCTCTGAAGTAGTTGTAGCATTAGGATCACAGCTGGGAGGACTTCATATTCCAGAACATCTCCATGGGCCCTTCTTTAAAATGAGCAATTGACATGTTCCAGGTGTTAGGTCAAGTGCTGTGCAAACTCACAGACTTAACCCTCTCTTTATAATAATAGGACATGGCCCTGAAGCCCCTCTGTGAAAAATGCTAGATCTGCCATTTCTCTGGAAGCTGTAATTGTGAAAAGAGAGAAAGGAAAAGGACCTTCTTGATACCCTTCGTCACATTTGTCTTTTAATGAGAGCAGAGGCTGTGGAAGGAGAATGGTCCCCAAACCAGCTAAGAAATGCGTCTGCTTTGTTGTCAATCATATCAGAATGCTTACCTTTCACAGAGTTGGTACGATAAACAGAGATTCCTTTTGTAATAAAGTAAAATAGACTTTTTTTTTTTTAAGATTTTATTTAATCATTTGACAGAGAGGGAGACCACAAGCAGAGGGAGTGGCAGAAGGAGAGGGAGAAGCAGGCCTCCCGCTGAGCAGGGAGCATGATGCGGGACTCGATCCCAGGATCCTGGGATCATGGCCTGAGCCGAAGGCAGATGCTTAACCCACTGAGCCACCCAGGTGTCCCTAAAACAGGCTTTAAAATTATGCTTAAATTATTCTATAATCGGCTCTAAACTTTCTTCACCAATTGTCTGAACACTCTTGTTGCTCAGTGGTGGGAGCACAGGCACTGTGGTAGTCTACACCACAGGCTTCAGAGGCTGGGGCTCTTGTAGACACTGTGCTGATATTCATTGTCTTTGAAAATTCTACCTACACCACATTCAGAGTAAACCTGGCAAGTCCAAGCGCAAAAGGGGGAGTCGAGAAAATATCCCACAGCTTCAAGGCAAGCAGTCTCTGGGATGCCTGGGTGGCTGGTTAAGTTGGTTAAGCGTCTGCCTTCGGCTCAGATCATGATCCCAGGGTCCTGTGATCGAGTCCCGCATCAGGCTCCCAGCTCAGTGGGGTGTCTGCTTCTCCCTCTGCCTCCTACTCCCCCTGCTTGTGCTTGCCCTCTCTCTCTCTCTCTCTCTCTCTCTCTCTCTCTCTCTCGCTGTCAAATAAATAAATAAAATCTTAAAAAAAAAAAAAAGACAAGTGGGTCTGGCTCCTGGGAGCTTTGTTGCCCTCCTTGAAATGGAAACGCTCTTGGGTTTTCAAATTCAAGATCTTTTCTAAGTCTTCAAGTAAAGAGTCAGGAAGTTCTGCTTTGCAAGATGAGGCAGACCAATAAACAGACAACACTATGCGGACTATAAAAGGAGTGTAGACAATGTGACTGTCAAAGTTGGATGAAAGGGTAAGACTTACTGAAAAAACCGAAAGGTCAGCAAGCCTGAGGAAGGAAGAGTGACAAGTAGGAAGGAATCATAGGAGTTTACTAGTGCCTACCCTGGGTGGAGTTGCTGGCAGTCATTACATCCTTGGCGGTAGTCCTGGAAGGCTTGCTGGAAGAGGTGGGGTTTTAGCAGCCGCTTATCTCCAACAGAGTTGTCATAGAAATCCATGTGATAACAAATTTTGCGCCCCACCCCCCAAATTGTGAGTTCCAGTAAGAAACTGAGGAAACAAATATATTTCTGGGGTCTCACTGGAAATCTTAAAATATTTGAATTAATAGTACATGGGATTATTTTAGAATATGGTTGATAGTTTCCTCCATACCCAGTCCCCATTTCAATCCCACCTCCACCCCAAGAGCTCCCAGTCTCCCTCCACACTTTGATTTTCTTGCCCCCAGGCCCCTTCCTCAATTACTGTTTTGAAATTTCAGACAGCAGTAGAAAATCACTGTGATACGTGATACAGATATGGATATGTATGGAATGTGCAGCAAGGTGTAGTTAAAGGCAAACAACACCCATGATCTAATCCTGGCTCTGCTGGGCTCTCGGAGCCTATTTTGTCATAGTTAAAGTGAGAATAATAATGCATGCTTGTCAACATTGCTGTCAGGGTGAAATGAGATCATGTCTGTGAAAGCACCAAGCCAATGCTCAACTTAACATGTGATTGGAAGATAAACCGGTATATTTTTCAAACTATGAAAATATGGCCAATAACAGATTTCTCTGTTATTTCTCAATTCTGGTCAAAGAACATTTTAGTCATAATAACCATATCCAGCTTAAACATAGAGTTAAGAACAATGTACTATCCAATTGACCATGAAAATGCAGAGATTTTGGACTTAAAATCCTTCCATGTGGCTTGAGCATGTAGTCCTAAGTGAGATCAAAGAAAGGCTTTTTTCTAAACCAAGTTTCTTCCCTCCCACCTCATCCATTGTCTGCAGTCTGCTCTCACACAGGTCTCACCTCTGCGAGGACCGGGACTTTCTCAGCTGCTGTGGGCTACCTCACCCTTCCCTTACTGAGTACTCCCATTAGCGCTTTCTAGCTGTAAAACTCCAACAGACACTTGGCCATAAAGACATTTTCATCATGTAGTCCCCAGTGTTTGAGCACTTTGTATTTGTCTAATTTTTACAACAACCCTGCAGCCCTGCAAAACAATCCTAATTTTACAAATATGGGTATGATGGCAAAAAGAGATCAGGGAACCATGCCGGAGCTTGGATCCAAAGCGTGGAGTTTTTCACAACAGCAATCTGTCTTCCAAATGCGCTTATTATTCACTCATTTGGGTGTTTTAATTTGCAGGTTAATTAATTTGTGTCCCCATCCATAAACTATTCATGACAAGCCCACTGAACAAAGGGCTTAGTCTGCAATGCTGCTTCCTTTGTTTCAGCCATCCGTGTAAGTTACAGACATCTAATGCCCTCCAGTTCTTAGGTGCCGTCTTTGTGTACTTTTGGGACAAAGCTAGGGATGCTAAATACTCTCTCCACACCCTTATTAAACTACCTGAATTAGTGAAGAAAAAGGGAGATCATAATGAGAACTCCAAATCATTGCTAGCCCTCAAAATTTGAACCCAAGGACCTAAGTCAAGGTGTGTTAATATTGACTCAAAAAGTCCAGCTCGGTGTCACCAATTTTCCAAATGAAGGATTTGGGTTATTTGTTTTTCGTGACGAGCTGACCCAAGGCAGGGCTAACTCAAGTCCTTGCTTCTCAAATGTTTTTTAAAAAATAAATTTTGTAAGTTGATATTTAGTTATAGCCAAACACATTCAAAAGGTGGCAATGTTTTTTGTCATCCAGTTTTTAAAAATAGCTTACCTATGTGTTAGTTGTTTAGACATTTGGATATTACTAAATATATTCTCTTACTAAAATGCTAACTGCCAAGATTCAGCCCACAGGCATATTTTTATAGGCAAGTTACATATCCCTGAAAATTTATCGTAGAAATATACAATAACGCCTACGTCCCCAGGGCCAAAATCCACAAGCAGCTTCTACAGACCTATGTGCCACAGGAGGCAACAGTTTTTCCCAACCAAAAAGAACTCATAAAAAATCTCAAAGGAAATGAAAACATCTTTTTAAAAACATGAAACATCAAACCATCCAGGCTCCTAAGAAGGGAAAACACGGGATAAAAATACATCCTGTGTTCTTTCCAATCCTGTTTATTGCACTCATAAATAAAAATGTCCTATATATTTTATTTCTGCATATATCATAAATATTTATTTATATTTATTCAATAGCAGCAGGGCTGGAAGTTCCTGACAGTATCACAGCTTTGACATTGGTGCTTAAGTGACTCAGTCCCTATGGACTTCGTTATTATTGACAAAAATTACCTCTGTGAATTTTACCTGGGGCGTAGAGAAATTGCATCAGCAGCCAACTATCAAACATTTAGCAAGTGTTTACAACAAGCAAGACACTGTGGTAGGCATTGTGGTCAAATTCAGAATCAAAGATGTAATTCTTTCCTTTGAAATGAGAGTGAAGTTGAATCCGGATATTATTACTATGTGCTTAATGTAGTAGAAACAGCTGATTTCTCTAGACTTTTGAAGGCTGAGCCGTGAAAAAAAACAACAACAACAAAAAACAAAACAAAACAAAACTTTAGAAAGTCTGAGCTGAAAACGGTTGGTCAATATTTTGAGATCAGTCTTTGTATTATGGGGTCTGTATTGATTCTAGTACCCTGCGTATCGTTGTTTAGAGTGGCATTTGCCAAAATGTGTTCTAGTTTGAACTGAGTGAAACAAAGTTAATGAGATTTCTCAGAGCCTTTAATATGATAATGAGTTTCCCAAACCTATTCAACAATAGAAAGGGTTTTTTTTTTCACAGCACATTTACTAACCTCTAATGGCACCTATGTTTATGTCCTTGTTTTCTCAGTCATCTGGAAATTCAAGGAGATTTTTTTAATTTTGTGCTTTCTTTTTGTTACCCAAGTATCTTCTGGATCATCAGGACAACTACCTTCTATCTGAGTAATGTCATGTGATTTCAGGGTCCACATTTACATTTCCGTTGATGATTGGGTTCATAGCAAGCCAAATGACATCATGCTATGTTGCACAAGCAAAGATTTCCCAGTAATTTGAATAGAGGGAAGTGGTAGGAAAATTGAATCATTACCTTGAGCATAGTGTATAGGCTTGTTGAACTTAAGAGAAACTCGGTTTTAGTTGACCATTAATTATTCTAGCGCGGGAGTGTGACGTGTATATGTCTGTATGCGTTCCAACTTATGACAGTTGATTAACATGAGTATAGTTAGAATTATAAAACTTTACAAAATTGTCCTAATGATTGTGTTTTGCAGGACATT
The DNA here is from genome assembly GCA_028534135.1 of Potos flavus. Classification (NCBI taxonomy): domain Eukaryota; kingdom Metazoa; phylum Chordata; class Mammalia; order Carnivora; family Procyonidae; genus Potos; species Potos flavus. The sequence continues at coordinate 72,834,953 of CM052897.1, forward strand.
ATTAAAATTATTAGCAGAACAAAATAATAAATGAAAGTCAGAAATTAAAAAGAAAAGCTAATTGCAGTCTAATGGCAATACATTAGAGAATTAATCATGTGGGAAAGCAAAGGAATCATGCAGACAAGTAGAGTAAAATCCACAAAACATCTTTCTGTTATTTAACTTGACAGCTTAGTTTCAACAAAGTAACATCAAATATCATATTAATGTTGTCGATTTATATGGTATTGGTTTAATTTGGCATTGATTTGTAAATTTGCTTTGGTTTGATTGTCATATGAGAGCCATAATAATTAGGAGTTTTACCTTCGTCTTTCATTTTTAAAAATTGAAGTAAAAAAGAATTGGGTTCAAACTTAACACTTAAATCTATCTGAGCCTCAATTTTCTCACCTGGGAAATTTTCTCACTAACACCACCTTTCTCCCAGAGCCTTGGTTAAAGGTACCTCGATCAATGCATGACACATAATAAGAGTTCGATAAATAGTAGTTGATTTTTCATCAGTAACAATATCAAAATTTGTCACTATATGGTTTTTTATAGTCCCACTTTGAAATTATCTTTTTTACTAGACTAGCTAAGACAGTCAAATTGGGCAGCAAAGGTAATGAACCAAGTAACAAAAGAGTGACTTAGATATTATATACGATTCTGTTTACAAGATAATAATAACAATACATTTATACAACAATAATGTATACATTTACATCAATGTATATACAAGTGGCCAAGTGTTAAAATCAGTATTTGGTGAAGCTGAAGCTTAATATCATCATTATCAAATCAACCTCTAGGATACAAAAATAAATTTGGAGTATTATTTTTTAAAACTTTTTTATTATTACAATTTTATTATTTTTATTTATTTGTTTGTTTGTTTGTTTGTTTGTTTATTTTAAGTAAACTCTATGCCCAATATGGGGCTCGAACTCACAACCTTGAGATCAAGAGTTGCATGCTTGGGGTTCCTGGCTGGCTCAGTCAGTAGAGCATGCAACTCTTTATCTCAGGGTTATAAGTTTGATCCCCACCTTGGGTGTAGAGATTACTTGAAAATAAAGCCTTTCAAAAAAAAAAAAAAAAAAAGAGAGTTGCATGCTTACAGTTTTATTATTAAAAATTAGATCAGTTTTCAAAGTTTGATATCACAGTCAGGAACAATAATTTCTTAGCATAATCTGCTGTTAGATTATTCTAGATCCTACATTTGTGTCATTGGAGATGTGCCCCATTTTGAGTGACATCACTCACTTTTCTTGTGCAAAGCAGATGTTTTTCAGTAACATGTTTTCTAGAAGAAAATTTGTACCTACGACTCACATTGTAGTTAAATCTGAAAATCCTCTATCTTTACAGAGTTGGCAAGTTATAACAATCATTTAAACAAGCTTTTTGTTTAAATTTTTTGAATTCATGGACTCAACACCAGAAGAAAATATCTTACTAAAACATTCCTACAAAGTCTATTGTTTTGAAATTTGAGTAGTGAGTACAGGGTATGTTTTGAGTACCTTATCTTTCTCTAACATTACCTTCTTTCCTTCATACATTTTATCTTCATCGTGAATGTTATTGTACATTCTTTTAGAGCTTTTTATCCTTGTGGAATTTATAGATGGTAACATTGAATTTTTTTAATTCATCACAAGGAATAAAGAAATCCCAAATAGAGACCTTCTTGAAAAAATAGCCTAAATGGAACCAAATAGCTAAAAATTAAATATTATTCTAAAAGATGATTGTTTAATGTTATGAATCTCAGTTCACAAAAAGACTATCAAGATTAGCATTACGGTATGATGTTAACATTATCTATCTCTATTTTTCTGTCTTACATTACTACTTTAATGTTTCTGAACATTTGTTTGTAAAATATTTGTTACCCTTCCTATTATTCCTATTAATGTCTCCACTAAAGAGATCCATAATCCTTTACCTGCAATTTAAAAACCCAAAAGCTCTGAAGGGCACCTGGGTGGCACAGTCTGTTAGGTGACTGACTCCTGGTTTTGGCTCAGGTCATGATCTCGGGATCTCCACGCAGGGCTCCCTGTTGGGGGAAGGGACTCAGCAGGGAGTCTGCTTAAGACTCTGTCTCCCTCTGTCTCCCCCATGCATGCACACATTCTCTCTCTCTCTAAAATAAATAAACAAACCTTTAAAAAAAAATCCAAAAGCTCTGAGAAATGAAAATATTTTACAACTTGGCCCCCAAATCTGTCTGATCTGATGTGAAACTCAGTAGAAATATTCATACACTTTACTATGCAATAATATGTTTCTTTTGTTTTCCAGTCCCACACCCCCAGAGGAGTCAATAAATTTGGTGCATGTAATATATTACCTCCCTGAAATCTGAATATTTCTGAACTCTATAAGATATATAGGACAAAGGGTTATAGACCTATATTTATAGTAACTGTCAGTCTTTATTTCAAAGTTCTTAGTAGTCGAGGACCATTTTGGGTGCATAAAATTAATAAGCTTACAATTATGATCAGTATTGCAGCATTTTATTCTCAGAATAGGCAAAATGCACTTATGCGTCAACTGACGAAGTGTGAACAAAGCACACAAGTGAACTTTTACTCTTAAGTGCTTTCTAGAATGCTTGTATTATAATATTTCTTAAATAAATATATTACAAATTTCATTATAAAGTCTCATTTCTAGAAAGCTTATGTTACAAATATATAATATGTAAGCTGTAGTCACTTATATTTGAAAGTGGATATTCAGATATTAATATTAATCTGAATAACGTACCTTGTTTGTATTACCGATACTACGTTATAGGGTAGGCATTCAGCTATTCCGACTTTCAGAAGCCCAGTTTAAGTCTGAAACTGAAGTCAAATAGTAGATTTTGGCTGAGTACTGAGGTTGAAACCAGACTTCAATGGACACTAGAGTATGTACGTAGTTTCAAATTTTTCTCAAAATGCATTATTACGTATATATTTCAAAGTAGTTTGGACCCGTAATATTTAATACAGAATGAGCATTTGTAACACCAGTAATTACTTTTCAGAAATAAAATTATGGAGCTTTCTTCTTCACTACTTTTTTAAGTACAAATTTACTGGAAAGCAAGATTCTTTTTCAACCAAGGGAAAGGATAAGACTCTATGTCTGGGGGAGGGAGAGAGTATATATGTGGGTGAAGGGAGGGGGGTCCAGGGATAAGTGGCTTCCTAGGGTTTAAAGACCATGAGCTTTGTATATATACAGTCTATATTCAAATTTCAGTTCTACTTTTTTCTAGCTGAATGATCTTGGGAAAATTACTTATTTTCCAGATGATGTCATCTTCATTTCTAAAATTGAGGCAATAAAAACTACCTGTCAGAGTAGGTAATATGAGATAAGTTAATTTATGTGAATAAATAACACAGAGCCTATCACCTAGTAAAATAGTCAAAAACTGTGTGACCTCCTCCTTAGGGGAAAAGGTTTTGAAAAGTCAAATGTGAGGCGTGATTAAACCTCTGCTTTGACTAAGAGACCTGAATGGCTAACCCGGGTGCCTCCTTGGGCTAGTTACTATGCCCATCCTGATAGGGGAATTCTCTGTAGGACAACGTGTCTCAGCTCCTCGAGCTGAGCGTGGTAACAGAGAGAAGTGATATTCTGATCAGGGCTTTCAGCCACATTGCAAATGCACCACCCAGAAAGTTTTCGGTTCGCTGTCCCCCTCGCATGTTTTCTCCGGGTTCTGCTCTTGTCTGTGTTCCTCAGAGAGCTGTGAGGGTTGAAGCAGAGCCTCTCCGTGCCGGCCCTTTCTCTACAGCCAGGAAATCCCTGAGACTGCTCATATCTCTAGAAAAATGGAGGACTGGGGGAGTGCTCTGCAGGAGCTGGGCTGGAATTTATCCCATTCCGCATAAATTTCAATGTCTACCTTTCAAGTTCAGTCCCTGACCTACAGTTTGGAAGAACTGGAAATGTGTCTATTTATTGTTATCATCAACAGTGATGTTATTGTTACTTACACTATACAAAGATGTTTCTTCTTGTCTTGAAATAGGGCAAATGAAGTACGAGGAACAATCATTAAAAGTAAAAACATGTTTCCCATTTTCCTAGGATAATGCTTAAAAAATGTAGAAAATGTCATAGGTCATTGAAGACAAAGCTTACCTGATTTAATCAATATTTTCAGGAATCCACCAAAAATCTTATTTCAGGTTCTTCATCTGGGTATTTTTATGACAAGACTTGTCATGATATCTTATTTTACCTATCTGTTTATTTATTGTTTTGCTACAATTGTATCCTCTTATAAAATTTTCAGTCTTTTTCGTAGAATGTTAAATATATTTTGTAAGTGCCAGGAAAAACTGAGAACCATTTAAAGAGCTGGAAACCTACTGTATCTCATGCATAAGGCCAAAAAAGACAACAACAAGAAGTCAATGAAGGGAAATGAGAAACCATGTCTTAATGGGCCATTCAACAATGTGGCAGGAAAAGGTAAAAGAGAAGGGTTTGGATTATTTGCTTTTCTCATGCACCTTAGATGTCCCTCCAGCCCTTCAACTTGAGCAGATCATTGTTTGCATCTACTTAATTGAGGAAACAGAGATCTGGCAACATGGGCTCCCTTCACTATGCTGACCTTCACCACAAATTTCCTTGGATCTTTGAATGGAAGAGAACTTACTTCCTCCAGGGAAGGCTCCTCCCCTACATAGGCTCTCATCCTTTCAGTCTTCTCTATGGCCTTGTTCTTTACAGTCTTCCTTCCCTGAAGTCTCAGTCATCCTTGCTAGCTTGACTTCCCCTTAACCTATAAGCATGTTCTATTTTCCTCATCCCCGTGCAAATGTCCCACCTCTTTTCCTCCTTTTATTAACAAACTTTTACTTTTAAACCCAGGTCTGCTCCTTCTACTCTCCAAAAAGCGTTTTCCCATAGGTCCCAGTGGCCTTGATACACACAAATCCACTGGCCTTTTCTCTGTTCTTATCCTCTCTGACCTGAGTAACATCTGACACTATTGACCATCTACTCCCTGCTGAAATTCTCTTCCCTGAAGTCTTAGACTCCCTTCCCTGACCTTTGACCTCACTACCCTTTGCAGACTTTTTTTTCTCTTCTCTCCAGTAAGTGAAGTGTTTCGAATGTCTTCTTGATCATCCAGCTTTCTCTTTGTGCTGTCGTTTGAGAGCTTTTTAACTTTTTGGAAGTGATTCCAAAAGTTACGTTTCCAATCTTTTACTCCCCCATGAATCCTTGTGTTTCCAATCCCGACTTCTCTCCTAATTCAGCATCTGAATTTCCAATTGCTTGCTTTATGCCTCTGTATCCTAAAACAATTTAAAATTTAAAATCAAAGCAAAAGGAGTCCTCTCATCTCTGAAACTTTCTTGCCTAGGTTAATGCATTTCCAGCCACTCAGAACATTTGGGAATACATTCAGCTCCTTCTTTTCATTTCCTTCATGAACCAAATCAGTGAAAAAAGACCAGACTTTGGAACTGAATTGACTTGGGTTGAATCCCTCTTTTGCTGCTTTCTAGAACTGTGACCTCCAGCTAATTGCTTAATCTCCCTGAATTTCTTAATCTGAATTAATCAAGTTAGCCATATTTACCCAACTAGATGTTGCATCAATTAAATGTTTTACGAAGCACCTTGTACAGGTCTGACATATAATAGACATGCAAATAATTTTTCTACACTTTACTTTTTTTGGTATGCTCCCAAATAGTGTCTATTGTCTTAGCATTTTCTCTCTCAGTGTTGCTGACATTGTCAATGTCTTAGTTTCATGTCACATTAACGCTTACCTATGTCATTGCAACTTTTTGTTAAGCGTCTGCCTTTGGCTCAGGTCATGTTCTCGGGGTCCTGGGATCCATCGAGTCCCGCGTCGTCGGGCTCTCTGCTCAGCAGGGAGTCTGCTTCTCCCCCTGCCTGCCGCTCCCCCTGCTTGTACTCTCTCTCTCCCTCTGACAAATAAATAAAATAACATCTTTCAAAAATAATAAATAAATAAAATCACTACTACATATGCAGGCCCCTGGGCCCAGGGCTTTAGTCAGACTGGACTCTTCCTTAGACATTCTTTACTTGCACACCTCCTTACCTTCACTTACTCAGAGCTCTTTAGGACTCAGCCAGGCCAGGTGGCCATAGAGCCTATTGTTTTCAATTTAGTCAAACAGCACTAAGAGGACACCACAAGGAAGTGACTTTAATTTAATGCAGAAATCAGGTGTCAGGAACCTTTCTAAGTGCTTGGGAAGGATTAACTCAGTTCTTGTAACAACCCTATGAATTAAATACTATTATAATCCTAATTCAGAACGTTAGGAAACTGAAACACTAACGAGTTATGTCATGTGCCCAAGATAAAAATAAAGAGCCAAGAAGCAGCAGAGCCAATCTTCAAATACAGATGGCTAAAGATAGTTAAGAGTCTGTGCTCTTTAACTAATCACCATGCCATCCCTCCTAAATGTTTGCTGGGGCCTTGCCATGGTGAGCAGTTTCAACTAAGGTTAGCGGTCTGAGGGAAGCTCGACACCCACGGGCAGGACCAAGAGGTAAAGCCAAATGGATCAGGAATGACATACAGGGTTGTGTGAGAAGGTTCAAGGTTGGCAGTTGCAAGATGAGCAGACAGGAATTACGTAGGCAAAGTTCAGGGGCTCATGACCGCTTTGAATGCAGTGCCCATGACTTCTGCCGCGGTCATGTCGCGAGTGGCTCAGGGATCTGACGCAGGCATGTCTATCCTAATAGTCATTTGCGTGCTCCTGTCCCCACAAGAGATGAACCTCCAGAGAGGAGGACATGTCTTCCTTACCTCTGTCACCTCCACAGTGTCTGACATAGCACCTTTATTGAGTGGACCAATGTCTATCAGGTGCCTGTATGTGCTAGGGACAATACAGGGTTTAGGAGCATTTCATGGTTCCCTCCCTTGGAGTTGCTTTGATACATTTTCTCTGATTGGATCTGTAAATTATGTTTGTACAAGACATCTGATTACCAAGGGTTTTCTTTCTCCACAGTCTTTGCAGAAGATCTACAGATCCCCTTAAAACAGCGGGCTATCTGGAAATGAATTAGGGCTGGGGCTTAAAGACACCACTCCAGGGAGTTTTAATTAGAACTGCAAATGTATCATAGATTCTGTGCCATTTGGTGAATCAAACCTGAGCCCAATAAAATTGCTACATGGCTCAATTACAGGCATCGTGCCTTCGCTTCTCTGTACTCCCTCTGTGGCTTGCAGAGACTCTAAATATAGTGGGTTTGCTATGTCTGCTAGGTGATAAGTAACGCTAGTGAAAATTTTGTATCTGAACACATTCTCTTTTTGTCTTTTGAAGATTAAAGGTGTTTTCCTTGGGGGAAAGTTGGCTGTTACAACATAGAGAGATCTGGGTTATTTGTCACAAGTCTCCAACTCTAGGATTTAACAATAGCAGAAAAAGTTTGAGATAAATGTCTCTATTTTAAAAGCATACAAAGCTAAGTTCATTCTGTTTACTATTGACTATCAACCTTGACACGCAATGTTTTGCTTCCACTTGGGATAAAAAAGAGGTTTTTATGGCCATTTCCCCTAAATCGTGTAATTACAGGGATTTTGAAATTTACTCTGTGACCTTCAGACAGAACTATGTTTTCAAACTTCCCTGAGCAGCTGAGAGTTTGTCCTGTTTTTAGATTCCTTTAGAGCAGATTGCACAACTATCACCAGTAACCTGTTGTGTTTAATGGCTCGAGTCTTATGTCTAATCTCATCTTCTCTGTGACATTTCTTTCCCTTCCTCTCTTCAGTGGAGCTGAACAACAACGGGGTGACTCTGGGTAATTACTTTGTGAAGTCATTTATTTTAAAAAGAGACATGAGAAAATTTAGGAAATGGACTTAGTGGAATTATATACCCCTGCATGTGGGGCCTTCCTGGATAGGGAAGATGCTTGTATGAAAAATGGAAGAGTTACTTGGATTTATGGTGTACCTGATCATGGAGTACAAGAATTTAAAGTCGAGTCCTTTAACTCTTACTTGTTATGTGGCTTTAATGGAATATAATATAATCTTTATGAGATTCAATTTCTTTATGTGTAAAACGGGGTCATAATAACCCAACAGAGTGATGTTTCAGACACTGAAATACTGTGCATGTATGAAGCATGACTCTTGTGTCCCAGGTATAAACCGCAAATCCTTTTCCATTTCAACTGCACCTTTAGAGAAGACATTATTCTTTATCTTCTATTAAAAAGATCTAAACCATATTTTTTTTGGGTTGGGAACGTAGCCATTTAGCCTCAATTCATTATGACTCACTTATCTCAGAAGAATAGGAAATTATACTCGTGTGCCTACCTTCTTCATGAGATTGTAAGTTTTTTAGGGCAGGGATGCTGCCTTATCAATCTTTATAGCCTCCGCTGTGTGCCCGGAGTACGTATTTAGCAAATATTTATTGGTTTCAAAAATGGTATGATTGAATTACTTATAATACTTTAAATGTTAGCTGGTTACCTAAAGGGAGACTTGATATGCCAGTAAGTACGAGTAACCTCTTCCCATCTTCAAGTGTATAGAAAGATGTTTCCCTTCCCATCCTCCATATTTATCATCATGGAGATCCTTAATATTGATAATATAGCGTATCCAAAATCCTGGAAATTCTTCTTTGCCCTGAAACTGTATGTTTATCCTAAAAGAAAAATTCAGTGATTACACAAATTGGGAAATGAATTACTAGACAAAGAATGGGTAAGATATTAAAAAGGAGGCATGATTGAAAGAAGCAGTGAACATTTAAATGGCAAATATTTTACTCCAGGGACTTCGCTAAATCATTTGGAAATCTTAGGGCCAATTATGTGAACTCTGGAGACTGTTGGGAGGGTAGTTACAACTATGTGGGTGCTGGAAAAGAATATGTCTTTTCTTTACACAAGCTTCCAGAACTAGTTCTCATGAATGCCTAAAATATTTGGTGTGGTGTTTTATAAAGTCACATCAGGAGGGTTTTTTTTTTTCCTCCCCTTTGCTTTAAGAGAAACTATTGTCCTCTTGAGCTTCTTTTCAAATACAATTTGTTTCGTGTTGGTGTATGTTGTTGAATATTTGTAGCAACTTCAGAAATTCCTTTAATCTTTTCAGTTTAGCTATACGATTTAAACCCGTTCCATTTGAAAGGTCAATTTGCCAAAAGGGGCAAAAATAAGAAAATTTTAGCTTTTCCTCTTTTTTTTTTCTCTTAGTTGCCCTTGTTAAACAAAAGAACTACTTGAGTCCACCTTCCACGGACTGGGGGAGGGGATGAATAAACACTTTCTCTCCTAATTGGAATTGGGTATCTTGCACATTTGGCTTAGATGGGCTGATGGTCCAAGATCCCAGAGCCCACAACTAGACAATGCTTTTGGGTGGGCACAGCCTGTTCATGGCACTCGGGCTACACAAGACCACCCAGACCCAACTGCAACAATTTCTGATCAATTACAGAGACTCATTGCTACTCATCACGAATGCAACCTTATCATTTCTCACAGTACATACTCCAGGCCCTTGATAGGAAATCCTCTTGCTGGCCCAGGTACAGAGAATATTGACACAGTTTACATATGTGATTTGAATGACAGGTATTGTACAAAGAAAAGATACATCCTGAGGGTTCCTCTTCACAGCAAGGGGTCCCTGTGATTAGAGCCTGTCCTCCAGAACTTTCAAACTCTTTTGAAAGTTCTAGATGCCTTTCCTATTCTTAGTGCAAACCAGGGAAATAAGCCAGAGTTAAACCACATGGCTGGAAATTAATTTGGAATCTAGGATGTCGTCTTAAATGTATGCCTATCCTCGTAGGAGAAATGATATAAAATGTCTTCTGTCAATATTTGTTATAGCCTTTTTCTAATTTACTCTGGGAATTATCCTCTCAGCATGAATTGAGTTGAGCTGAAATTACATCAATAATTAAAATAATTGATCATGGTAGTAGTTGTAAGAAAACAACTTCTAGTTTCTCCATTACATATGCAAATATTGGGTCACTGTGCTTGTTGAGAATGGCAAGCAGGTTAAGGCTGACAGAGGCAGAAGGACAGTTCTTCAGCTTTGGAAGCAGTCTTTCCCCTTCAGGGTGGGCAATGTCTTTCCTGATGCATTCATGAGAACAGAAAACTCCAGAAGCAGAAAAACTATAGGGGTGATTTCTAGGTAGGTAAAGAGCTCTGTCTTCATTCTGGCTAGACTAAGGAATCTATGTGTCTGGGAAGTGGGCCCTACTGGCTAGAATTCACAAAAGCCTTTTCCAGGTGGATGGAGGCAAGTAGCCAGGAAGGATGGACCAGGACTTCGGAGTAGAGTACAGGACAAAAGTCTCTCAACTACCTTGTTGCAATATTATCTAAATTTTTACTCTCTGTGTTCGCTTTCTTTGTAAGTACTCAACCTTTCCGTAAAAGCTTATTTGACGGCTATAGATTTGTTAGGCCTTGAAAATTATAAAGAGACGAAATGGCTGAGAGTTTTGGAGATGATATCACAAAGCTTTAACACCAGAGTAGTGGCAAAAAATAATAATCAGCAAACACTCCCAAGAAGAAGGAGAACTGTGTGACCCACTGCTTTAACCCCCTGCACTTAGAAGGTGCTGAATTTTACCCAATTAAGAAAAGTGATTTTACCCTCCAGGTAGGATTGGAACACTTAGCCTATCTATGAATGAGACATTTCTATGAGCCTGTGAGGTTACATAAACACAGAGAAGATTTGGGGACCAGCTTGGGGCATCCATGATACTTTGCATTTGAGTAAGTTTTACTTTATGACTAAATGCAGACATTTAAGAATAAAGGGTAGAAAAGAAGTCTATCATAACACTAGAATGTTTATTCTCAACAGCAAATATTTGTTGATAAGGAGAAAGCCATGTAATAGGGAGAAGAGAGATCTCTCAGAAAAAAGGTTGATGAACTGACCAGCAAGAAGATCATGAGGGTTAGCCCCTTACAGCAAAGTTTCTAAGAATGCTGTAAGTCGGGGAGGGTAGCTTGCATATGGGAGGTAGCCTCTAGATGGCCCCCTGTGATCCCCATTTTCTGGTATTCACACCTTTGTGTAGTCCCCTCTTGCAATGTACCAAAGCTGGGCTGTGTGACACATAGCATACAACCGAAAGTGATGATATGTTGCTTTTGAAATTAGCCTATGAAAAGATTTTGACTTCCATCTTGGGAAGTTTCCTTCCTTCCCTTCTTTCCTTCTTTCCATCTTTCTTTTCTTTTCTTTTCTTTTCTTTTCTTTTCTTTCTTACATCTTTCTTTCTTTCTTTCTTTCTTTCTTTCTTTCTTTCTTTCTTTCTTTCTTTCTTTCATCTCTATTTCTCTCTCTTATACATCAGTTTCTCTGAGGGAAGTCATGCCATGAACAGCCCAATGGAGAGGCCCATGTGATAAGGAACTGAAGCTACTTGGCAATAGCTACAGGAATGAGGCTGAAAGCAAATCCTTTAGCTCTAGTCAGGTCTTCAGAAACTGCAGCCCTGACTGATACTGTAACTGCAGCCTCACACAAGATCCTGAGCCAGAATCATCCAGCTAAGTCAGTCCAGATTCCTGACCCTCAAAAACTATGTGCGATAATAATGTTTGCTGTTTTAAGTTGCTAAATTTTGGGACAATTCGTTACACAGTGAGAGATAATGAAGGCATGGCAGTATAGAGCCAAGAAGTCCATAAGAGAATGTTAAATAGGGGAGATAGATTCCAATCTCACCAACATTCCAGCTCATTTTCAGCACATCTTCTGATATGATGGGCTTTGGGATGAACGCTAGTTAAGGGATAAGATGGTGGATTAGCTTGTCCTCATCTCCCAACAAAGTGGGGAGGAAAATGCCTATTCTAGACAATAGAAACTCAACTGGAGAGGACCAAGTGGAGTCAACGTGCAGGCAGAGAGAAGCTTTTGGGAATCTATTTAAGACTTGGAGGAAGTACTTACCAACACAGAGGAGAAATGAGTTCCTAGACAAACTTGCTTCCCACAAATCTTCCACTTCAAAGGGGAGAGAAGAATGACCATTCAAAACAACAAGGGCTTCAACTTATTTTTCACCATCAGTCAGATATCACTTGGGAAGGGGGAGGGGGCGCTAAGAGCCAGGCATTCACCATAATCCTTTCCAAGTGATCTTTCTGCCTTCTGGAAAAAGGGAGAGCACAGAAGTCCATGAACAGCCTCTTATCAGAGGGAAGCATACCCAAAGAAGGAGACTTTAAAATCCCAACTCTGAGAAGTCATTCTCTTATTTTGATTGATCAAATTGCTATGTCAAATTTCCATGTGGGTGAAATGAACAAAATGGCAAATTGGACTACCTGTCTTGTGCTAGGAATCCTATCCAGCTTAGCAGAAGACTCCATGGAAATAGTGAGGAAAAAAATAACTTTAGAAGAAATTGCCTAGGGGAGCCTGAGTGGCTCAGTGGGTTAAAGCCTCTGCCTTCGGCTCAGGTCATGATCTGAGGGTCCTGGGATCGAGCCCCGCATCCGGCTCTCTGCTCAGCGGGGAGCCTGCTTCCTCCCCTCTCTCTTCCTGCCTCCGCCTGCTTGTGATCTCTCTCTGTCAAATAAATAAATAAAATCTTAAAAAAAAAAAAAAAAGAAGAAATTGCCTGATAAAACCAACCCAGCAGAAGGCTGTGGCATGCTCTTGGAAAGCTAACACAACCATGATAAAATAGGAACTGGTCGAGAGTAGGGCAATTAGTGATTGGGTCCTGAGAGGTCCAATGGATCCCAGGGAACTAGGAGTCATCATGGTAGTAGATGTCTCTAAGATCTCAATCAAAAGACACTAGATAAGGAAAGTCTCCCACACTGTGGGGAGAGGAGCATAATCTCTCTGAACCCTTCCCTCTTGGAGAGGCTGATCAAACAGTGAGAAATGAATTGGAGGAAAGAGAAGGAAGACATTAAAGACTGAACTATGAAGCAGATTACTCCGCCAGCCCCATCTCCATGTGAAGGCTATTCCAGCAAGAGATCAGGGAAATGGAGAAATTAGACACTAAATAATAATCTGTAGGTGATTCCAAGAGGGAAAGCAAATAATGAGAAAGAGTTGGGGGTAAGTGTCCTTCTGTGAATTCTAGATTTTTTTTTTTTAATTAGAGAAAGTGGCTTCACATTACAGTACTCCTCATCTATTTTTCACATCTGCTTGCCAATAATTTACTTAGACTTCAGACAAGATAGTTGATTGCATTATAGAACAATATGAATGACACATGTTAAGTGGGAAGTAATAAGTAGGTTACAAACAGTATATGCAATGTAAGTCTACTTTTGTTTTTTAAAAGCATAAGTGTTATATAAAAAGATGCTCAATATCATTAGAAATCAAGTTAATGCAAATTAAAACACAAATGAGATATCACTATACATCTTTCAGAATGTTTTGTTGTTGTTGTCATTGTTACAATAGCAGGTGCTGGCAAGGATTAGAGCAACTAGAATGTTCATTCATTGCTGGTGTGAATGCAAGCAAAAAACAGTTTGGTAGTTTTACTTTATGAGGGTTTTGTGGTTTTTTTTTTTTTAACTGTATAAAGTGAAGGGCATTTTTATACTTCATTTTTAAATAACTTATATATAAAGCATAAAGTTTTGCTTTATAAAGTTAAACACATCATGCAATCTAATAATCTTACTCCTGGGTATTTACCGAAGAGAAATAAAAAATGTATGTTCACACAAAAACTTGTCATATATGTTTATAGTGGCTTTATTCGTAATTGCCAAAGCCCAAATGTTCTTCTTCAGCTGATGAAGGGATAAACTTAATATATCCAATGGCATATCACAAGCAATAAAAAAAAACCCCACAAACTACCATTACATACAATAGCATGGAAAAGGCTCAATGAGTAAAGTTAGGAGAAAAAAGGCTATATACTGTATGATTCCATTTATAAGGCATTCTGGAAGGGAAAAGTATAGGGACAGAAAATATGTCAGTGGCTGTCAGGGGCTGGGTGGAAAGAGAGATTGACTTGAAGGGGACACAGATAATTTGTGTGGGTTCTGGAAATGTACTATATTTCGATTGATACAGACTTTACTAATGACCTGAATTTCATTTTTACAATTTCTATTTTTTATTATCATAATAATTACATATTTTATTTTATAAATACAAAGAAGTAGGAAGTAAAAATTAAATTACCCTTTCGCTGTACAGTTCTGTAAGTTTTAATAAATGCATGCAGTTGTGTAAATGCTACCTGAATCTATCTTCCTAAATACCATCCTCCACTAATTAGAACTAGAGATCCTTGAAGAAAAAAATTGATTCCAAAGCTCAGGCAGGGAAAATACCAAATGAGCCTGGAATATCTCATTGTACCAGAAAATTCAGATTTGCTCAGCGAATGAAAGAATGACAGGGCCCTATCAAAAGGACACAGGAGACATCTGTAGAGGGCTCCCCACTGACCAAATCTTGGACAATTTAGACTTCAAAATAAATAATGGTAGCAATGGATTATCACCCATCGAGTAAAATAGAAATCCACGAGCCATACATACATACATAAAGGAAAGCTCTTCTTCCTTACAGCAGAATGCCTACTCATTAAATATAGGAGGAATCAAAGAGTTTAAAAATCTTCAATGAAGGCTAAAGCAAGTATGTCAAACATTGCTGAGCAATGATGTATTTATATAACCTCACAGTGGAGTCACCTGGAGGTTATCAGTAGTATGTGTCTTGTTATAGTGATACAAAATGAAGGACATCCCATCACCTCCGTGATTTTCCTGACCAAAATGCACAACTAAGTATGAGGAAACAATGGACAAACACAAACTGAGGACAGCCTACAACATAACAGCTGTATTCTTTAAAAATAGCAGGGTTAATAAAAACAGAAAAGCCAAGGTACTATTTCAGTTTAGAGGAGACAAAGACATGACAACTACATGCAATGTCTACCTTTGGATTGAAGCCTTAATTAGGGAAAAATAGAAATAAAGCATTACAGGACCACCGATAAAATTCATATATGAACTATGGATGAGATAATAGCATTAAATCTATGTTAAATGTCCTGATTTTGACAATGGGAAATATAACAAAGTATTTAGGAGGAAAGTTGACATGACGTCTCCAATTCATTCCTACATGCTTCAGAAAAAAATGTATTCAGTGTGGCTAGATAGAATGATAAGGTGAATAGGGTAATATGTAAAAAATTAGTGAAGCTGCATAAAGGTATATGGGAGATGTATGTATTATTGCAACTTTTGCAAGTTTAAAATTATGTCAAAATTGGTTATACAGAATAATGTTAGGAATGTACCAGAGCTGGTCTGTACCAGTCATTTGACTCCCAGTGAGCAAGCAGAAATGCAACCAAGTTTTTAGAACCACTTAGGGGAAGTTGCCAGAGTGTTTACAGGAACCCTAGATGCTTCTTAAATCTGGTGGGATCTTTATCCAGCATAGGTGGTATCATATGTAGCTTTATATCCCTGTGGAGACTTGAGGAGACCTATTTTCAACTGAGAACATGCTGGGTTACTGCTTTATTTATAGGTCCTTCCCCAAAACTTTCCATGTGTTTTGCTATTCCAAAAAAATTTTTCTTAAGATGATTTGTTGGCTTAGCGTATATACTCTCTACAAACCTAAATCCCCTATTGCACTGTATTTTGCCTTAAATGTGTAGGACAGAAATGAGGCCAGAAGATGTGTGGGAATATTAATCGACTGAAAAAAGGCTGTAGGAGCATTAAAGTTGTAGTATCTCCAAATATTCTTCTAGTCATGGCTGAGGACATAAAGGGACATGTGGGAGCTTTATGGACTTTTCTTATCCCTAAGTACCTATCACCAGTTCCTCCATAGTCTTAAAGCTTTGTACTACCTCAAGCAATGAGGAAAGATAATGACTAAAATAAATAAAAATAAATAAAATTTATTTTAGTGACTAAAATAAAAATAATTCTGCATTAAAAATTGACATTAGTATGGTGTAATGGAGATATGGCAGAATTTGGTATCAAAATAACCAGATACAAGTTTGGCAAACCACTCCATCTCTGTTTCCTTTTCTTTATAACAGAACACACCTTCAGGTTTTTGGAAGTAAATAGAGAGTTCTTATATAACAAAGAAAGCAAATGAAAAATGATAACCATAAAGGAAAAGATTGATAAATTGGACTACATTAAGATTAAGAATTGTTAATCAGAAGACAACATGAAGAAAGTGAAAAAGCAAGCCATAAGCCAGAAAAAAATGTCTTTAAAATGACAAAGAACTTACATCCAAATTATATTAAGAACTCCTACCAATCAATAAGCAAAAGACAGGTAACCCAATAGAAAAAAAAAATGAGCAAGGGATTTCAACAGCTACTTTAGTAGGAAAGATATCCCAGTGGCAATAAACACATGAAAAAGGCCCAGTCTCATTGGTAATAATCAAAGAAATGCAAATTAAAATAAGATAGTACTATATTCCCCCACCCAAAAGTATGAAATTAAAGACCAAATAGCAATGTGCTAATGAGTAGCCAGAACAAAAATATTCATTTGCTGTTGATGGAGATGTAAATTGTTATAAATGAATGAAAACAATTTGACATTATCTTGTAAGTACATCGTTTGTGACCCAAAAATTCTACTACCTGATATGTTTACCCTAACATACGCATATGCGCACTCCAGAACACAAGTAGAAGAAAGTTCGTAAAAGCATTATTTGCATTAGCCAAAACCTGGCAACGATCCAAATATCCATCAATAGTAAAGGGATAAATAAGTTGCAGGATATTCATTCAATGAAAATACTTCATTGCAATGAAAATGAATGAATTATAGCTGGAAACAATATCAATAAACTCCAAAACATTATCTTGAGTGAGAGAAGCCAGGCTCCAAAGAAGACATAGAGTACAGTTCTATTTAAATCAAGTTAAACAAACAAACAAACAAACATTGCAGTGTTTGAGGATGCATATGTGTGTGGCAAAATTGTAAAGAAAAGCCAGGAAGTGTTGGTAGTTTCCCGTGGGGTACAGGTTGGCGTGAGAGTTGAGGAGGCCAGGAGGGGATCTGGGGGTTCTGACAATGGTTCGTGACCGGGAGGTGGTTCCACAGTTGATTGTCTTAATTCCTTGAGTTGTACATGTTTTGTGTACTTTATTATATATTCACTATATTTCATAATAAAGGAGTTAACTTTTATTTTAAAGGACTTAATTCTATCAGCCCTATCAACATCATACATCTGTTACAAGTCAAGTAAGAAATGTAAGGGCATTTTTAAAACTATAAGTTGCCGTATGTCTATAGTATCATTATTTTTAGTAATAACAATAGGTAAATACTTATAAAGAACCAAAGAGCCATTCTTAACAATGGAAGTACTCGAGTAGCATATCCTCAATTGAAAAATCACATTTCTAAGAGCATAATGGCTACTAGCCGAAAGCTCTGTTAAAATAAATTCATCCTGTCTAGACCAACTCGACATCAAAAGTGAAAACAGATGACTTAGCTATTTCCTTTTCTTTTAGAATATGTCTAGTAATACTCACTGATAGGACTTTGGAGCTAAATATGTGAAGATTAAGTCAAAAAGCTCAAGGTAGGAATTGAAAACCAAGGAGGAAAGTTTTAATTGAAAATCTGGAAGCATTACAGAAAGTATTATGTTTCTTCTGGCTTCTTGTGTATAGCTGATGTTTATTTTAAATAGTTAACATCTATAATAAAATGAATAATAATAAATACTAACTATATATGCTGAATTTCAGAGAATGTTTTACTTAGTATCATTTCACTTTGTGAACTTAGTGAGGATCTTTTCTTCAGTTCTCTACACCCTACCATGTCTACAATCTGTTATCTATTATTATTAATAAATTATTAATACATTACTTTCATAATGCTATTCTCTCTTCAGTGATTTAGTGACATACATAAACACAGGAGCTTTTATGGAAGAAATTATTTGTATATCTCCTTGGAGTTGTATACTATAACCCTTGGAATAATCCTCAACTTCCCCTTTTCTCCTTCCACAACGAATCACGACAAATCAGTCACCTGGTCTTCCTGATCATACTTCTGTTTTGTTTCTTAAAAAATTTCTCTGGATTCTGTATTTTCTTCCTTCTCACTGGAAATGGTTTAATGCTCTCCTGTGAGCAATTAAAATGACCTCCTCACCAGCTCTTCTGCTTCTAATCTTTCTCTCCACGAATTCATTCTTCACATGAAACATTTTCCAAAACACAAGATTCGATCCTGTCAGTCCCTCTCTTTTAAATCTTGGTGGCTTATTCAGCTTCTGGTTTCCTCTCTGCCACCCATCCCTCCCCGACATTCCCATGGACTCCAGGCATACCTAAAGCTGTAATTACCCTGAACCTTGGGCATTGTCCCAACCCAGACTTCCTGTAAGCTTCTCATGTCTCTCCACTGGGACACAGTAGGCATTCAGTAAGAGTTCATTGACTCTATTACACCTGTATGGAAATACACTTGGCTCCCCCAGGCATTTAATTGCTTTCCACTTTGGGCTCCCAAAGCGATTTGTTCCTATCTTGATTATTCTTTTATAGTTCTTTCTTCTTTAAGACCAACAGCCCTATTTTATTGACATTTGTATTGGAATAGCACCTAGAATATAGTCAGTGTTCAGTAACATGTAACTCTTTCTTCTTCTTCTTTCTTTCTAATCTTTAGGGACCATAAAAGCAATGGTAGCAAATGAATAAGGAAACTCCTTTGCGGGACCTATCAACGGCTGCTGCTGGAGGAGAAGTGACCCCTTCATTTCAGCCTTTCCATTGTTCAGATATTCAGTAACTAATAATGAGATGTTTCCTCCATACCAGTCACTGTGCCAGGTCCTGGGCCACAGTGAGTCATAATCCTGTCGTCAGGGCAGTCCATACCTGGTGGAATGATGGAGCTATCACGAGTTGGGTCTGAGCACAGTAGCTTCCCGCTTGCCTTCACTCACAGGAGGTGCCTGGAATATCCCATTCCGAAAGGATCAGCTTTTCTTTTTTTTATCTTCGCCTCTAAAATAGTTCCTTTCATCATTAGTGCTCATAAAAGCATTTCTCAACTCCTCTGTCACTTGACCTGAGGTTTTCCAAGTATCCCCCAAAGAATCTGATTTGAAAAAAGGAATCTTCAGTTGTGATGATGTGAAATTGATCCTCAGTCACATGTTCTCCTTACTCAGACATCGACATTAACCACCATCCTATTAAGTGGCGCCAATTATGTTGGAAAGCCCATCATGTGTCCTTGGTGTGAGCTCACCCCATTTGAATGAAATCCTTCAGATTACAGGCCTTGCCGAGAGTAAATAATCACAGACCATCAAGTAAGCTTTCCTCTTTGCAATCAGTTCTAAGGGTGGACGGCACAAGATACGATGCTAAAGTATTCCTTTTGCCTAAGAAAATGATCTTCTTCTTTTCTAATGTAATTCATTTAATATCTTTTTAGCCCCCAAAAAAGACTTTAAGGAAAGTTTATATGTTAATTATTAAACATACACATTAAATTCTCATCTTCGAGATCAAGTTGAGAATAAAAGTCAAACTTCTGGTTAATTATATTTCTATGTATGTCATTCATAGATGATCAAGTTTCCAAGATTTAGAGTTGATAAAATTCACATAACATTGTAAATATGTGGATATAATTTAGCCTAGCCTCAAGGAAGCATGAGTTAAGAGCCAACTTCAGGTATTTCCTCACATGGCTTGAAATTCTCTTCATTTTGTCATTTTTCCTAAACTTAAACCAAATCCCAGGTTTATTTCAGTGAACAAGTTCTGCATTGAGAATATGGATGCGCCAAGGGGTCCAGTTATTCTCAGCTTAGTGTGACTCAGCATCAGATTGGTTGTCTCCTGGAAAAATCTTAGTGAAAATTAGCATCAGATAGATTTTCCCCTTGAATCTAGCTGAAAATAGAGGCAGTCAGATAAATGCAGTTTTAATGAATAAGAAGCTAAAGGAAGTGGTGAATGTAGAGGGAGGAACGCTGTAAAGAGTAGATTGGATGGTTTCTAATGAGGGGCTTTGGGTACCAAAGGAAAACATGTGACTATCCAGTACTCTGAGGAAAGGTTATTAGGTAAGCTGCTTTAAGCAGCAAGTGGCAGAAAACTTCAGATAAAACCGGCTTACACAGAAGTCAGGCAGACCACCAAGAGTTCAGCTCCATTTCCCTGCCATCTCTTGCCTTCGCCTTTCTCTGCATGTTGACTTCATCTTCAGCCTCATAGCAAGTAAGGTCCGTAACAAGTCCAGGTGCCAACTCTGGATCCAGCACAACAATGTCCAGAGGAAGATGGCTTTGTCCGTTCCTGGGTGTCACGAGATGGCTAAGCATTTCCGCAAAGTTCCCGGGCAAACTTCCCCATGCTGCTGTACTGTTGAAATTATGTCAGAAACAAGGGCCTGTATTAGTCTCTGGCCAGGGGAATGAGAATGCCATGATTGCTTCTGAAGCTAGAGATGGGGCCACTGTCGCTTCAAGCACCTCGCCCCTAGAGGAGGATGGAGACCTAAACAAAAGCAGAGTTCTATTGGCACGGAAAAACAAGAAAATTGGTTACTGATTAGGCAGCCAGTGTCTGTTACAAGGGGTGAAGAATACATGAGTCTATGAAGTGGAAGAGAGAGGAGAAGACACAAGAGGGGAAGGCTCCAAATACACAATTCATAACCTTCAAGCTTTTCCCTGGAGCTCAACTCTGGCTTTAAAGTCATCTTTAATTAATATCCATTATCATTGTATACCAGTCACAGCAACACCTGCCAATAGCACCCACTAATAGAAGCAGTCTATTAATGGAATTATTGGGTATACTACCTAGGGCGTTTTGTTTCCTTTTCCCCACCAAAGCTAGTATTCAACAACTATTTTTTGTAACAATGATTTCACAGACAAAATACAAAATGACTCCTGTAATTTCATGAAATGTTAATTTGATACATATACTAGTGTTTTAAGATTTAATACTAAGAGGGGATTATATGTTGTTTAATTTACTGTTTAATGCATCGTCATTAGTTCCATTTTCTAGTACTCTAGTATCGTGTCTGGTATCATCCATTTACTTACTCAAGTAATATTTATTATCTACATATTTTATGCCAAACATTAGTCAAAACTCCAAGAATACAAAGTCTGGTGAAAACAAAGAGTTCACATGAACAGATAGATAAGTAGGCTTAGAAGATTTAATCTTTTAAGAGATACTCATATTTTAAAAATCATTCAAATGAAACCAGATCTTGAGAGAAGAAAAAAAAAGCCAAATTTTCTTCAAACGGAGAAATTGCTTGATGCATAAGTAATATTGCATTTTAAGAATTGTTTTCTTAAAAGCCTCTTGTGGACCTGAGTTTCCATTTTGGAGGAAGCTGTTGGGAAATACAAGGCTCACTCAGTCTCTCTTGCCTTATCTCTATAGATGGTAAACAAGGTGCCCAAACCGATGACATCATCTACCATTACACCTTTGTAAATAGTTATCTCATTATCAAATGTGAATAGAAAAATGAAGGGGGGGAACCCACAGAATCTATCAACAAAGCATACATTTTAAAGAATTCTATTGATGATTCATAAAATGTAGGAATTCTGACAGTCGAGATCGTGGAGGCAGGAGTTTTTTTTTAATAATTAGATAATTTATGCAACTCCCTAGTGTTTCCTACAATATCTTATATACATTTGCTTGAATATTTTTTACTGAGAAAAATTGAAAGAATTCATATCTTAGGGCGCCTGGGTGGCTCAGTCAGTTAGGCGGCTGACTCTTGATTTGGGCTCAGGTCATGATCTCAGGGTCCTGGGATCGAGCCCCACATTGGGCTCTGTGCTCAGCAGGGAGTCTGTTTGAGGATTCTCTCTCTCTGCCTCTCCCTCTGCTCCCCCCACTTTCTCTCAAATAAATAATCTTTTAATAATTCTTTTAAAAATGAAGAATTCATTTCTTACTGTCCAATTGTAAAACTTTCCTGTGAAGTCTTGCATCTTGCTTATTTTGGGGAAAATTCAAAGTAAGGCCCTAAGGGCTAGAAGCAGAAATAGAATTTTGAAACTACTCTAAAAAAAAAATGCATTCAAATGGCAACTTCTATTTATATGCAAAAATCTTAAAGTTACCTGACATGAAAGCAGGATAAATTATGTAAACTCACAAGAAGTATAAGTGCATCCTTCATATCTGACTCAGTTCAACTGGATTTGATTAAATAAACATGGTTCCAAAGCCCAGATGAAGGTTAATGAGGGCGTGACTAAAGACACTGGCAGTGAGAACAGCAAGACAATTAAGCAATATTGCTGCACAGGATAAAATACAAGCTCCTCAGCATGACATGAAAGGCCCTTCACAGTCTGGCTTGTGTGTGATTGCCTTTCCTGCCTTATGTTTTGCCAAACTATCCCACATTCCGCCATTGAACACCATCTGAGGTTCACAACATCCTTCACATCTCCCTGTCTTTTCGCCCAACATTTTATTTTGAATATTTTCAGGCTAATGTTTTAAGAATTTTATAGTGGGCACCCAGATGTCCACAACCTAAATTCTATCACTAATATTGTATTGTGCTTATTTTATTATGTATCCACTCATCCTATCTCTCTATACCTCTGTCCATCAGAGGAAATTGCAGGGACCAGAACTTTTCCCCTAAACACCTCAGCATGTATGTTCATTAATGAGAGATCAGTACTTATTTACAGCCGTTTATTTTCCTGCTAAGGTAAAATTTACATACAGCAGTAAAATGTACAAACCTTAAGTATACCATTCACTGAACTTTTTAAATAAGATTTTATTTATTTATTTATATTTAGGGAGAGAAAGAGAGAGAGCAGGGGGAGGGTCAGAGAGAGAGAATCTCAAGCAGACTCCCCACTGAGCCCGGAGTCCACCACAGGGCTCCATCTCACGACCCTGAGATCACCACCCCAGGTGAAATCAAGAGTCTGACACTCAACTGAGTTACCCAGGCGGCCCCCTCACCCCATTCACTGATCTTTAACCAATGCCTGTAATATAAATCCCCATTGAGATGTAGCCCTTTACCATCATTCTAGGAATTTCCTCCACACTCTTTTCCAGTCAATTCCAGCCGAGCCTTCCAGAAGCAACAACTACTCAAAATTTTTTTTCCACCAGAGATGAGATCAGTTTTTCCTGTCATAGAATTTCATGTAAATGGACCTATCCAGCATGTACTCATCTCTCACTGTTTTTGAGTGTAGCTGAGTGTATAGTGGTTCATTTCTTTTTCTCTGCTGAGTAGTCTTCCTCTGCATAGATAGTTCACAGTTTGATTATCCATTTTCCTGTTGTCAGAAATCTGGGCTGTTTCCAGTGTTTGGCTATCACAAATAAAGGTGCTATGAACATTCCTGGACAACTCTTTCTTAAGGCATATGTTTTAATTTCTCTTGGGTAAGTATTAGTAGAATTGCTGAGTCATAAGGTCGGTATGCATTTAACTTTACAAGTTGTACTATAAAGTTTTCTTTCCAAAGTAGTTGTACTATGTTACACTTCTCTAACAACATATGTGTAAGAGTTCTGGTTGCTCCACATACCTATCAACATTTGGTTAATTTTTTAACCATTTTTAATTTTAGACACACACATTCTGGGTGTGTAGTGTCATCTCATAATTGTTTAATTTGCATTTCTCGTTGACTGATGATGTTGAACCCTTTTTCATATGCTCACTGCATCTATCTAGACTTCCTTTTGTAATGTGTCCAAATAGTTGGCTTTTTAATTATTGAGTTGTAGGAGATCGTTATGTATCTTGGTTACCAGTCCTTTCTCAGATGTGAGTTTTTTAAACGTTTTCTCTGCTATCTGGCTTACCTATTTCTTCTCCTAGTGGTATCTTTGGTAATCAGAAGTTTGTCATCTTATGAAGTCTAGTTGATCAAGTTTTTCTTTTATGGCTATTGTTTTCAATATCTTAAGAAACTTTCACCAAGTCACAAAGATATTCTTCTATGTCCTCTCTTGAAATCTTATGGGTTTAGCTTTTGTATTTAGATCTATAATCTAACTGGATTTACTTTTTGTGTGTACGGTGTGAGGTAGAAGTTAAGAATAATTTTTTCCATATTGATGCATAGTTACTGTAGAACCGTTTGTTGAAAAGAATTTCTTTTCCCATAGGATTGCCTTGGTACTTCACCAAAATCAAATGACCTTCTAAGTGTAGATTTCTTTTTGGGTCTTCAAATAGAACAATTCTGTTCTATTAATCTTGTTGATATTTATGCCAGTGCCATAATTTATTGATTATTGTAGCTTTATGTTAAGTTTTGAAATCACGTAGTATAAATGCTCCAATGCTTTTCAAGTTTGCTGTGCACTCCAGGTTATTTGTGTTTCTATTTAATTTTAGAATTAGCTTGTTGATTTCTACAGGAAAAAAAAAAAGACAACCTTCTGGGACTATAATTTGCATGGCATTGATATATAGATCAATTTTGTACTGTGTTCTTTCAAAATAACTTTTCTTCTCCATGATTTTTGGTACTCTAGTCCTCCTGCCTGAAATATACTTTTCCTCATTTTTCTCATTTTCTAATACTGCTCCTGTTAAGTCTTCACAGTCAATCTTCTCTGCAGGTAGAATTAGTTGCTTATTCCTTCTTTTGAGCTTCTATAACAACTAGTTATAAATACAATAGTAGAACCTATTGTATTATATTATGATTGTTTTTGCTTACATATCTTTCTCCCAAACTAGTCTGAAAGGTCATGAGCGGGACCAGTATCTTATTCAGAGTTATTCCCCCTTACCTAGTATAGCAACTGGCACATAGTAAACTATCCTTAAATGCTTATCCATTAAACTCTTTATTGTGTGTTTTACTATATACCAGAGTTTACATCTTAACTGGGGACACAGGAAAAAACATGTATACAGATAAATGAATAAAATCGTTGCAGATAATGCTAAGTGATATAAAGACAGTAAAACCAGGAAAGGAGATAGAGGTGACTGGGAGCATGGTGCAACTCCTTTACCTTAGATGGTCACAGAAGGTCTTGAGGAAGTGACAGTTGAGCTGAGACATAAATGCTAAGAATGGAACATCCATAAGGACTTTGGGAAGAAGAAATTTTCAGACAGAAAGAACAAAAAATGCAAAAGCCCTGAGGTGAAATCAAGCTTAGACCAAGGAAGGGACAATTATTGAGCAATAGTATGTCTAGCAGAGAAGGGTGTCTGAGAAAGCTTCACAGAGCTGAGGCTTGAGAAAATGAGTAGGTGTTATTCTGTAAGAGAAGTCAGAGGGAAAATATTCTAGGCAGAGGGAACTATATATGGCAAGGAGAAATATACAGTCAAAGGGGAGAGTGGTAGGAGGTAATGTTGCCAAGATAGGCAGAAGCCAAATAATGTAGGTGTGTGGACCTTAGAAAGTTATTTGGATTTTACTCTGATTGCAAAGGAAAGTCATTAAAGTCAGAAGTCAATATGGTATATGTTGTGTGGAGACCACTGTGGGTCCTAAGTAGCAAATAAGCATAGGTGGGTAGGGCAAGAGCGGAAGCTGTGAGACCAGATGGGAGACTATTACAGTGGAGTGGGTGGGAGATAAGGGAGATCTAGACCAGAGTTCTCAGGGAAATGGATGAACAGTTGTCACCTTCGGGCTATAAAGTTGGCCTGTAAGAACATTGCAAAATGTCACAGATAGGTCTTGAATATGAGACACGAGGAGAGTAGGATCAAGGATGAGTGCCACTTTTTCTGGCCTAGGTGTCTCATGGGACCATTTACTGAGATGAGGAGAAGCATGTTTGGGGAGGGGGAGTGGGGGGGGGGGTGAATACAAGAGGCAGGAGTTCCACTGTGGGAATGTTAAGTTTGAGATGCCTTTTAGATATCCAAGAAGAGATGTCAAGTAGAAAATTGGATATATGAGTCGGGAACTCAGAGGAAAGGTCAGAACTGGATGTATTTCGGAGTCGTAAGCATATGGCAGGTATCCAAGACCATAGACCTGGATGAGATCACTACAAAGAAAAAAAAGAGGACTGAGGAACAAAGGAGATTGGGAAAGAGGAACTGTTGTGAGAGGATAAAATCAGGAGCCTGTGATACCTGGGAGGCCTAGAGAAGGAAATGTTTCAACAGAGAATAATTGAGAGATCAAATGAAGTGATGGGTGGAAAAGAAAGTTGGCCTGTAAGAACATTGCAAAATGAAATTATTTGGTGATGTTCATAAGATCCATTTTGGTCTAGTGATATTCACAAAAGCCTGATCACAGTGGATTGAGGAGTGATTGTAAAGGAGAAAGAAGGAGGCAGGTAACATGGACAACTTCAAGATTTTGTCCTGAAGGTGATCAAAGATATCTATAGTAGCCAGAGATGACTTGAAGTCAAAGAATATGTTTTCATCATTTATTTTTTAACATAGATGACATTAAGGCATGTTTGTCTGCGGATGGTAATAACCCAGCCATGAGGGAGAAAGTGAAAGAAAAGGAGATAATTTGAAGCCAAGATCCTTAATAAGTTCTAAATAAATGAATGCTTGAATGAATGAATGAACGAATGAGGTGATGAATGTGTTAATTAACTAGGTGGTAGGAATCTTTCACCATGGATATGTACGTCAAATGACTACCATGCACACTTTAAATATATTGCAATGTTATTTGTCATTTATATCATAATAAAGCTGAGAAAATTTTCATTAAATCTGATAACTACTTTAAAAAAAAAAAAGCTTTTTTATAAAAATAAGGCAGAAACTGAAGGATACTTTTTACCTAAGGAAAACAAGGAAGTGAGGAAACCCATCAAATATGTATCCCCTAAACAAAATATAGTGATTTTTCTGCTATTTTCCAGCTCTTTTGTATCAGGCATAATTGTGAAGATCACCGTAATATTACCGATATTTAAAAATATACAATCTTGGGGAGCCTGGATGGCTTAGTTGATAAAGCATCTGACTCTTGATTTCAGCTCAGGTCATGATCTCATGAGATGAGACTGCCCTCAGGCTGAATGCTCAGTGGGGAGTCTGCTGGAGATTCTCTCTCTCCCTCTCCTTCTGCTCCTCCCCTGTCTCCCTCTCTTAAAAAAAAAAAAAAATACATATACACACACACACACAACCTCTAATTAGCATATCTATCATTGCCATCTCAACTTGCTATCAGTATTTCCCTGTTCACATGGTCTGAAATGCTATGAATTGCTAGCATTCACTAAAATGCTAATGGCACTGATTGAAAAAGTCCATCTTCATACATGACCCTGGAGAACTGTGAGTAGGAGTATTCTAAAAAATTGTATTAATATAACTCGCTTTTTTTTATAATTTAAAACAATTTATTAACATACTGAACATGAATAAATGGCAACTTTCTGTTTGACTTATGAACATATAAGCTGAAGAAATGTCCTTGTTAAAATGAGGAAATGAAATGAGAGCATAAAACGAGGGCTTGGCCTCAAACAGAAGGGACATTTATTTCATCATAAGAGGAAGGGAAGCAGAGTACTTGGGTACTAATGCAGGTATGATGATAATTTGGGTGGTGGAAAAACAAAATAAATGAAGGGGTGAAAAACTAGGAAGAGTCTCCTTAGGACTTGAGGATTGATTAGATGTTAGGAATGGAATAGGTTTGAAAAGCACTGAAAGTTTCCAGAATTCTAGATAAATGGCGGGGGGGGGGGCAGCTGCTAAAAACAGCATTGATCTGTTTGTTCATTCATTCACAAGAGGCAGCATTGGGGCACCCGGGTGGCTCAGTCGTTGAGCGACTGCCTTCGGGTCGAGTTGTGATCCCAGGGTCCTAGGATTGAGCCCCGCATCAGGCTCCCTGCCCAGTGGGAAGATTGCTTCTCCCTCTCCCACTCCCCCTGCTTGTGTTCCCTCTCTCACTGTATCTCTCTCTGTCAAATGAATAAATAAAATCTTAAAAAACAAACAAACAAAAAACCAAGAGGCAGCATGAACAAGATGGACACCAAAGGAACTTCCAGTTGAGTTTACATACTAGTTTTTTACTCCATTTGCAATGAGACATTACCAGTAAATATATAACTAAATGTTGTTCTGGGATCATGAATAAGAACGAAGGCTATTTGTTGTTCCTGAGATGTGTTCTTTAGTTAAGGTAGCTTGAAATACTCTTTTTTATTATAAGAATTGCTTTTTATGGTGACTGCATCATAACATTTGAAGACAGTTCCACATCTTTCTCCTTTGTTACAGAGTGGGAACATTATTTTTTCCATAGGCTTTTTTTATACCCTATCCCCTGAACTTTACCCATATTTTGATTACATACTTTTTTTCGATATGTTGATATAATCATTTAGGTTACTGCAATATTCTAAATTGACATACAATAGAGCTTAATGATTAAGAGTATGAACTCTGGAGCCAAATTGCCCAGATCTGAAGAATGGCTTCATCACACTTGAGTGACCTTGGGAACATTACTTACCCTTTTTTAGGCCTCAGTTTCCTCATCTGTAAAATGGGAATAATACATAGAGCTTAAAAACATTCAAATGAGTGCATGTGCAATTGGTGAAATCCGAATAAGCTCAGTGGATTATACCAATATCAGCTTCTTGGTTTTGAATATTATACTGTAGATGTTTAAGATGTTAACATTGGGGGAGTCTGAAGGAAGTGTAGATGGGACTTCTCTATACATTTCTTTGCAAATTTACATGAGTTTATAATTATTTCAAAATAAAAATGTTATAAAAATGTGAAGAGTAATATTACCTACTTCATAGAGTTTTAGAAGGGTTAAATGATCTGATATGATTATGCAAAGTGCTTAGAATAATGTCCTGTATACATAAAGCATTACATAAATGTCAACCATCATTCGAAGGTGATTTTCATTATATCTGCTCTGAATCATTTTTATAGTTTAACTCTGTGGGGTCAACCATACTTCTCTTATTTAACAGCTCCTGGGAGAACTATGTGTAATATGAATATTACACATGTAATGTATGTAGTATATTTACTATATATATAATATATATGTATAGTAGCTAGTCTGGGATAGCACATGCCATTCGGTTGTCATGTCTTCTTGGTCTCCTCCTGTCTGCAACAGTGCTTTGGTCCGTCCTTGTTTTTCATGATCTTGATACTTTGAAAGGGTACTAGTCAGGTATTCTGTAGAATGTCCATACTTTGAAAGTAATCCACTAAGTCCAGCTCACATCCAAGGGGCAGGGAATTAAGCTCCACATCTTGCAGTGGGATTATGTAAATATATTATTTGCAGTTTCTTATAAGAAAGATTTCTGGCTTATCCCCAATTTATTTACTTATTCAATCACGTATTTACATCAGTATGGACCTATAGATATTTATGTGATTCTTTGAATTATAAACCAATATAGCTGTTATTAATTTTGTTGCTCAAATTGTTCCAGCTTTGGTCATTGGGAGTTCTTTTGGGTTAGCTCCCAACCTTTTTGTTTTTTGCTATTCTTTGAAAGCATAATAAATAGCAGTGCACAACAAAATGTGTTATATACAAATTAAGTATATCAGCATCCTCTAGAACCTTAATTTGGTTGACAGTTACCTTTATTACGGCATTCTGCAATAAATGCTTCCTGATATCACTGTTTTTAGTTAGTTAAGCTTTTGTTCTAGAAAGTAGAGTTCCTTAAAATTTTTCATGTATCGTTCCATTAAAAAAAAAAAAAAAAAAAGAACTTGGAGACAACTGATAAGAAACTTAGGTTCCCTATGCTTTTTTACGCTCTTCTTCTCGTTCTCCTAAAAAGTGAGAAACCTGTTAAAAGAATCCTTTCATAATATTGTTTAGCCTATTAAAAATAATAGTATAGTAAACAGATCTGTTTAGAGTGAGGAAGGGCCTCATGATCTTGGTATCTTGTTGCTTTAGAAATTCTAGAGGAGCATTGCCAAGTGCTCTCATATTGCCTTTCTAAATATTTATATGAGGGGTTCTTGCAGAGGCTTTTCTGAGCCATTAGGCATTCATGAACATGACTATACTGGCAGTAAGGCAATTTTCTGGAGAGAAATGCAAATGTGATGAAGTTCTTTGTATTATCTACAAGTTAGTTCAGAAAGAAGCCATGAAGCCGAGCTGCAAGAGGAACAAATGAGATTATTTGGAATCTTACAGAGTTAAGTGGATTTGTAATTTTAATATACCTAAAAAAAAAAAAAAGTATACTAAAAAAAAACAAAAACAAACAAAAAGTATCAAGTACTTACTTGGTACTAGCCATTAGAACAGACACTTTTACCTTTCTTATAACCTTAGAGGGTAAACCTTTACCCAAGGTCATTTTTTTCAAGGATTTTGCTGCAAGTGACAGAAAATCCAAAGCTGAAGTGGCATATATAAAAGTGTAAATGTCTGAAGAATGCCTGGATGGCTCAGTGGGTCAAGCATCTGCCTCGGCTCAGGTCATGATCCCAGGGTCCTAGGATCGAGTCCTGCATCAGGCTCTTTGCTCAGCTGGGAGCCTGCTTCTCCCTCTCCTTCTGCTGCTCCCCCTGCTTGTGCTCTCTCTCTCTCTCTCTCTCTCTCTCAAATAAATAAATAAAATCTTTAAAAAAAATTAAGCAGAAAAATAAAGTATAAATGTCTGTGAGCTGATACGGTGCTTCAAGGTATGCATGGCCTTGACCTTATGGTCCAAGATGGCAGCATAAGTGTTCTAAGCAGGAGAAAGGTAGAAGAGGGCAAAGAGGGCACACAAGCTGCTCTTTAGAAAGATTCCCTGAAGCTTCCCCATGACACACTTCTGTTTACCCATTGGTCAGGACTTAGGCATGTAGTCACCTCTAGCTATGATCAAATTTCTCTGAAAATATGGTAGTTCTTTTTCTAAGTGGCTTTGTGCCCAGCTAAGTTTTCTATGTCTACAGAAGAGGAAGACAGATATTAGGGACAATTAGAAGTCCCTGCAGCAGGCATAAGTGACAAAGATGGGATTTGAACTCAGATATGTATTGCCCTCATGTTCTTTCTAAACCAGAATTGTTCACTGGGGACAAACATAGAAAATATGTTGAAATGGAGCCACTTTTAGCACTATCAAGTTGACTGAAAGAAAGGAACATGCATGTGACAGAGAATGCAAAGAAGCTAAAGAACTGCACGCTGGTTTCACAGCTCTCTTGACATGGGCAAAGGACAACTTTGATAAGTCTTCAGGTCCTCCTGAAAAAGAGGAACAATAGTTTGAGAACCAACTGTCCATAATTCTGGACTAGACCTGTACTGTCCAATACAACAGCCACTAGCTCTATGTGGCTACTGAGCACTTGAAATGTGACTAGTTCGAGTTGAGATGTACTGTAGGTTTAAATAAGTACATACTTAGTACAAACAAAAACTGACATGTAGCTCAATAATTTCTATATCGATTACATGTTCAGAGTATAACATTTTTTATATATTGAGTTAAATAAAGTATGTTATTAATTTCACGTTGCATTTTATTTTTTTAATGTAGCTATTAAATTTAAAATCATTTAAATTTAAAATGTGATTTACATTTGCGGATTGCATTATATATCTATTGGAAACCAGTTTATCTAGGAGACAAAGAATTGTCCTACAGAAGTCCTATCATTGAAACAGTTTTTCAAAATGCTCGTAGGATCTGTGAGAACTTGTCTGTGAGTGTTCTGAAAAAAAAGATGTAGCAAATCTGGCTCAAATAAATGACCCCAAGGTCTTTCTCTCATTTTCAATGAAATGTGAATGATATTGACTATCCTCTGGGTAACTTGTATGGATTCACTCCAACACTTGGATTGTACTGAGCCTCTCCAGTCCACATTTCTAGGCGTATGGCCATTGTTATTACTAGACGAGGTGATTTATGGAGATTACTTTTTGAAAGCACCTCTGGTTTATTCACATCCATGAGAAGAAATACTTTTAGTTTAGACACAGTAATAATAGCTGGTCAACATAGCCTACTTGAAGAACCTCGTGATTTCGTTTTTTTTTTAAAGATTTTATTTATTTATTTGACAGAGAGAGAGAATACAAGCAGGCGGAGCAGCAGGCATAGGCAGACGGAGAAGCAGGCTCCCCATGGAGCAGGGAGCCCAATGTGGGGCTCAATCCCAGGACCCTAGGATCATGACCTGAGCCCAAGGCAGTCGCTTAGCCGACTGAGCCACCCAGGTGCCCCAAGAACCTCGTGATTTCTTAAAGATTACTGAAATTAAGTCCTCAAGCCCATTTGCAAGTTATGCAGTAACTTAGTAAGTCTTTGGCTGGCTCGAAAGATATGAATTCATTACAGCAATTAGTTGCTCTCTTGTTATACTTTTATCTATTTTTAGCTTCAAGTTTCCCTTAGCAGTGATTGATCTATACTTCCCAGGTGAAAGTTTAGTGTTTTCCCAGTAGAAAAAGGAAGGAGGATTTGAGGAGTTCTGCATTTTTGGGTCCATTAATATTTTATCATATATTGTCAGCAGTGAGTGTGTCTGTTCCTTGTTCTTCTATTCTGGAAATGGTATATAGATATTTATAATATCTTCTTACTCTATTATATATATGTAGGTAGACAAAGAGATAGAACCAATATTTGTGTTCTTAGCATTTTCATCAAACTCATTCCAGATTTCAAATATTCTATTTGTCCAATCTACCAATGTAATTACCTTTTATTAACCTCACATTATTCAGCACCTGCACTGTTCATTTGTACTGTCTGTAAATTATACTGACATTGAATTAAAAGAATACATAATCTATAGCTTTTAAAATAAGCCTTTTAAAAAGGTTTAAAAGACTTTCTTGTTTAACAGATACTGTCCTTGTTGGCAAAAAATTAAAAAGTGTATTAATGACAAAAGTGACTAAAAGGAAATAGTGGCAGTGAAGGGAGGCAGTTGCTGCCTACTCAGAGTGGATTAGTTAAAAAAAAAGTGCCTAAGTGATTGTTTTTTAGGTAACTTAAGATATTTAATTTCTTAAAAGATTTTATTTATTTATGTTATTTGGGAGAGAGAGAGAGTGTGCATGTGCATGAGTAGGGGGAGAGACAGAGGGAGAAGAAGAGAGAGTCAAGCAGACTCCCCGCTGAGCATGGAAGGAGCTGATGTGGGGCTTGATCTTATGACCCCAAGACCATGACCTGAACCAAGATCAAGAGTTGGATGCTTAACCGACTGAACTACCCAGATACCCCAAGATATTTAATTTTTGTAGACCCCTATCATTTGGTTGTCCCCCAAATCTTCTCTTCTTCTCGGAACAGCACCATTTATTTTGAGAAATTTGTCTGCCTTGTGTCTGCCTCTGTGTCAGCCTGGTGGTTCTGGTGTGAACAGCCAAGTGTAGTACCCAAACCAATGGCCATAAAAATGACCACCTGATGCCAAAGAGAGTTTTCCCGCAGGATTTTTCTAACTGAATTAAGGGAAGAGAGAGTCAGCTCTTCTTTGAAGAATGCAAAGGTAAAAGGGGTGTGTCTCACCACATGATAGGTTTGAGAGCATACTACTGACGTGCAAAGAGGAGCAGATGCCTGGAATAGACAGAGTTGTCAGAGGGCTTGTGTATCTGGTTTCATGAATATCTAAGGCACAGATAGATCCCACCCTTAATGACAATTCAGTTATATGAACCAATAAATTCCCCTTCGCCTAAGTAAATTTGAGTTGTGTCTCTGTCAGTTGAGGACCAAAAAAAAGCCCTGGCTAATACATTATCCTTTGGGTAGCCAGCCTACGAGATGACCCCCAATGATCTCAAACGCTAGGAGTCACATCCTTGTGTAGTATCCTCATAGACTAAATAGGAATATGATGAAATATAGTGGTGTTATGGTGTGTGGCTACTATAGCTAGGTCATAGAAAATATTGAGTCGTCTATCTTGGTCTTTTCAATTGCTTGCAAAGGAGGAAGCTAGCTGTCATGTTGTAAGGTCACCCAAATAGTCTCAAGAAGAGGCCTACGTGGAGAAGAACTAAGGCCACTTGCCAATAGCCAGTGTCAACTTGCCACCATATGAGTAAGCCATCTTCGAAGCATATCCTGCAACCCCAGAAAAGCCTTCAGATGACTGCAGCCTCATGAGAGACCTGATTTAAAACCACCTACCAAGTCATACCCAAATCCCAGAGCCACAGAAATTATAAGAGGTTATTGTTTGGAGCCACTTGTTTGGGGTAATTTGTTAGCCTAAGCAAATATGTTACCTATGTAAAATCAGATAACTCAGACATTATGGGGATATTGTTAAGAAGAGGGAGAAGCCTAATACAATGATATGGTTCTTTCCCAGAGACATGGTCACTGACTATGTTGGCAGCCATCGATAACCAGTATTCCTATCTCCTACCTCCCTTACACACTTACCTGGGTTATATACATTAGCACGAACCATCGTTAAAACTACTATCTCAATATAGAAGAAAAATAGCAAATCAACTCATTTGAATTCCATTTCATGATCTGTTAGTTTAAATAAGATTCTATATTGACACTTACTTAAACATATTAAATCTCAGTCCCTGTTACTCATAGAAAAATAAATATTAACTTGTAGATATTTAAACACATTTTCCCACTGCTTAATATAATAAAGGTAAGACTTTCCTTCAGACAAATGAATAATTGAGGATTTCTGCTGCTATCATCTAAAGAGGGCTCTAATTATTGGATTTTTCTCATTGACTTCTCTATTAGAATATTGGATTTTTAGCTTAATGTAGAATAATTTACAAATACAATACAAATTTTTGGTTTGGATATGATATTTTTAAATTTGTTAAATAGCATTAAATTTTTACTTTTTTTACTTTTATTCTCTATGTTTTCTAGTTTTAATCATGATTATATACTTCAAAAAAAAATAGACTCTAGTTCAACTTCCTGTCCAAATGATAATTTGGCAGATGGTTCATTAGTCTCAATGGGAGGCAGAAGGTTGAGAGCCAACAGATCTATACTTGTTCGTGGCCCCAGCATTAACTGTGGTATGACTCCACATACCTTCTCTGCCTTTAGTTCCCTCATTTATCAAATAAGCGCCTCAAACATGTACTGTCCTCGAATTCTATAAAACTGGGAAAGTCTCAAATATTGAGACCTCAATTATCCAACTTGTATATTGACAAGTCAAAAATATCATTAACATTTGTATGTGTAACAGGCAATAGGTCTTTAGTCACATTTGTGTTCTTGATACCTGGAGTTGCATTTTGTACAATTAATTTCACTGTTGGAAAGATTGTGAAAAGGAAACATTATCAGTAAGATAAAATTAAAGTTTTAAAATGCTGTTAAGAAAAAGTACATAGAAGCCAGGAATGAGTCATAATTATAAAAATGATAAGACTTTATATTTGAAAAACACAATATTTTCAAGGAATTATGTTTTAAACTATACCTGAATTACATATTAAATAATATGTGTGAATAATCCGATGGGATAATGTTTCTTCCTTATGTTCTCCCTAATTCCTTGATTGTACAATGCAAAGTTTCTGGAACACTTGATTTTTACGACAATAGTATAGTTTGCTATCTTTAATACGATGTAAATATTTCTATAGCAGATATTGTATGTAACTCTCGGCCAACATTTTATTTATGAAGCTGCTAAAAAATCCTTCTCAAAACCAGTAATGAAAGATTAAGTCATGACCAGCAGAGTTTTACTGTTTGGTGTTTGACGTGGACAGAACGAACATTTACCTAGTTACAGTGATCCTGGCGCATGACGTGTTTTATTTCGGTGGATAGTTGCACACATCAGACCTGGGAAGGAGCTACCATTATCCCATTTTCAAAACAAAGAAAGAAAAGCAAAAGAAGGTAGTTAATTTAGCACATTTTTGACATAGTGATAAAGAGGAGGAACTGGGATTTGAACATATATCTCTAAAAAATACCTTTCATACTTTTTGTCAAGCTACAAAATCTTGGGTGCCTGGGTGGCTCAGTTGTTAAGCATCTGTCTTCAGCTCAGGTCATGATCTCAGGGTCCTGGGATCGAGCCCTGAGTCCAGCATCTGGCTCCCTGCTCAGCGGGGAATCTGCTTCTCCCTCTCCCACTTCCCCTGCTTGTGTTCCCTCTCTCACTGTCTCTCTCTCCCCATCAAATAAATAAATAAAATCTTAAAAAAAAAAAAAAAAGCTATGGAATCTTAAGGCAAAGCTTCCATGCGTGTGAAAAATATCAAACAGATAAACTGGACTCTCTGGCTTCGCTGCTTCACTTTTCTTCCTGCCTCTGACCACTGCCCCCCCCCACTGCCCTGTAACACCCCCAGTTAGAAAACTACTGGGTTACGCCATTATGCCTTCTTATTTGACTTTTTCTAAAAGTAAAAATCCTCAGTGTACCAAACCATTCTCTACTAACAAGAGTATTTGATAGAGTAACACACTTACGCAAGGTAATATTTGCCAAGCTTTAGATATTATTATGCAAGGTCAATATGATGACGTTGATGATGATAATGGCGAGGAGAGTTTACTTTATATAAAAACTGTGCATTTGTTTAGTTCCAGAGTTAAATAATAACATATGTACAGGCCTTTTAAGGCACCTAGCCAGTTTCATTCCTCTCTCTCCTGAAAAGCTTTGGAGTAATTCTTTGTGAGAGGTTCCCTAAGGTGTGTGAACCATGTGTTTTTGCCACGGACTCCGACAATTCCACAGGGATTGACTTGACCTAAAGAGTAATGGCCAATGATGAAGCCTGGCACAGAAGGAGTGCCCTTTTTTCTCTCGTACAGAGTTTGAGTATAAAACATCCAGGCAGGGCCAGCACTGGGTAAATGCAGAAGTGGAAAGAAGGAAGACAGGAAACAGAAGCCATGAGTAAGCAAAGTCATGAGGCAGAGAGAAAGCGAGTGGAGTGTAGTCAGTAGCAGTAGTTGGAAAAATAAGCAGGTAGACAGAAACGGAGACTGAAGAGCTGAATCACGTGCGTGGCAAGAAGCCAGGAGTTCCTGTGGGGTCACCAAAGGGTAGTTTCTACTACTAGACTAGAGAGCTATTACTCAGTTGTTGCTGATGGACTGTAACAAAAATCTAGTTTTCCACAAGCCTGCCAGTGAGACCTTCACTTATCTTTCCTATTTCTTATGTCATATCCTTTTTAGGAAACCTATAGTAATTGAGCCAAGTGATTATTTCTCTGTTCTTTGCACCCCAAAAGAACCCGATTAACAGAATATCAAAAGCTCACACTGCTCCTGGAACATAGCAGGAGCTCCATATGTTGCGGCTATTATTATTTTAAAAGTGATCATTCAAGCAAAAGCAAAAGCTGCACACTAACACTCAAATCCAAGGGTCACAGTTGGTTTGGATTTGTAGTTTGGTAGTTTTATTACCCTCCTGCTTTAAGGTTTTGTTGTTGTTGTTGTTGTCGTTGTTTTAATTCTATAAGAGGGCCCAAATTGCATAAGTTAGGTGTGGAAATAAAACATATGTTCTAACAATTTGGGAGAGATGGGTAAATCTCTTGGGATATGAGGTTTCACAAACTATTTCAAATTATTTTTCAAATATTATCGGCTTGGCAAAAACAAAATGATTTTCTAAAAGAATTTCTCTTTTCAACATTCAAATGGTCCCAAGGGAAAATATGTACATATTTCTAACTCATTTTACTTAACTCAGTATTGTTTTATAGGAATTAATTGATGTTTAAAAATTCAGTAAGTTTTTTAACTAAGAGGTGTTTTTGGACAGTGAAACTGCCTTCTTAAAAACAAGTTGAAGTAGATGTTTTCTGAAAGGATCTTGGAGCTTGGACTCAAACCTTACCAAATATTTTTCCTTCCTTTGTACACAGAAAAAAGTAATCTGAAAAATCTTCTTTCTTTCAGTTATGAACAAAAAGACAGTAACTGAATTTGAGAAAATTAACACACGATGGAAACCAAACATACTCATTTTTTAAAAAAAGATTTAATTATTTATTTGAGAGAGAGAGAGAGAATGAGTGAGAGCAGAGGGAGAAGGAGAGGCAGAATCCCAAGCAGACTCCCCACCAAACTTGGAGCCCATTGCAGGGTAATCCTAGGACCCTGAGATCTGACCTGAGCCAAAATCAAGAGTTGGCTGCTCAACCAAACATATTCTTAATCTGGGTGTTAAAAGGGAAGGAAAAAAGGGAAGAACAGAGAGAGAAGGAGGAAGAGAAGGAAAAAAGCCTACTGAGATAATAAAGGATTATAGTTTTGTGAACTAAATGACGTGTAATCAGCAAGCCACATTTTGCGATGGAATGCAGTAAGTCTCAGAACTATATGGCAAGCTCAGCTGGTGTAAAATTATATTTAACTCTGTTCCCTTGGTACCCTATTTTTCTCCCATTATAATAGTCATCAGACTTTATTGAAATCACTTCATAATTGACTGCCTTTCCTATGCACTGTACACTGTGTGAAGATAGAGTCCATTTCTGTTTGCTCCCCATTATTACCAGAACCCAGCATAATACAGGTGCTCAAACTATTTGTTGAAGAAAACATTATAACACAGTATGTCTAAGGGTTAAAAGCACAAGTCTTGGAATCAAATTCAGTGTCATTTTCAACATCTGAAGAGGAGAAATGGTACGGGTCCTTGCCCCACTGAGTTGCCCTCAGGATTATGTGAGGAAATATGCGTATGGCTTCCAATATGGTGCTAGGCATATTGTTAGTGCTCAAAAAATGTTTGCCATAAAAATAATCACTAGTAATTCTCATGGCAATGAGTCTAAGTATTTTTCTTTGAAAAAAAAGTTTTTAGAAAAGCCAACTAAAGATAGATTTTTTAAAACACACATTGTGATTTAGTCATGCACGTTTTATCAGCACCGCCTGAAGCATTGCTGGTGACACTCTCTTCGAACTTCTTTTTTCTCCAATTGGCTGGTTGGCCGTTCTCACCATTAGTGAGTCATTTGATCTTACTCATTTCTGGCTGAATTCAGTTCAGCCAGAATTGTAGCATTGTAATTCTAGATTCTTCCAGCCTAATAAGTATGTCAGTTGCCTAAGAGGATGGCCATGATTTAATGGTTACATAATCAAGAATTCCTAGAGTAAGATTTTTCTTTTTCCAACACTGGCATGACTCTGACCCTGAACAGAGTGTACTTGGGTCACTCTGGAGATGTGGCCACTGCCCAAGTGTCCCTTGGACAGACGACACAGAGATTGAAAACCCATCAGTGACTGGTCTGTAAGTCCAGGAATGACATTAGCCTTCAGCTGAACCCAGTCACATGGCTAGAGGACAATAAGAGCTAGAATTTATTGAACACCCACCAAGTGTGAGATGTTTTAAAAAATATCATTTCTAATTGTTACAGCAGACCTATGAAAGCCACCCTAATATTCCCCATTTTACAGATAAGGAAATTGAGACTCAATTAGGTTAAATCAGTTGCTCAAATGTTCACAGAGTTAAGGGGTGCCTGGGTGGCTCAGTTGGTTAAGCATTCAACTCTTGATTTCAGCTCAGGTCATGATCTCAAGGTCGAGATTCAGCTCTAAGTTCGCTCTGTAGTCAGCACAGAGCCTGCTTAGGATTCTCTCTCTCTCTCTGCCCCTCCTCTACTTACACGTGTGCTCTCTCTTTCTCTCTCTCCCCCCTCTCTAAAAAAAAAAAAATGCTGCTGGATTGTACCATCTTCACAATTCTTATGTAAATCTAAAACTATTATAAAGTATGAAGTTTATTTTATTTTTTAAAAGATTGATTTATTTGAGAGAGAGAGCGCGCAATGGGGAGGGACAGAGGGAGAGAGAGAGAAGTCTCAAGCAGACTCCCTGCTGAGCATGGAACCCAATGGGTGATGCCAGGACCCTGAGATCATGACTTGAGCTGAGATCAAGAGAAATCGAGAGCCTGACGCCTAACAGACTAAGCCACCCAGGTGCCCCAAAATATAAGGTTTATTTTAAAAATAAAAAAGAAACATTTCCTTTGTAAATGGAAACCCTCAGAAGAAAATGTTAATTAAAAATATAAATTTCTAAAACATGGAATCTGGAAACAAAAAACAAAAACAAAAACACTGGACCGGAGATTAAACCCAGTTCAGCCTTGAATTCATCGCAAAGAACCTATTCTTTGCTGCTCTCTTAGCACTTGCATATGGGATTTATAAGATAGAAACCATTATGTGGATGAGGTTTTTGTTTTACAACTGGGCGAGAATAGGAGTGTTGCCTGTCTTATTCATTGTTCTATCTTTGCCATTCAATCCAATATCTGGCATAAAATAGTGCATAATAAATGTGTATTAAATGAGCTAGTACATGCCCCCTTCTCCCTGGTGGCCTGAGAAATGCAATGAGTAGATATCAGTAATTAATCAAACATATGTCATCAGGCATTGTTTTCATTAAAGTCTTTAATCAGTAAGCTGTGCAGGGACTTTCTGTATTAGGGACAGAATTAGCTTTTTGAAGGGAATGCAATCTGAGGGGTGCTAGGGTGCCCCCCCAGTCTCACCGCCATACCTCTTGCACACACATACTTTAAAATGCTTTCCATTCACGAGCCATACTATTTTTTTAAGATTTTATTTATTTATTTGCCAGACAGAGAACACAAGTAGACAGAGAGGCAAGCAGAAAAGGGGAAGCAGGCTCCCTGCCGAGTAGAGAGCCCGGTACGGGGCTCGATCTCAGGGAGATCACGACCTGAGCCGAAGGCAGAAGCTTAACCCGCTGAGCCACCCAGGCGCCCCACTGTACTGTCTAACTTGCACCACTTTAAAAATTGCTCCATTAAGTCAATAAAGGCTTTTTTTTAGGGAAGGTGATAAGGAGAAAGTGTCTTACTGCGTAGTTTCCTTACTGGGGGAGCAACTCTAGTAAAGCGGATGGTGATCGCTAAAAAGAGCCTACTGGAGTCTAGGCCAGGAAGGCCAGGAAGCATGATTCTAGAAGACAGGGTGATGACTGTGCACCAGTGGATGACGGGAGGCCCGGACAAACAACAGTGATTGAGTTCTTCCCTCAGCGGCTTTCTAAGCAAGACAGCTGAGCGCACTTCTGCCAGATTGCAAAGCCAGACCGCAGGCCGCTCCGTTATGGAACGGAGGCCGGCAAACCGTTCTCAGGGTTCTGCTCTTCCTTTCGGAATGCCCTTGAGATTAGGAGCCACGTCCGACCCGCCCCCTTGCGCATACAAAGCATCTAACTCGGTACTCCTGCACAAAGTGGGGGCTCAGAAAATATCCGTAGCTTGAGTAGGTAATGCATGTTTTCTTTTAGGCATTTCCCTTCCTAATCACTTTGGGGGGGAAAAAATATGGATACAGGTAAAGAAACCCCTAATTGGCTGC
Organism: Potos flavus; assembly: GCA_028534135.1. NCBI lineage: Eukaryota > Metazoa > Chordata > Mammalia > Carnivora > Procyonidae > Potos > Potos flavus. The sequence goes on from CM052897.1 coordinate 72,876,360, forward strand.
TAGAAAGACTGCAAAGCCTATATAAGAGCAATTCTTATCCCTAATTCCCTTTGCATTTCACTTCTATTTTTAGAAGTCATGTGTGGTTTTATTGTTTTATAAGTAACAAACTTGTTACTAAAATTTAAAAATAATTTTAAACTTTTAATTTCACCACCCACTCTTTTTCACCATTAATAGTTCACTGAATAGCCTTCTAAACTCAGAGGTAGATTCTTTCTTTCTTTCTTTCTTTCTTTCTTTCTTTCTTTCTTTCTTTCTTTTCTTTCTCTCTCTCTCTTTCTTTCTTTCTTTCTTTCTTTCTTTCTTTCTTTCTTTCTTTCTTTCTTTCTTTCTTTCTCTTTCTTGATTTTATTTAATTATTTGACACAGAGAGAGAGACCATGGGAGAGGGAATACAAGTAGGGGAAGTGAGAGAGGGAGAAGCAGGCCTCCCACTGAGCAGGGAGCGCCATGTGGGGCTCGGTTCCAGGACCCCAGGATCATGACCTGAGCCGAAGGCAGACGCCTAATGACTGAGCCACCAGGGTGCCCCGGTGGATATTTACTTCTTTTTTTTTTAATTTTATTTTAAGATTTTATTTATTTATTTGACAGAGAGAAGAGAGATCGCAAGTAGGCAGAGAGGCAGGCAGAGAGAGAGGGGGAAGCAGGCTCCCTGCTGAGCAGAGAGCCCAATGCGGGGCTCGATCCCAGGGTCCTGGGATCATGACCTGAGCCAAAAGCAGAGGCTTTAACCCACTGAGCCACCCAGGCGCCCCTATTTACTTCTTATTGTAGAAACAGGATCATACAATTTTATAATCTACTATTGCCACTGAATAATATATTGGGAATAAATGATAAGAAACACACTTCTCTATCACCTTTCTTAGCAGTTATGTGACATTCCTAAGTGGCTATACTATATGTTATGCTAACTATTTTTGCTAGTACAACTATGCTAAATATTGGTCATTACTCGTTTTTAAACATTGAACGAGGCTTTACTGAAGGCTAAGGTTAACAGGAGAGAAGAACCATACGGAAAGCCGTTCACAAGTGGGTACTAGAGCTGGTAACTCTCAGAGCCCACCGGCCCAAGGCCCTTCGCAGGGTCCCCTAAGGGCCTGTAGGCCCTCTCTGCCCTTAATCATGGGCTGCTGCCCCATGACAGGGCTTCCTCACCCCTCCCATCTTCTGATTATCTTTAGTATCGACATCTACCTCTTATTTTTTCGGAGGGCCTCATTATCTATTGTCCACCTCCACCTCCATCCTTCCTTTAACCTTATTCCCAGTCAGAAAATGTAATCCTAGCAGGACAGAAAATTTTTCATCAAGTCAAGTAGAAAAGCATCTCAGGGTGACCTACCCAGGTACAATCTGCTCAGGGGCTTCTGCCCTGCTCTTTAAGGCTTATACTCTTAGGTGATGCAAGGGAGCTTCCTGGTATCTCTTAAATTCCTTGTCCGTGTCCTTAGCTACCCCCACGTCTCCTCGGCCAGTATCCTGAGTTCATCTTGCCTAGGCACAGGCTGTGCCACGGTGACCCTGGGCCACTCCTTCCGTTCTGTGTGCCTGAGTCACTGCCTCCAACCTTCCTCTCTCTGCAGGTCCCACATTACCTGCCGATGGGCCCCACAACAATGTGCCGCTGTTGTTCTAGCGTTAGGAATGCCACAGGCTATGTCTCCATGGAACACAGAGAAACAATTATTCAATTCAACAAATAGCTATGGAACACCAGATGCTGAGCAATGCAGAGCTGGAACAAGGACAGGGAGTAAAGACACTGAGGGGATAAGAGACATCAAAGCACAGAAAACACATAGGCAAGTAGGTCTGAGAAAGGCAACGCAATGCGACATGAGGGTAGGGAGTTTTGTTTTGTGGGTGGGTTTGGTTTCGTTTGGGTTTTGCACGGCTGTCTTCCCAGTACCCGAAAGAGCACACAGTAGACACCTGATTCATATTTGTTGGGTGAATGCACGCTCACATTCTAGTAAAAGAGACAAAGACTGCACAGGAATATGTGTTCTTGTGGTGCCGTATATGGTAAAGGCACCAAATCCAGCCTAGAGGTGGTTTGAGAATTTAGACTTCCCAATTTGCCAGTTCTCTGTAGGAAGACTGCGAGGGTGCTAAAACAAATACTTCTATCTCCTGGCCAAATGATTCTGCTCAAGAAACAAAATATTGAAGAGTCAAACTTTTTTTTTCCCCCCAATTACTTTTATTTTATTTTTTCAGTGTTAGAGTCAAACTTTTTATTCTCTGTTAGTTTCTCACTAGTGTGTAGCTGTAACTTCAGTTTTTCTTCACGGCTGGGTGCACCTTTAATATGCCTATTTCTGTTTTATTGTGTATCATTAGAATTCAAATACACACTTTTTAAAAAGATCTTGTCTATTTATTTGTCAGAGAGAGGGAGAGGGCATGAACAGCAGGAAGGGGCTGAGGGAGAGGGAGAAGCAGGCTCCCCACTGGGTAAGGAGTCCAACACGGGGCTCGATCCCAGGACTCTGGGATCATGACCTGAGCTGAAGGAGGACGCTTACCCGACTGAGCCACCCAGGCGTCCCACCAAACATAAATTTCTGTAACTAATTTTAATATAACGTTCCTTTTTATCACCGGAGTAGGCATTGTTCTTTCTGATCAAATATTAAATTGAAATAGAGGAGGAGAAGAGAAGAAATAGCACTAGAGTTCCCGAGGGACAGCAAAACCAGGAGGGAGTCTGTGGATTACTGAGTTACCAGGGGGACCTAGTTTTTAAAAACTGCGCCAAATACTTAAAGGGAAATTTTCCCATCACAGAACAAACTAAAAGTTAAAAGTAAAGTTACCGAAGCCTTTCACCACATCATTCTAATCTAAATATGTGAGTGAGACATTTGAGGGTCAGGTCCCATTACTAGCTGCACTTTGACTATGTTGTCATAAAATAATTTGTGTTCTACCTTGAAAATCCCTTGGCTGAGACCTAAAAAGAAGAAAGTATTCCTTGAGGAAGGAAAATTATCTCCTAAAATGGAAGAAAAGTATCCTGTTGAACATTACTTTACGGGTCCTCGTTTGCAAGTAGACACAGAAAAGGATTTTCTAGCAGAAATTTTCAACTACGAGAGTACCTCTGACTCTAAACATATTGTTGGCTTTCACGGATTCCTGCAGGAGCAAGGCACAGATGGCTTATTATATTGAGATTCTTGAAGGGCCCTCTGTATGTTGATGATATTAGTTTTATGCATATGAATGACTTAGCTTAATTCGCAAATAATAGACAACAAGAGCAGTTAGTGGTAAAATAGAATGCCATTTGGACTATTAACGTTTTCATTATGGAAAATGCAGAGTGGTGGGTAAAGTTTGGGGTAAATATGTTTATCTCTGTTAATGGTATGGATGCTTTGCAACAAAGACTTGCTGAATAGAAATTGAGGCCAATGGTGGTCATACATTATGTATAATATTGAAGAGCTAAGGCCACGAAAACCTGCATTTCCTGGATAACAAAACATTGAATATAGAAACTACATATATAATTTCACAAGTCAACTCAAGAGGTTAAAACTGATGGATAATAAATTGAAGAAGAGCAATCTAAAGAATTCATCCTGTTTTGTTTTTCCAGTAGACCAGCAAAATATTCATTTCTTTAACTTGTTAATGCTTTAAACTAGAATTATTCTCTGAACAGGGCTGGTGCTGTTTCACAGATCCATACGATTTTTTCTTACTATGCATGTAACATTCATTCCTCTCATTTTTCCAGTTCAAGTAGCGATGCTTCTAATGAAAAATTTTCAAACTAAATGTCTAACAAAATGATTTTGTGTTTCTCTCTTCAAGCACTGAGGAAATCATGCAGGAAAAGCAAAGAAATCATTCTCTTTTGGGGTGAAAGCATTCATATTTGATAAGTGATTTGAAAGTAAAATGAGATTTTATATAAACATTTTACATTTTTTATGGACTTATCTTTATTGGTATTCTTTTCAGGAAAGTCATTACTAAAAGAAATATGAACATATCAAAAATCTATATATGACAAAGTACAGTTATTGATAATTTGCATTAGAGAAATAAAGAAACCTTGCAAAGTGAATATGAGAAAGAACTAGTGATAAAAAGCTTCCAGGAGAGTAGTATTAAGGACAAAAACCAAAAACGTTTTCCTTTATGTGAACATAGGACTGCTGCCTAGAAATATAATCCAGAAGATCTACAGGAGAAACAACAAATTACTTGGGGAAAAAAACCCCAGAAAATTCACTAGTAAATCTCTATTTTCAGAATGTCCTCTATAGCATAACGTGGCCCCTCTGGATGGCAGCCAAGTCACTGGACTAGAAATGTGGTTATTGGATCTAAGGCCTGATCTTTGGTTCACATTCTTGCTCCACCCCTGAAATTCTTTTCTACCACATTTAAACCACCAATTGGCAATTAGTTTAGCATTGCTTATGTATGTAAGGGCCTTGGGCTCTAGTGAATTCTCATAAAACTGTTTATAGCATATTCCATAGTGGAGTACAAAGCAAACTGACAAATGACCCCCACCTTTAGCTTTGCGCCCTTCTGGCTAGAACTATATGGAAAAAAAACAGTGCAACTGTGTTGGTGTAAATGCTTCTGAGAACAGGGGTAGTGCATAACCATCTGAGAGAATAACCAAAGCCAGAGTACACTTTTCAGCATTTTGTAGGGAGGCATAGGATTTATACTCAGGGTATAGTCTTGGCATATATTAATGTATATTTATTGAGGATCTATTCTGTGCCAGGTACTAAGCTACTGGCTGTGCAAGAGGCAAAGATGAATGGAATACAATTATGTCTTCAAGGGGCTTACAATAAGGAAGGGACCTAAATATTATACAAACAGCTGTCAGTCATAAAGGTAGGTCTGATATGAAACTTTGTCTAATATATTCATACACACTTTCAAAGAAAAATAGCTTGAAGCTATTACTTTTTGTATACGTTATGCATCCCAAGGCTTTAAAGATTCAGTCTGAGACTGACACTCAAATCCAGAAATGGTCTGGAGCATAAGCCCTCCCCAAGACAGGACTCCAAAATTGCCAAGTGCCTCACTAGCCCCTTGATCCCCTGGAAGTTCACCTTCCAGAAGTTTGAGTGCGAAACAGGCAGAGAGATTAAGTTTGTTGGTAATGTGGCTGAAGTTGAAGAAGTCGATAGATGCTTACTACATCACTGTGATAGCAGAAAATCAGAATAAGGAGCAAGGAACGATGTGCTCCTTGAGTGGAAGAAATGGGGATGGCCAACTGAGCAGAACGTTAGGGCTCCTTCTGAGCCGAGAGGGTCCCAAGCACCGCTGTGTCCTGGAATGAGGTTCTGTTCTCCGTGGATTTGCCGGTTGAGAGGATGGGTCTTTCCCGGGTGCCCTGGGTATGCCTATTCCTCACACCCTGAGAAGACCCCTCCCAACACAACAAAACATGGGAAGTTTAAAGGGCTCCATGCAGAGCATTAAAATCGTTCTTACCTTGAAGTTTTGGCATCTGACACTTCGAAGGTTCGCAGATATTAGAATGAGTATCGTTGAACGAGAGACGTGGGCAAAGTACAAGGGCAGGTAAGAAGAGAGGAAATTATCCCTTACTGAGAGAATCAGAGACCAGCCTTCCCTGAGACAGTGTCATTTGAGCAGAGCCTGCAGGTCAGAGGGTACCTCGTTGGGAGTGAAGTGAGGGATTGACTGCTCCCCAACATACTCTCTTAAAAGGGGACTTTTAAGCTGTTTTTCAGGTATTACGTTGTCTGGATAGTTTTTAAAGCTAGGACGCAAATATGCTGGCGAGAATGTTATGAGAAGAGCAGTTAAAGGGTTGCACTTTTTGAAAGTAGTCACTTCCCCCTAAAACCCAAGGACCGGGTCTTACATCTGGGGCTCTGCCCCTGCCCCTCTCCATTCAGAGAACTTGTCTTTGCGAAGGCACAAGGGTTAAGGAGGATGCAGACTTGGAAGTAAGAACTACAGGCAGCAGACAAAGTCTTAGTGGCAGGGCAGAGAGGGAAGTAGTTTAATTTCAAGTCAACACCAAAAGGGGAATATTCATGGGAAATGAGGTTGGAAAAGTAGATCCGGATTTGAACTTTATTCTGTAGGTATTTATGCTGTAGGCACTGATGATTTCCAAACAAGGTGGCGGGGGTGGGGGAGGATGTCAGTGTTTTACTTCAAGAGGATTCATCTGAAAATAGTGTAGGAAGTGGATTCGAAGAGTCAGTGGAGACAAATTAGGAACCCAGTGCAGAAGTCCAGGTGAGCGGTAATGTGCATAATGATCAGTGTAAAACTACATGTACTTTACAGTGTTACTATTCAGGATTTGTGTTAGTGTCTTGCATTTATACCCACCTTCATTACTTATTTATTACAGCTCTTTATGGTAAGTCAGTACCACGACAATACTACACATCTTTCTTTAATGTATAGCAATGGGATTGCATACAAGATGCAAAATTCCATAACAGCTTGTTTCTTCAACAGCACGTAAGGAAAAATAATAACCACTCCACACATTGTTTACTATTTTGGGTAGAGATGTTACTGAAACCTAATCAGTCCCAATTTTTTTTTTACAAAATAATTTTTTTTTTTCTTCTCAGATGCTTTGAGAATTCTTAGGTTTGAGAGAAAAGCAAAAACAATCAACTTTAGGATGTTGAGTTTTATAGATTGATGTAGGGTGTAACATCAGGGTGTAACACTGCACCTCTCGGGATTTTAAGTCACATCTCACCATGTATAATCACACGCATTGCAGCAGCCTGCCTCTGACTATCTGAAAGCAAGCTTGTGATGAATGGTTTTCAAGTGTTCTGCTCTAGAAATATTTGAGAAAGATGGCCCAACAGTCTATTGATAATGGCATCAGAGCTTTTTTTTCTTCTTTTGCTTTATTTTGTAGGATTTCTGACTTTCCTTAGAAAAAGAACCAGACCAGTGGATTCTCAACCTTTTCCCTGAGACGCAAATGATTGGAGCTAATCATAGTCATCGTATACTCCCATGGGAACTAGCTGCAAATCCTACTCAAGAAAGCATATGAACATTCACTTCGGTTTGGGAAGCATGTGCTGGAGTTAAACCTGAAGATGAATTAAAAATTTTAAAGTCGGGGTGCCTGGGTGGCTCAGTCAGTAGAGCATCTGCCTTTGGCTCAGGTCATGATCCCAGGGTCCTGGAATCGAATCCCGCATCAGGCCCTTTGCTCAGCCGGGAGCCTACTTCTCCCTCTGCCTGCTGCCCCTCCTGCTTGTGCTCGCTCTCTCTCTCTCTGATAAATAAATAAATTAAAAAAAATTTTTTTTAAATTTTAAAGTCAATTCAACTATGAAAGACTTTAACATTAGTTAGAAATGACTTGTAGCTATCCTCACCACTAGATACATCTCAACACCTTGCTTAGTTGAGAGCCCCTGGCCTTGATGATCTTGTCAACATCAAGTATTATGCAGTGTTGGTAAAGCACACACACACACAGCATACTTCCCCACTATCCATACATGCGTGTGTATTCCCAGTTTTAACTAGACAAGACCTTTCCTTTTTTAATTCTTTTTTTTTTTAAGATTTTATTTATTTATTTGACAGAGAGAGACATAGCCAGAGAGGGAACACAAGCAGGGGGAGTAGGAGAGGGAGAAGCAGGCTTTCTGCCAAGCAGGGAGCCCAATGTGGGGCTCGATCCCAGGACCCTGGGATCATGACCTGAGCCGAAGGCAGCTGCTTAACGACTGAGCCACCCAGGTGCCCCTCCTTTTTTAATTCTTACCTTTGTTTTCTGAACTTTGATTTTTCAAACTCTCTCAACAATTACATACAATGGCACAGAATTTACTCTTTGATTTTAGATACAAGTACATTTATTTTTTTAAAAGATTTTACTTATATATTTTTCCGAGAGAGAGAGAGAGAGAGAGAGAGAGAGAGAGAGAGAGAGCCTGAGCAGTGGAAGTGGCAGGCAGAGAGAGAAGCAGGCTCCCCGCTGAGCAGGGAGCCTGATGAGGGATTCGATCCCAGGACTCTGAGATCATGACCCGAGCTAAAGGCAGACGCTTAACTGACTGAACCACATAGGTGCCCAATATGAGTACATTTAATAACAACACATTTTCATTTAAAAAACTAGATTGGATATTGAGGGTTTGTTTTGTTTTATTCATTTTCATAAAACTGATCTCAGGCTAATAGGTATCCTAAACCATAAGGAAAAAACAAGAAATATACAAAATATGTTTTTTTTTTTTAAGATTTTATTTATTTATTTGACACAGAGAGAGAGATCACAAGGGGGCAGAGAGGCAGGCTGAGAGAGAGGGGGAAGCAGGCTCCCTGCTGAGCAGAGAGCCCAATGCGGGGCTCGATCCCAGGGTCCTGGGATCATGACCTGAGCCGAAGGCAGAGGCTTAACCCACTGAGCCACCCAGGAACCCCCAAAATATGTTTGACGGTAGTTAAGTACCTTCTTTCCTATAAAATCATGAGGAAATTTTGCCCTCTGCTCACAATTATATCTATTAACAGAACTCCTTTGGGTAATCCTACCATTAACTTTTTAAAATAGAAGCTGTGTAACATTCTGAAACCAGAAAAAAACAATTGAGTGGAGCATCCATTTGTCCTTATTTATTGATGTAATAGTTTGTTTTCAGGATGGTTTTTTGGAAGTACATATTAATTATATTTTAGTATATTTTCTTGGGTTGCCCACAGTCTTATCCTCCTGACACATGTCAAAGTTCATTTTAGGATTTCTGTAGTTTTTTATGCAACAAATATTTTCTGAGTGTCTACTCTGTGTTCTGGTGATGGGAATTCATCGGTGAATAGAACAGACACCAATCTTAGTTCACGTATAGCTTAGTTTCTAGTTGGGGGAAGACAGACCGTGAACAAATAAATAAGTCAAACATATTGTGTGACAGATGGTGATCTGTGGAGAAAAGCAACGCAGATAAAGGAAAGAGAGTTCTGGAGTGGAAGTTGCAATTTTAAATAAGGTGGCAGGGACCTCAACTGAGAAAGAGGCATTTCAGCAAAGAGCTGCAGGGAACGAGAGAGTGACTCCTGTGGTTACCTGAGGAGAGGAGCCTTCCAGGTAGGAGGAACTCTACCTGCTGCGGAAGCCCTGAGGTGACTGAGTGCAGGTCTGTCCGGGGAACCAGAGGAGGCTGGTGTGGATCAAAAGAGGGGGAGGAGCAGATGTAATTAAGATCCCTAATCACTTGACTGAATTAAAAGGGAAATTACAGAAGAGTGCCTAGAGGTAAGAGTGCCACAAGAAGCAGACATTGCAGATGTGCTCTCCTGGGAGCCTTGAAGCAAACTGCCCTGTTGTGGAGAGGGTCCCGGCAGGCTTTGTGGACGGCCTCCCCACCACAGCCACAGGAACTGAATTCTGCCAACAGCCAGTGAGCCTGGAAGAGGATCCCAGCTCCAGATGAGATCACGGCCCCGGCTGACATCTTCACTGCCGTCTTGAGACCCTGGGAAAAGGACCCAGTTATGCTCGGCCTAGACTCTTGACCATGGAAACTGAGATAATAAATGTTTATTATCTTAAGATGCTCAATCTGTGCTAATTTGTTATGCAGCGACAGAAATTCATATAGCTGGTAGAAAGTGATTGGAACTTTAAAGATAATAGGGATAGTAGATGATAAAGAAGCAGCTACTACCCCTAGCACTGAGACAGAGCACAGAAAAGCAGAGACACTCTACTTTCCCCTCGACCCCACAATCGGGGCTGAGATCCAGACCTTGTGGGAGAGGGCAGGTGTGGCTCACCGAAAAGCAGAGAAATTACTGTGGGCTCCAGTGGTAGGACCTGCTGAAAATCTGCCTTGAGGAACTTGCTGGAAATCTGCCCTCTGGGATAAGAGTCATCCAACTACAACCTGCAGCCTGGCCCACAACCTGTTTTTTTTGTTTTTTGTTTTTTTATGGTCTAGGAGCTAAGAATGGTTTTTGCATTTTTAAATGGTTGAAAAAAAATCAAAAGAATATTTCCTGGTATGTGAAAGTTGCATGAAAAAAAGTCAGTGTCTATAAATAAAGTTTTATTGGAACACACACAAAAAAAGAGGAGGAGGATATACTATTAGGAAATTAGGGAGGCTCCTCATGGGTCATTTGGAGGGTTCTGCCTTTGAATGAGATGGGAAGTTTTTGGAGGACAAAGGAGTGACAAGGTTTTATTGTGACTGACCTGAGCATCCGTGGATGGGATATGATATGAGTTTGAAATTACTAAGGATGACTTCTAGAGAGCCAAGGTGTGTTATGGAGCTGAGGTAAGACTCAGTGTCGAGAAGTTTCATAGTTATGGTTTTTTGGGGTTTTTTGTTTTGTTTTGTTTTGGTAAGAAAAGGAAGGAAGGAAGAAGGGAGAGAGGGAGGGAAGGGGGAGGAAGGAAGAAGAAAGGAAGAGAGAGAGAGAGAGAGAGAGAGAGAGAAAGATCAAGTATTGTTGAGACACTGAGAGTAGAAACTGATTATAACATTATCCATTCTCCTGACAAGGCTGGTGCATTACAACAATCTGGAGAATATATACAGATGGTCCCCAGTTTACCATGATTCAACTTACAGTTATTTACTTTACAATGGTGAGAAAGCCATTCACATTCCGTGGAAACTATACTTTGAATTTTGAATTTGGATCTTTTCCCAGGCTGGTGATACCCAGTGCGATGCCGCCACAGCTCCCTGTCAGCCCTGCCATCCCAAGGGGAAACAACGCTGACAACCATTCTGTACCGGTACACCCGTTCTGTTTCTCACCCTCAGTACGGTGGTCAACAGATTACACGAGCTCTTCAACGCTCTGTTATAAGATAGGCTGTGTGTTACATGAGTTCGCCCAAGTGTAGGCTGATGTAAGGGGTTCTGGGCATGGTTAAGGCTGGTGGGGCTAAGCTATGATGTTCTGTAGCTTCGGTGTAGTCAATGCATTTTCGACTTTCCATATTTTCAATTTATGATGGGGTTACTGGGGTGTGACCCCATCATAAGCCAAGGAAGATTTGTGGTGTGTTTATAGTCATAATAAATACATGATAATTCTTTGTTTTTACTCACAGCTTCTCTTCAAGCCAGGACAAGCCCTGCCGCCGTGTCAGTTAAACCATCTGTGAAATGCACAAAAATTGTATTTGGAAACAGTCCCTTGGCATTCTGGGAAATTCAATTAAGTAATGTCTGTAAAGTACTTCAAGATCCTGAAGAACACAAAACTGACCTAAAAAAAGAAATTTTCAATTATTGTGAGGAAGTACATTTTTGGGGGCACCTGTTTTCCCTTTATATATTATCTTAGTGATAATGTCTCCCGAATACTGGTATCAGTAGACGCTATCTAATAGGAACTCAGAGAGCCTGTTTTGAGACATAAAACAATAATTTTGGGAAAGAGCTAATTAGCACACTGGTCTTTATTAAATGTGGCCCTGTTTGACTACCGAAAAAAATTTAGCAAAAGTTCTTTTGAACAGTAGTTCTCACAGTGTGGTCCTGGCACCCCTGAAAGTTCTAAGACCTTTTTAGGAGGTCTCCAAGGTCAAACATATTTAGAATAACAACAAGCTATTATTTTCTTTGTTCATCTTCATTTCTCTTATGAATGGTGGAATTTTCTAGAGGCTGCTTCATTCTAAATAGATAGAATTCAGGAGGAGATATGAGAATCTAGCTTCTTGTATTAAGCCAGACATTACAGAGATTTGCAAACATGTTAAAACAATGCTATTCTTCTCACTACTTTTAAAGATACAGGTTATTTTTATAAAAATGTTTTTTATGTTAACATGCAATGAGTTTATTGTTATTTGAAATGAATAAGGAACTCCATAAATTATTTTAAAATTTTATATATTTATTTGAAAGAGAGAGAATGAGAGAGAGAGAGGATGAGAGGGGGGAGGGTCAGAGGCAGAAGCAGACTCCCCGCTGAGCAGGGAGCCCCATGTGGGACTCCAGGATCATGACCTGAGCCAAAGGCAGTCGCTTAACCAACTGAGCCACCCAGGTGCCCCAAGGAACTTTGCTTTCACTGGACATTTGACAAGGCAAATAATCTTCAACTGAAACAAGAAGAATTTAGCAAAAAAAGTGACTTGCTTCTTTCAACTGAGGACATATGGATACTAAATTAGAAGCCTAGTCCCAAAGGGTTAAATCCCTTAGACTCCAGAATTGATGTTATAAAATAACTGTTATAAAATAACAGTTATATATAATAAATGTGATTAAGGAGAAAAGACAGGAACTAGGAAATTCAGGCTTGTAATTGATCGTAGTCCATGGGGGCCACCCGTGTGGCTCAGTCATTTAAGCATCTGCCTTTGGCTCAGCTAATGATCCCAGGGTCCTGGGATCGAGTCCCATGTTGTGCGTGAGTCTGCTTCTACCTCTGCTCTTCCCCCCACTTGTTCTCTCAATCTCTCTCTTTCTCTCAAATAAATAAATAAAATCTTAAAAAAAAAAAAAAAAGGTAGTCCAATGAGCACCTCCTTGGAGAACTAGAAGAAAGCAATTAAAAAATAATAATCTGACTTTTAATATTTATTTATTTATTTGAGAGAGAGAGAGAGAGAGAGAGAGAGCATGGGCATGCATGAGCTAGGGGAGGGGCAGAGGGTCTCAAGCAGACTCTGCATCAAGCATGGAGCCTGAGATAGGGCTCAATCTCACAACCCTGAGATCATGACCTGAGCCGAAATCAAGAGTCAGACACTTAACCAACTGAGCCACCCAGGCGCCCCTGACTTTTAATATTCCTAAAAACAAAACAGGCATTAAATAAAGTTACTATTGCATTAGATGGATAGAAGCAAAAACAAGAGACTTAAGTTGATTTGCAAAGACTTCACTTGAGTGGATTATTTGTCCTATTATTTTCTCTAGAGCAGTTTATCAGCAAATCTTTATTAAGTAACTACTACGTGCTCAACTCTCCCTGGCTCATAAAATCTGAGAATTCAGTGGTCTCTGGCTCATAAAATTTATATTTCAGCAGAGAAGAGAAAAGCAAACAAATAAACAACCAAGATACTTTCAGGTATGGTGAGCGCTAAGTAAAAGAATGAAAGAAGCCATTGTGTTAAATGGTGACTATTTGAGGGGTAGAAGTGAGGGAATAGGGTGGGGAGCGATGATGTAGATTGGGTGTTGGGGAATCTCTTACTGAAGTGGAGGTCTTAAGCTGACACCTGAAAGGCAGGAAGAGGTTTGCTGGGAAGGATCATGCAAGGATAGGGCCCCAAAGAAGTTGGAAGCAAAAGATGGCTAGTGTAGTGGGACCCAAAAAAGAGAAGGGTCCTACATGTTGTGGTCAGAAGCCACATGAAATAGCTTGCAGAAGTTTGAATTTTATTTTTGAGTGCAATGAAAAGCCTTTGAAGAGCTTGATCTAGTCATGTGATTCACTTTGCATTTTGAAAAGAATCAGGGACGCCTGGGTCAGCTCAGTCGGTTAATCAGCTTCCTTCGGCTTGGGTCATGATCTCAGGGTCCTGGGATTGAGCCCCGCATCAGGCTCCTTGCTCGGTAGGGAGCCTGCTTCCCCTTCTCCCTCTGCCTCTGCCTGCCACTCTGCCTGCTTGTGCTCTCATTCTGACAAATAAGTAAATAAAATCCAAGAGAAAAGAAAAGAAAAAAGAAAAGAAAAGAAAAGAAAAAAGAAAAGAAAAGAAATCAGGCCGGCTGCTTCATTGCTTCATGGGAAATGGATTGCAGAGGAGAAAGAGTAGAAGCAAGGAGACCCGTTAGAGATCACTGTCTGCCTGGCACAGGGACGATGGATGGTGTTTTGGACTGCCGTGGTAGCAGTAAAGAAGGGGAGAAGCGGACAGATATGGGAACCGTGTGCTCTTTTTTTAAAATTATGCATAACGCTTGTCTGGCTTATAGGAGGAGTTTAACAAACGGTAGCTGTTATGTCACTGCTCTCTTCTTAAGCAAGAAGCTTGCAGAGATTAATGAATTTGTTCCACCTCATAGGACTAGTAAATTCAGCCAGGGCACCATTCCCACTGTCACTGGGTACTGTTACACCAACCACAAAATGCCTTACTTGAGGTCTTTTTCCTTCCAATCCTTTCTGCATTTAGCTGCCATTCTGATCATCCTTGAACATTGCTTTCATCATGTCTATCTTGCCGATAAGCACATTATATGTATTCATGCAGTTATTGAGTAATTGCAGTGAACTAGGCTTGCATGGGGGGTGGGGTTCACACACCTAAGATAGGGGTTTTGCCTCTGGAATTTTAGAATTTTCTTGGGGAGACATGATTAATGCAAATGAAATAATAGAGAGATGAAAAAGAGAATGGCAGAATTAACAAAGCTTCCATAAAGGATCTTGAAAGAGAGAGCATTTCAGTGGAGAGAGAGACAAAAAGATGCTAGGTGAAAAGAGAAGCAAAAACAACATGCTGGTTTTGTGGCAGGGAGTGGGGACGTGCATGAGAGGAGAGCGTTTGCTCTGGGAAGGTGGAAGGCAAAGTGGCGGGCTGGGATGGTGCCAGACTGTGCATGGGATCAAAAGCTGGGCATCAAGGATTTGGACCTGATTCAGCTAGATATAAAGTGTTATTAAAGACCCGTAAGCAAGACTCGGTCGGAGTGAAGGCTTTGCTGGGACGGATGATCATGTCTCCCTCTAATTTCGAAGGTAATTATCATCATCTTTAGGTACCCATTAGGTATTTAGCTTATAACCCTTTGCACTTTAAAACTCTATAATATGTAGGACTGCAACCTGTATGGAATAGGTGCAGAGTAAATGTTTGATGATGATGAAAGATATGTGTAAGGAAGATTAATTTGGCAACAATATGGCCTGAATTGAAAAGAAGAAAGCCAAGAGGTAGAGAAATCATGAGGACGTTGTTCCAGAAATATAGGCGTGAAGGAAGGAATGTGGAAGAGACAGATATGAGAAAATACTTAGGAAGTAGAGTTCAAAGGAACTGAGTCAATTTGAATATGGAGTGGGTTAAAAATTAATTTAAGTCTTCAAGTCTAAGTGTTTTGAAGGGCCCTGATGCCACTCAGGTAAGATGGAAAAATCGGGAGAGGGAATTGGTTTGGGGGAATAGGGTGAAGAATTTAGTTTTGGGCAGGCATCCAAGATGATGACAGGACATTCATTTAGAAATGGCCTAGGAATTTGGCTAGATGAGACTGAAGTGACTATGTAGAAACAGGGCTGAAGTTTTGTTATAATTTTAATCACTTCAGCAAGTATTTATAGAGGCACTACTATGTGCTAAGGGCTATAGGGTATAGAGTTAAATGAGGCAGAGACCTTGAGGAATTAACGTAATGGGGGAAAACAGATATGCTAAAGGGAATATAAAGCCTAATGGAATAAGTGTCCAGAGGAGATTATATCCTGAGAAAGTAAATTAAATAGCACCTATTAGTGACACAAATTGCCCACTAGATAAAACTGGAGAGTCCATGAAAGTATCTATAGGTAGCTTCTTCTGCTTAATTTTTCCTGCTCTGTGTCCCCTTACTCTGGCCACAACTGTTTGGACTCAGGATTGGCCCCCAAGTGAAGGCAATCATCTTTAAGCCAGGCATAAAGAAGATTGACCACCAATCAGGTGGCCCGTCAGGACAATTGTGTCCCATAAAAGTCCTTCTTATTGAATAGCGAATGACAGATACATGTTGATGCTCTTGCTTGGGATGTTTTCAATGTAAGTCGCGGAGAGTAGTCACTAGAAGCAGAGATGGCAGTAGAAGTTGGGGCCGTATGTGTGGAAGAAGCAGAGAGATGCTGATTCAGGAGAATGGCAAAATTGCTGGAGCATGGGCAATAGATGCCTGTCAATGAGGGAACGAGCCAGGCACCAGAGCCTATTGTGGGATCATAAGAACTGCAGTTGATTTCTGGAATCAACAGTAGTTCTGGCCAATGATATGTTTTCTAAAGTTTATTTCCTTAAAATAAACCCTCAGCATTCATAGTGCTCCAAACATGTCCTGGCACTTTGGATCTCATAAGAGCCCAGCTAGCACAAAGGAATTTCTGTTGTTTGGGCTTTCATTATGTCTGCAGAAGAGGGTATCTTGTGAAAGATAGGTCAGTATGATCTTCATAAAGCACGATCAAAAGGACGTTCACAAGGGCACGTGTGTATGTGGCTGCCTTCCCAGAAGAGTTTAACAGTAGAGGGCAAAAACCTCAGTTACATCTTAGAGCAAACCTCGAATCCTCAAGTTTGTACTTTTGTGCTATTCCTTCTCTCTTTTCCCAATGTGATCACAGTATAGGTCTGTGGGCTTGTCTTTGGGGAGAGCAGAGAAAAGGAGAGCCATGGAGACTACTCAGTGCAGGCACCAAATTTAAGGAAGGAAACCCAGAAGACAGTAGACAGTGTAGGGGCCAAGAGCCATGTGCCAAGATCAGAGTTTCTCAGTGTACAGACTGCGAACCACCAGTTTAGAATCACCTGATTTGTTAAAAATGAAGATTTCTAGATCACCTTGCCCCAACTGAATGGAATCTCTGGGTGAGGGTCCTAGGAACTTGCATTTTCATAAGTATGCAAGGCGCTTCCCTTGGACACCCACTGCTGTGAGCTCTGTGTCAAGGAAAGAAAGAGAGTGCTGGCTTCTGAGAAAGCACTCAGGACGGAAGGGTGGAAAATTTGACACAACATATGCATACATTGCTGTAGGAGTGAAAATGAAAGAGAGAAGGTGTGTGAGGTCAAGTTGGAGGATAGTGTGAGCAGAAGAGAGAGTAGGATGCAGGTTTGCTCTGGGAATCATGAGCCTAGATGATAATTGAGACCATGGAGATGGATTATGTTTCTGCTAATGCCAGAATTTTTACAATCAGTATAAAAGTGCTATATAAAGCTCTCCCCTCCTCTTTATTATAGTCCTTGTAAGATTTATGGAGCACCAACTACAGGGAGAACATTGTATTAGCAGCTGTCAAGGAGAACAAGAGCTTATCATGTACTTGAAGTTGGAAAAAATAAATCTGTAGTTTATATTTAAGAGCGACTACAAAGCAACATCCAAGTAAGTGCAAATTCATTCATTTAACAAAAACTCATTGTGTCCATTATGTGCAGACACTTTCCTTGACTCCACAGGGTGTGGTTTATCAGAAGGCGACCTGGGTGAGTTTAAAGGCAGATTTTGAAAGAAAGTGAAAAGCGATTACAGAGAATTTAAGGCACTCTAAGTAAGGATTTAGAGTCACAGAGTTCAGAGAGAGGGTACATAACTTCATTCAATGTTCCATAAATATTTATTAAGTGCCTATTGTATTGTAGACACTGGAAATATAGCAGTCAGTAATAGACAAAAATCCCTGCCCTCCTGGAGCTTAATATTCTGGTGGGAGAAAGAGAAGAAAGCACAATAAATAAGTTATATAGCATATTAGAAAATGGTGTTTTGGAAAAAATAAAGCAGGAAGAGAGGATTTGGTGGGGGGAGGGAGAGATGCAATATCAAAGGTGAACTTTTGGGAATAACTCATTGGAAGGAGACGTTTATAAGTGTCCTATAAGGTTTGTAAGTGTCAGGAAGATTTGTGGCTTTGCAGTGGACATGTGTTCTGTTAGAGGCAGCCAGTGCAAATTCCCCCACAAGAAGCCTGCCTGGCATTTTCAAGGAACAGCCAGGAACCTGTGTGTGTGTGAGTGTGTGTGTGTGTGTGTGTGTGTAAGTGAGGAAAGGGGTAATAGGATAGAGTTCAGAGACAAAAGGGGTGAGGGGTGTTACATAATCTGAGGCTATAGGACTTGGAGATTTTTGCTTTTCTGTTAAGTGGGATGGGAGCCACAGGCAGGATGGGAGCCTCTAGAGCTGGGAGCAGAGGAATGAACATGATCTGACATGGATACTTCATTTCAGCTGGGTGAACTTGGGCCCAACTTTTAACCTCTCTAAATTTGTTTCCTCATCTGTAAAATATTGAAAAGTATTCGTCCTCATGAGGTTGTTGTGAAGATTAAATAAGATGATATGTGCAAAACATTTAGCAACTACTTGACACAGAGTACGGACATTGTTTTCCCTTCTCTGTCTTCTACTTCCTTTCTTCTGTCTCTTCCACTTGGTACCAGGTGCTAGGAGAGAAAGACCAGAATAAGTCTTGCAGGTGACAGCCCACGTAAGGGGTAGGAAGAAAAGGATGACTGTTGGTTTAAGGCCTATGTTAAGTGACATAATAGTTGGGATTTAAAATAATCGTTTTATTGTGTTTTACGATGTGGACTAGAGAGAACTGGAAGTAGAGACTCAAGTAGTCCTATCAGATGCGAACTCTGGTCTCCCAGGCCTCAATCTTTAAAACTCACCCAAACAATTTACCTCTCTAGGTAGTTTATCAGACTCTGGGTTATGCTAGCAGTTTTAATTGTTCTGTTGTTAAACGTGTTAACTCCCTGAACGTTAACTGATTAATCTCAGTCTTCTAACTAATGTTTGAGTGATTCTCCTCAGGTCTAAACTATCAAGGGCACTTCTACTTAAACACAGTTTGTCTTGTTTGTGCCCTCATGGGCAATAGGTACATTTGAGGTCGCTGTTTAGAATGACCTGTGATGACTTCAAAATATTCATAAAAACAACAACAAAAAACAACAGACTGAACTCCTCCCGGTTAAGATTAATGATGAAAGCCTGGGTCGCGTCTGTTTGGGCTTGGGGCTAGGTTCCCAATCCCCAGAGCGTTGAGGGTGGTAATCACCAAGCCGTGGTCAGAAAGCCCCTGGGTGGGGGGGAACTGTTTGCTCGATGTCTCTCTAAGTCACCGAAGTCGCCTCCCACATTTGGTGACTGCTGTTTATCCACTTGCAGTAAATGACAGTAAATGAACGTGCACGAGTGCAGCCGACCCCGAAGGGCGGCGGATTTCCCGCGGCTTCTCGCAGGAGACCCAGAGGGGGTGCGGTAGAGTCGCTCCGGGAGTCGCTGGCGTGCCTGTAGCCCAGCGCCCGGCGGCCCGGGTGCGAGTATGCGGCTGCAGGCTGGGCTCTGCGGCGAGAGTCCGGAGGCGGGCCGCCGCGTGGGTCCCGCGGTCCCTCCTCCCCGCCCCGCCGAGGCTCCGCCCAGACCCCCCCTGCTCCGCCGGCCCAGCTCCCCCACCCTTCGCCACCCGCCACCCCCTTCCCCAGCCGGCCCGGCCCGGCCCCCGCTCCTCCTCCGCGGGCCCGGCCCCCTCCTTATACCCGGCGGCGCTCGCAGGCTCGCTCTCTTCCCTCTTCCCACACCGCCCTCAGCCGCTCCCTCCCCGCACGCCGGTCTGGAGAAGAATCGAGCGCCGCGCGCATCGATAGCTCTGCCCTCTGCGGCCGCCCGGCCCCGAACTCATCGGTGTGCTCGGAGCTCGATTTCCCTAGGCGGCGGCCGCGGCGGCGGAGGCACAGCGGCAGCGGCGGGCGGCGGCGGCGGCGGCGGCGGCGGCGGCGGCGGTGGCGGCTGCCCGGCCAGTACTCCCGGCCCCCGCCATTTCGGACTGGGAGCGAGCGCGGCGCAGGCACTGAAAGCGGCGGCGGGGGCCAGAGGCTCGGCGGCTCCCAGGTGCGGGAGAGAGGTACGGAGCGGACCACCCCTCCTGGGCCCCTGCCCCGGTCCCGACCCTCCTCGCCGGCGCCGGGCGGGGCCGGCGGCGAGTGAATGAATTAGGGGTCCCCGGAGGGGCGGAGAGGGGGTGCGGGCGCTGAGCCCCAGCGGGCGAGCGGACAGGGTGGGGGTGTCTGCAGGGGGAGGCGCGGGGACGCGGCGACGCGGGGAATGAGGAATGGGCGGTGCGGGGCTGAGGAGGGTGAGGCTAGAGGCGGCCGCCGCTTGTGCTGCTTCCTGGACGGGGAACCCCTTCCTTCCTCCTCCCCGAGAGCCTCGGCTGGAGGCGGCCGGGGAGAAACTCGCGGGCTGGTTGGGCTGCCCCTCGGGGCGGTCGGGTGCGGTGGAGGTTACTCCCGATGCGCTCCAATCTCCCCTCCCCCTCGTCGTCCTTCTCTCTGTCTCTCTGTCTCTCTTTCTCTCTGTCTTTCTCTCTCTTTTTTTTCTCTCTCTCTCCCTTCGCTCACGCACCTCTTCCTCCCTTCTCAGCCCTCGGCTGCCTCGGTTACAGCCTTCTCTGCTGCATCTAGCATCCCTAGGACGAAGGTATAAACTTCTCCCTTGAGCGCAGACTGGACGAATGGTGGTCCTTTTCAGTGTGTAGGGGGGTACATGAGTAATAGGAGAGGTCACGTTTTGGAAGAGCCTAGGAAAGTGCTTAGAGACCACTGTTTATGGTTATTGTGTTTGGAAAAAATGCATCTGCAGCCGAGTTCCTGACTGCTCCCCTCCCCCATGTATGGGCTGTGACATTGCTGTGGCCACAAAGGAGGAGGTGGAGGTAGAGATGGTGGTGGCAGAACAGGTGGCCAACACCCTACAACGTAAAGCCTGTGACTTAGTGAAAAGGAAAAAGTTAATCCCAGAAGGTCTGTTTTGCTTTGTCAAGTTAAAACACAGAAAACCCACAGAACAGAAGCAGGGCTTTTTCCTTGCTAGTTGAGTGTAGACAGCAATAGCTAAAATTGTACTTAAAGTTTAATTTGCCTCTTCTTGTCCTTTCCCCTATCTGTTGTCTATTACCTTTATCCTTACAAATTTGACCCCCCCATCCCAAGAGTTATTGCAGTACTCCTAAATAGCACTTAAACATTTTTTTTTCAAACTGACTAGCAAGAGGAGTTAATTGTAGCGGTCTTCCAGCCAACTGCCTGAAATACTCATAGGCATGTGCATGCTTTAGCTGAAGTCCTAAGCTAGCCTTCTTAAATCTTGACATTTGTCAAAATAAGGGTTAAAACAGAAAGGCATTTTCTAAGTTTTACACAATATACATGTTATATTTGTAATGGAAAAAGAAATTACAAAGGGAAAAATTCTGTTCCCAATCATCATCTCAGAATCAACCATATGAGTGATGTCACTCTTAGGTGACTAAGGTCCAAAATGCTGACCCGACCATGAGATAGACTATAGACATCAAATATGGTTGATACCATTACTGTTTACTTTGATAATATAGCCATCGACAGGGATACCTGATTTTAAGAGACCGTAGATAAGAGGATAATTCAGTTTTACGACAAGTGTTTTTCTCTTTGCCTTAACAAAATGTTGGGTTCTAGTCCCACTTCACCCCTCCATAACTATTTTAGCTTTGGGCGAGGGGGCCCTTTCAGGTCTATGATCTTCAGGAAGACTCCTTGGGAACTCAGTTCTCTGTAGTGGATTTAAATATTACTTGGTTTCTAAAATCCAATTCAGGGAATTTTTTTTTTCCCCCAGAAACAACAGCTGCATGAACAGGTAGACCAGAAGGTGTGTGTGTCTCAGAACTCACACAGTTAAGCTGTAATCTAGTATCTGTCCACAGTATCTGCTAGGCTAGCAAACTTTTTAGTGGCAAGGACACTTTATACGCTTGAAAATTATTGAAGATCCCTATATGGGGTATGTCAATATGTACCATAATACAAATTAAAACTGAGAATTTAAAAATTAATTCATTTAAAAGTAGAAATAAGCCTATTACTTGGTAACATAATAGCATTTTTATGAAAACTGTTTTCAAAACAAAAATTAGTGAGAATAGTGGCATTGTTTCACATTTTTGCTAATCTCTTTAACTATATTGGTTAATAGAAGACATCTGCATATCTGCTTCTGCACTCTATTGTGATCACATCTGGAAAACTCTACACTTGTTAACGAATAAGAGTGGAGAGGGTAAATAACATTGCTGTAGTGATGGTATTATTAGTATTATTGGTTTTGGCCTCTTGGACCCCCCAAAAGTTTTAGGAATGCTGCTGGATTCCTGGACCATAGTTTGATAACTACTGTTCTAGGCTACCCAAATTGTTTTAGAGGGTGGGATAGGCAGGGAGCTAGAGTAGATTTTGGTGTGATTCTCCTCATTGTTCCCCATTTCCTATGGCCTGTATTTGGAATAAAAAGTGGGAGCGAACAGGATAAGATACATGCTTGGAGAGGCTCCCAAGGTGGCCTCGCGAATAAGGGTAGGTGGCACAGAATAGGCCAGGGGGCTGTAATGTAATAGTCTTTGATACAACAGTTGTGTAGCCTGTTCTTTGCTAGAAGACTCAGGAATAGTATAAGGAGGTAATGGTTAGTGTGTTATTGTTTGGAAAACCATATTACCTTTCTTGGGGGGAGGGGCTATTTGGATAATTCTTGGTCTTCAGTTAATAGGCTATTGCATGCACTAGTGTTTATATTTGCACATTCATTAATTTAGAATAACTTATCCTGTAATTATTGTGCATTTACTGCCATTTTTTCTGCAGTTCAATCCTTATTTTTAATAAGGATTTTATTGGGGGAAAGAAGGTAAAATTAAATAAATTCGCTTTATTTCAAAAAGTTGGAAACAGCTGATTAAAAAATATTTTCTGTCTCGAGCTATCAATCTTACAAGTTGCCAATATTTATTGCAGTTGTTGAGAGACTGTACAAGAAGCAGAGAGTAAAAGTCACTGAGAAGTATTCACTTACAGCTTTTTAAAATTCCTCTCATTTAAAGCAGTGCTTATCTTTAAATTTTATATAATTATATTTTTCTGGTGCAAAGTGCTTTTTTCAGCACTAACATAGGATTACGTATTGTGACAGGTGATGAAATCATCCATACTGAATAGTTCAAAATTCTTAAAATTCTCTTAGTTTTTATACACCATTATTTTCCCCAGCAGATATTTTACAGATTGAAATGTTATCAAATCTGCTTTGGTGTCTCAATTTTTATTTCCGCACTACACAGTCCAGCTTTATTTGACAGTCTTCCTTTCACCCCCCATCTGACTCTTGTTAACTCCAGGAGAACTACTGTGATGATGATTTTAAAAAGTTTTCTATAGCTGTTGGCTCTGCCAAAGGCACTCAGCATATCCACTTGTAACTCTTAGGGGCCAGAGTCAACTAGGAATACTGCAGAGGTAGTATCAAAACTGTCAACAAGTTTTGTGTGGGTGTGTCCACAGGGTATAGACACTTGTACTGAGTGAAGTCATGGCATGTTCCTTTGAGAGCCATTAACTGCTACAGAAGAGCAGACTGGCTGTTTAGATAGAACAACCTGAATATAAGATAAAAGAACTTTGTACTCTGAATGCATTTTTCTCAAATGTTGATGGGGGAGTTTGTAAACAAAATGCAATTCATTACAATACTCATCTGTAGTCAACTGAAGTTTTCATCACTGAATTTTGTGAAACATTTTGAAATAATTTTTTTGTATAAAGGTGAATTTGTGTTAAAAGGTTTTGATAGAGGGGGTTATATTAACCTCATGTTCTAATTTATATTAACCACATGTTCTAATTTAGTCACATTTTCATTATTTTTATTATAAGGCCTGCTGAAAATGACTGAATATAAACTTGTGGTAGTTGGAGCTGGTGGCGTAGGCAAGAGTGCCTTGACGATACAGCTAATTCAGAATCACTTTGTGGATGAATATGATCCTACAATAGAGGTAAATTTTATTTTAATATTATCCATATTGATTTGTGCAGGCCCATTCTTTGGGTACAAAAAGGTTTCTCTGATCATTTTTTTGACTACTCATTACAAGGCAGTTATACTGAAAATGATTTTACTAAGTTTTCTGAAATGTACTTGGGTTCCACGGCTTTATTCTGAAGTTATATACGCAACCAAAGATATGGAGAGCCCTTCTTTTCGCTAGAGTATTAAGATGTGTAACATTGGTTCTATGTTAGTATATGTGTTTTTTGATTGTAAGTGTATTTCAGAGTTTTGTGAGAGGGTAAAAATGTAAATTCACATCTTACCTAAACAGCCATTTAAAAAAAAAATGTGGCTATTTTTTATGGGTTTTTTTCCTGCTATTTTAATGTCACATTCAGAAGTTATAGTTGAATTGTACTGGTAAAATGTAATCATTTGGTGGTTGGCCCTTTTAAAAAAAAACAATAGCATTTTCCTGTTTTCTTTTCACATTGAAGTAGGGGAGAACCTACAGCTACTTGATACATTTTAAAATCTCATTCTTTGTGTATTTTTATCTGTATTTATATCAGGTGGTATATAAGGGTACCACTATCAATCCTTACCTTTGCTTTGCAGCCCTCTTTTAATTTACTCAAAGAAATGTTAGAATTGCTTTTATTACAAATCAATTAATGAATAATTTTTAAATTTTTTTAATTTCATGAAAAATTGCCAAAGTAAAGGCCAACAGCAAAATGATAGAATAAAGGCCTGCAAGAGACCTTGAGAGGTCACATAATATTTTCTACTGCCTTCTGGCAGCACTGTACTCAAATTATCTCAAGCAGATAAGGATTTATTTAATCCTAAAGACCTGCAGGAGGGGATGGCACATCACTGCCCTTCTTAACTCACTTCCAGAATATAATTATGAACGTATTTTATACATAATCTGAATATCCATATTAACTGTAACATCAGTGGAGATGGAAATAAATACATCACCTGTCTTTGAAATAGACTTATGTTGTTAGGTTATTTTCTTAGACTTTGTTACCCTAGTTTAAGCAATCCTAATCCCTTAGTTTTTATTCTGGATCTTCAGATTGTATAATTTTTTTTAATCAGCTCTGAAAAATTTCCCAGAACTTTCTCTGAGTCTCTCCCTGCAGAATCTAGAACAGGTTAAGATGCCCTGTTAAGGGACTGTGCTGTATGATGTCTTCAAGAACATTTTGACTGCATTGAGGTAGATTCTGAGGGCATTTGTGGCCTTGGCAAGATGTTTATGCAGTTAGAACTTTGAGGATTGAGTAGACAACTTCATAAGGAAATGTCAAATATTTTTGGTACTGCAGGAAAAAAAAGAGAAATAACACTTATTTGCAAAGATTTGATTTAAACCTAGCCAGCTTTTATTTGGCATGAGTAAAGGGGAAGAGTCTAACTGAAGTGGACCACCTGTACAATAGTCTTCTATATTTTCTCTTGGCAAGTCAGTTCAGTGCTGTATGATGGTTTTGTTTTTTCTTTTTTTCTTTGAGGAGGATTAAATAGTTCACCCAATTCGAAAACCAAGGTTACTTGGCATACTCCATTTAAATCAGAAGTAAAAGGAAGTTTTAATAGAATTCAGGTTAAACACGGAAGTTTTCCTGGGATTTTGGAAGGTGATTTTAGCAGAAGTGCTCTCCGTCTTCTTTGAAAGTCTGAGGGATTCCATTACACTCGGTTTCCTGTGTGCTAAACGAGATAATGTGATCAAACATGTTAGGAAGTCTCTGTCGGACTTGTTAAAGTACAATATAGATCTAAAATACAGCCAGAAGTTAATCCTTTATTTTGAGTGAAGGTGGAAAAAGTTTATAAATTCAAACCCCTCACTCTGATTATGATTTCTGCCAGACCAGAAGACTTGACTCTGGGGGAAGCATCGATTACCTGTGAACTTTGAAACTTTGACATTCCCACACTAGTGTAGCCATCTGGAAAAAGCTATCAGAGATCGTCTCTTGTCTTCCAAATTACAGTGAGTCTCAGGGAACTGACACATTAAATTCATGGTGTAGTTCAATTACAAGAAAGACAAGATAATTTGGTAGCTTATTTTACTAAACAGTGGCTAAGCAAAAATGCTAACTTGATGTTTTTATAAAGAGTTTAAAAAGGAGATTTGGGGATATCACTACTGCTATTAGGTTTTGATTGGTGAATAATATAGGTCAGAGAGAAAATGAGGGAGCACATAGACTGCACATTTGGAATTCTCATCAGTTTTCCTTCACTGAAACAAATGGGAAGAAATTTTTTTTAAAAATTGAAGAATACCATTTTCTAGTGGTTTAGAATTTACAAAGATTTATCCTAGGAGACAGATAAGGAAGGTGGTCATTGTTTCTTTCATTTTATAGGTAGAATGATCTCTGAGAGGTTGTAACTTGCCTGAGAATACTTAGCTAGTAAATAGTAGACTTCTAACTTAAGTTTTCTGAGACCAAGTTAAGTGGGATTTCCACTATACCCTTGTGTTTACAACTTTAAAAATGAGAAATTAGTCTTTAGGCTAGGAAGATATTTAATAATGGAGGCTGATTCAGATTTATCGATATGCCAAAATTTGAACTTAGCTTCCTCTCCAGTGGCATCTTAATGGCAGAGATATGATATAAAATTAAACAGGTATGATGCATAGATAGAGCATGCTTATATTTGAGGCTCTGCACATGATAATCAATTTCTGTTTTGAAACATTTTACCTTTATCTTTCGTGAAGTTCACCAAAGAGTTCCAGAGATAATGAAGTACATTGTTAGTGGTGCAAGAATATTAAAAAGTCAAAGTAATCTCCAAGCGCAATACCAGGCTAGAAATAATATATGCTTTTATAGTTTAGAGGTCACTTGTTATTAAAACACATTCTCTGAAATGTGTTTGCCAAGGTAAAATTTGGCAGAAGGAGAAAAACCTTGTTTTAAAAAAATACAAGTAGTTACAGACATGGTGATCAGAATGATCATTTGCTCGATTAGGAAATATATATTGTGTATCTACTAGATCTAATATGCTAGTAAAAATATATATAGAAAGAAGTATTTTTTTTTTCAGGCTCCAATCCATTGACATTTGCTTGCTTCTGTTAATGTGACACTTATAATTCAGTCTAAGTATTATGCCCTTCTTCGATGAGTTTCCTACTCAGTAAGGATGATGGATTCTTGATTGGATTGATTTGTTCCATCTTTATTGCTCTGAGCTGTGGAGTATTTAAGATTTATCAGTTTCTCTATCTTTTTACTTTTTCATGTTAATTATGGAATTTTACTTGCTGAATAAGGTGTATTGGTAGAACATTTGTAATATTAAACAGTATTGAAGAATGGTGTGAGAAAAGCATTGTATTATGTTGAAAGCCGTTATTTTTCTGGTTTTATGCTTATGTACCAATGAGGGGTATCAATGAGAGGTTGGTGACTTTGCTTTCCAGGGGACATTTGGCACTATCTAGAGATATTTTTGGTTGTTACAGCTTGAAAAGGGGGACTGCTACTGGCATCTGTGGAGGCAGGGGTGCTGCTAAACTTCCTACAGTGCACAAGGCCGCTCCCGCAACAAATGAGCTGCCTCAAAAGGCAGTAGTGCTGAGGCTGAGACCCTCCTCTGTGTTATATAAAGTTTTAAACATCTCTGTCAACTTCAGGTCTCTGAATAAGGTTTATGGTAGATACTCTAACAGCACAGATTTAAGCTTTACCTTTTCTAAACTAATAGTATATTATATTAGCTTATTCTAGCGTTCTATTAAAACATTGTTTTTAAAATAAGGTACACAGTAATTTTGTAAATGCATTTCTCTAGGCTTTGGCCAGGTCTCCCCCCCCCCCCCCACCTTTCAAGAGAGTGCCCTCTACTGGCCAATTTATTTGCTTTTATAATAAATAACAATGAAATACCAGGTTTGGGTATTTTTCCTATTTAAACTGTGTATAATCAATTTATAAATATGTAAGTTTTATTTAAGAGTCTGATTTTATATAATTTTTAAAAATCTAAAGTGTCAGTTTTATTCTCTGCTTATATTAAGATTACTGTGTGGACTAGTTAGACCTAACTAAATACGTAGGTGAATATTTTTAACTAAGAAAGGAAATGTGGCAGTGAAGGAGAAAATAGGGTGGTTTGGTTGTTAACCCTGATTGAGGTTACTTTGAGGAATAAAAAGTGACACTTTGACTCTGAATTTCTTTACATGCACACAGGAGCTATGCTGCAGAGTTCAAAGCTTCCTGATGTGCTACTTGGGGTGTTAGGAAAGGGCCTATGGGAAAGTGGCAAATTGTGACAGTTAACATTGTGTAGATTTTCTTATATAGTACTGTAGAATAGTCATGAGCACCTGATTTTTAGAATAAAGTAACACAAAAGTCAGACCCTGTATTTAGGTCAATTAAGTATTTACTTAATAATAATAACTGCTTATTTAGACCTGAATGTTAAAAATTACCAGACATATTTTATTCTTACTTGGATTTTTATAAATACAAAGCTTTACAAACATAGAAATGAAAGTTGGTACCAGAAATAAGTGAAAGAAAAAAATGTTTTTATGATTTGGCATCTTTTAAGATTCTGGTTTTAATAACACGACTAATTCCTTAAGTCCATAATAATTATTCAGTGCCCACTCTGTACCATACAGGCTTCCTAGGGGCTGGAGATATGTTGAGGAGCAAAAGGGACTAGATTGCACTGCCTTTATGAAGCTTACTGGCCTTAGATGTATTTCAAAGAGCAGTGCTTCTAGACAATGACCCTAATTCTATTTAATGTAATTTAGAGGCTATGTGCTTTAGGAGGGCATTAGATTTCTTGCATCTCTTTTAACTATATTGCCACAGGGTGTCTAGGTTTATGGAATAGTTATATTATTGTAATCTTAATAAAATTAGTAGAAATGGGTAGTAAAAATAAAATATTTCCAAGGATTAAGTAGGGACACAGTGCTTATGTTAGGTAATTTTTTAGCTTCTTATTTTGAAAATTTCCAGCCTATGGAAAAGTAGTGAAAAGTAGTACTGTGAATACCTGTTACTCTTAAACAGGTTACATTGATTATTTGGCTAAGGTGGTATCTATCAGTTTTCTCTTGATGTAAAGGTATCTTCTTTTTCTTTAGTACGTACCCTGTGGGGAGATGCTTTGAGACTCTAACTATCCTCTTTTCCAACATACTTGCACTCAGTGGGATGTAGCATCCACTGATAAATCTTGCCAGAATAAATTACTACAATAGTGGTTGCAGAATGGTAGGTCTTCTTATAACCCTGTCATTACTTTACATTTATTAGTTGGTATCTACCATAAATAAGGGCTCTCTCTTTTCTCTTCTCTCTCCTTATTTGTTTTTTTCTTATTTGTATTAGTGTGGACACATGGATTCCTTTTTTATTTAACATATCCAAGTCGATTACTGTAATTTTTTATTTTTTGATCTCAGATTTGTTTTTGATATGGTCAGTGAATTCCTTTCAAGCTGGCCTTTGTATCCTTTTGACCTGTCTCCATCAAATTCTGAGCTCTTTCTTATTTTCTGGCACAGTGTGTTCTAGGTTCACGTTGTACTTTCCCTGTCTTCACCTGGAATTCAGCCGTTTTGTCCAGAGTCCTAATTCCTTTTAGTGGGGAATGGTATTTAGAAATTAAGACCCAGAGATTAGAGGGGTGCCTGGCTGCCTCCATGGGTGTGATTACTTTAAAAAAGAAAAAAAGGACCTAGATGTTAGGTATGCTTATTGCTGCTGGGGTGTCACTGCTTTTAGACTCTTTTCAATGGACAGAACTGAGAAATATATTTATTTAAAAATCATGAGTTTCTTCTTCCTCGCCTTCCTCCATTATCTTTTTCTCCCATGTGGGAACCCTGGCTCTACCTTGTATACATTTCATTGTTAAATATCAGACAGCTGTTGAAATAAAATGATGTCATTTTTCAATCTGGTTCTTGAAGTATTATCTTAAGTAATACAGATTGCGTGAATTAACATTAGGTTAAGCTTCCATATTTGTGGAGTTGGGATTAAACATTTTTCTCTACTGACAAAAGTAGAGATCCTTTCCATTTTCAAAATATCCGTAAACCACTTAGGAAAACACCTAGGAAAACATTGAGCTCTTCAGGTACATGAAAATTAAGACATCATTAACAAAAATACAAGGAAACCTGGGAAAAGTATTTGTATAATATATCCATCAGGAAGCTCTCATATATAAGTTAGAAAAAAGCAAACATCCAAATGGAACAAAAAAAGAGGCTAAGGATGTAAATAAACAACCTATCCATCAAAAATAAATAAAACAAATGACGTATAAACATATAAAAAGATACTTCATTAATACAGAAATGCAAGTTCAAAACAATAAGAATTTTCACTTTGATACTAGCTAAGATTATAATGGTGGGGTGCTGGCTGGGAAGGGTATGTACTCTTCATGGGGTAGCGGAAGTATACCTTCTTAGAAACTTTCTGGAGGTCAGTTTGGCAATATGTATCAAAATGTAACCTGCATGTTCTTTCACCAAGTAATTTCACTTCTAGGAATTTGTCCCAAGGATTCAATTGGATAAATGTTTAAGATATTTAATACATGGGAATGTTTCTTGCAGTATTATGATTTTTAAAAATGGAAATAATCCACATGGCTATCAATGGGTAAAGTAAATTATGGTATATCTATACAAATTATACAGTTCTCAAAAAGATTAAGTAGATCTATATGTACTAACGTTGAAAAATACCCATTATGTAAGTGAAGCTGCATCATAGTACATTGTGTAGAGTGTCGTTCCATTTATATAAAAACTGTGAATATGTACATAAAATATGGTAGTTAAGTCAGACTCATTCTCTGTAGTTTTTGGTTTTTAAAAATGAGTTTTTTGGTTTTGAAAAAAACGAAAATGAGTTTTTGGTTTTTAAAAAAGTATACTTTTTGCGAGGAAAAAGTAAATACTCATTTTTGAGGGAGAAAAGTCCCTAACATATTATCTACCATTAGATTACTTCGTGTTTAGTTTCTTCCCCCCTTTTTAAAGCCTCGGCAGATTGAACAATGCAGAGGTATCTTGGATAAAGAATTTGGTATTTGGCCAATTGAAGAGCTGAGAGAAATATAATACAAAACATGAAAATTCTATTGGCATCTGTAATTATTAAGATTGGATTCATATTCAGTCCTGCCTCACATTCTGACCTTGGCATCAAGTGATAATTTAGGGCAGAATGCCACATGACTTCAATGGTTACAGATGTATGCTTATTATATCTTTATTTTCAAAATCTGTTATGCAAATTTTCCTTGAGTTTATTCAGATTTTTGAACCAGTTTTATCTCTTGGAAGTAGTATACACATTTTATTCTCTCTAGTCTTAAGCAGAGATTCAACATTCTCATAATTTAAAGTATTCTTCATTTAGTAAAGAAGTTTTTGTTTCCTTTATTTTTACTATTAATGAATATCTTAATCAAAACTTTTGTCATGAGAACAAGCTCTTTCAACACCCTTGCTGCCTAATTAAAACAGAGATCCTTTGTAATCTTCAGAGTTTTAGCTCTCCTTCCCTGGAGCTTGTCCAGCGCCATTATATTTATTTTGAAATATGGTAACCGGTTTTGCAAAAAGTAGTCCAAGTGTAGTTGTTCAGTGATCTTACGAAGACAGGACACTACTGTTGCCATAGAGTTCATAGTAGCTGGTGGCCTGGCCCCTGACCTTTTTGGCCTATGGTAGCATGTGCAATGTAATATATAAAATCATACAGTTAATTTGTTATAGCACTTTTATAAAAGATATTCATAGTCTTTAATCCTAACCTATATACAGAATCCTGTCTGGTATTACCTACCTACTTTTACCGCTGAAGAAACAATGCCTTAGAGTACATGAGAGATTAAGTAGTTTGCCCGCACTCACACCACAAGTAAGTGGAGTTCTGCGGCTGCCCGTAGATTGAAGATTCAGGAGTATATCTTTAGCCTAGATTTCTGTCCTGAGCGTGAGATCTGTATAGCAAGCTGCTTCTAGGTCATGGCCACCAGAACAACCCTGAATGTGGAATTTGACATACTCCATATTGAACTCATCTTTTCCTCTACTCTTCCCCTTCTGTTCCTGTGCCCAATTAGTAAACTACCATTAGAAAAATTGAGATATAATTCATATAACATAAAATTCATCCTTTTAAAATAAACAGTTCAGTGATTTTTAGTATATTCATGAAGTTATACAACCATAACATTTTTGTCACCTTGAAAAGAAGCCCTATACCCATAAGCAGTCACTCCCTAGTCCCTTCTGCCAGCTCCTGGTAATGACTAATTTACTTCCTGTCTCTGTGGATTTGCGTCTTCTGATTATTTCATATAACTGGAATCATACAGTCTGTGGCCTCTTGTGTCTGGCTTCTTCCATGTAGGATAATGTTTTCAAGGTTCATCCTTGTTAACACATAGTTCAATACTTCATTCCTTTTTATGGTCGAATAATATTCTCTTGTATGGATAATACCATACTGTGTTTATCAATCAGCTCATGGGCATTTAGATTGTCTCCTCTTTTTGGCTATTTTGAATAATGTTGCTATAAACATTTGTGTATACTTTTTTGTGTGAACATATATTTTCAGTTCTCTTGGGTATATATCTAGAAATAGAATTGCTAAGTCATGTGATATCTTTATGTTTAACTTTTTGAGCAGCTCTCAGACTCTTCCACAGTGTTTGCAATATTTACATTCCCACCAGCAATGTATGAGGTAGTTCTCCCAATTTTACCCATTAAGTATTTCTCTAAGCTAATGTTCTCTCCCTCTGTACTGCTGTTGCTGCCTTCAGGTTCTATCATTTCTTGTAATAGCTTCCTAACTCATCTTCCAGCCTCCAACCTGCTCCCTTTCTATAATTTTTTATAATAATGCTAACAGTGAATCTGGTAAATCTGATGTTTCCTTCCTACTTAAAAATCTTCTAGTAATTTGGTATAAGATGAAGTTCCAAATTCCTTGTATGTGGCATATAAGACCCTCCGTAAGCTGACTTCTGCTTGATTGTCCAGTTTCACTTCTACTTACCTAAATTCCCTCTAACTTAAAGTTTTTTTGAACTTCTTGGTTCCATGTACTCAACAGTTGCTTCATGTTTTTATGCATTCTTTTTGCTCCGTATTGCCTGGAGTTGCCCTCTCCTCCCTGTGTTTCTGAACCCCTGCAAGCAAAGTTGATCTCTCCTTCGTATGTGCCACCATTGTACTTTGTCCTGCATATGGTGTTGCATTTATTTCATTGTATTTTAATTATTCGTATACCATATCTCTTCTTCCAGACCTAGCTCTTTGAGGTCAGAAACTTTATAACTCCTGGCATAGTATATAACAGTTAGTAGATGTGTAGTAAGTGTCCCTATGATGCAAGGGAAAATGGAGTGAGTAGGTGGGAATGAACTAATGAGCCTGGGTTTAGATCTCCCAAATTCCATGTTTCTTTCCTCCTATAATTCTAACATACCTGGCTATTATACATGATTCTAGCTGTCTTTGAAAACTAGCTGTCTACAACATCCTTTGATGGCTTATAACCAGTAGTGTGGAACATATCATTCTATGATGGATTCAAATAATTTTTTGGAAGTGTGACAAAATACCTGAGCATTAAGAGAGTAAAAGTTTCTCATTTTTTCCTATAGGTGTTATTTATATTTAGCAGTACATGAAAAGTACTTATGGTACTTAATGCATTAAGAAAACCCAACAAACATCTCAAAAGTAAATCCGCAAATAATATTTTAGCTGACATTTTCAGCAGTCCTATTCATATTTACAAGAGTATCTGATGGAATCAGCAGCATGAAGATGGGGAGATTAAATGGGATAATGATTATAATATGCTTATCACAGCATCTGACATACTACTTTTGTTTGTTTGTTTACTATAGTATCTTCCCATGTCAGGGTTTCGCTGCCTGAGTTGAAAAACTAAATTGAGTGTGTTAAAAGATGAACATTCTTGAGTAACTTGGTTACTATTAATTATAATAGAAAATTGACAGAGTGATGTCCTGGCCAATAGGTTTATCTCATCTTGAATGATTGAGTCTTCATTTTCAAATTCCTTTAATGGGTCTACAGATAAGTTTCTATACATAAAACAACATTTAAAGGTGTGGATTTTTTCAATTAATTTATTTTTTAGTAATCTCTAACCTAATGTGGGGCTTGGACTCACGACCCCAAGATCAAGAGTCACATGCTCTTCTGACTGAGCCAACAGGTGCCCCACCCCCCCACTTAAAGGTGTTTTAATAAAGTGAAAAACACTTTAAAAAATTATACAGGTCAGTGCAAAAAAGATGAAAATTCCAGGTGATGGGAATAAATATGGAAATATGAAAAAAAAAGTAACATTATTAGTCCTCAAAGAAATGGATATTAAAATAATAAGAATTTTTAGCTTAATAAGTTGACAAAATTAAAAAAATAAAAATATAAAGTCACTGTGAGTGGTGATGAAATTGGTACATTCTTAATGTCATATAGAAAATTAATATAATGAACATCATTTACGCACCGACCAGCTTTTTCATATCTTCACATTCTGCCATATTTGGTGTAGATCCTTTTCTTTTTCAAGATAGAAAACTTAATACAGTCAAAAGCCCCTGTGCTCTCTGCAGTCTTACTCTCTTTCCTCCCAAAAATGTTTTTAAATTTTTCTCATGTTTTTGTAGTTTTACATTAAAGGTTTTATATTCTATAAAAGTTGCTTGAATACAACATTTGTTCAAATACTCTTAATATATTATCATTTAAAAATTTACATCTTCATTGTTGTAATATAATTTACAATATCTTAACCTTGTGCTTATTTTTGTAAGACTGTGTCACGGTGTAAGCATCTATTTATGTTGAACAGATTCGTTCCTTTATTCATCAGACAGCACTGGTTGCCCCTGGTGTTCAGGACTTTACACACAGGGTGTACAGCGAGCAGAGTAGGTTGCTGTGAGCCCAGCCATCATGGAGTTCACAGCATAGTAGGGGGGCTATGCTTAAACCATAGTTACGGGTTAGAATACATTCTGTGAAGGAGATACAGAAGTGCTGAAGAGGACTGGTAAGTTCTTTGGATTGTATTTTTAAAAAGGAAGGGATGTTATTAGAAGACTTAAAACAAGCGAGTGACATGGTCTAACCTATGTTTAAAAACAATCACTAGCTGCTCCGTGGAGAACATAAGAGTAACAATGGGGATCTCTGTTGTAAGCACTTGTAAGAAATTGCATGAGACAAAACAGTTGTCGTGGATGAGGGTGACAGTGGTAGATGCTTGGATGTGAAGTGTATTTTGAAAATAGATAAATAGCATGAGATTGTGGGTCAGTATTTAAATGCCTATGTAATTTTTTCTTTGTAAGACATTTTAGGACGCCATGTTTAGTATATCTCTATTATAACTATCATTTAAAAAAAAAAAAAAGATAAAACTATGTTTCCTCAGCATCGTTTACCAGAAGTAGCATTACAGTGTCCAAGGCTATGAACATTTGTATGGTTCTTGATAAATACTGTGATTGCTTTCCAAAAGGATTACGCCTATTTATTATATCACCAGAAATGTTTGTGCTCTATCATGATTAACTTTTCCCAGCATGGTATATTTCTTTAAGAAAAGTTTTTTTTTTTTAAACCACTTCCGCAAATTAAAAAAATAGCACTTCAGCTAGGAGTAAAGGAAAATACATGGAATAACTTTCCTTCAAATAATGTTATACGGAATTAATTTAAGTGGCTTTATCCTCTTTTGCAAAGGATGTTAAGTAACCTATGTACCCGTTCTAAAAGTTCATTCTATTTGGAAGGCTGGAGATAATACTAATTAGAAATGTAAGGTCTTGGGACTCCTGGCTGGCTCAATTTGGTAGAACATGGGATTCTTAATTTCAGGGTCCTGAGTTGGAGCCCTACACTGGGCATAGAGCTTACTTTAAAAATAATAATAATAATGTCTTGATCCTTTTCTTGTTTCATTCTTAACTAGTTTCATTATAGAATCTATGTGTATTTAAATTGATTGGGTTTTGATAATCTGTACTTTCTCAAAGTAGTGATTTTTTTTAAGTATAAAAATAACGTATTGGGAATACTTCAGATTTGTGAAAAGTTACTAGATTAGAGCAGGGGTTGGCAAACTTTTCTGCAGAAAACTACATTTTCTGTAAAGGTTTTCCTCACATAATCTTTGCCTTTTTTTTTAATGACCATTTAAAAACACAAAAACGTTTTTAGTTTGTGTGCCATGCAAAAACAGGTGGGCCAGTAGTTTTGGCCTGTGGCCAGTAGTTTGCTGAACCCTTATGTAGACTCTAATCCTGGGAGAGTCTACATTGATATAAGTTTTTTCTACTTCCATTTACTTCTTTTCTTATGGCTAACCTGAAGTTAGAACAAAATCTTTAGTATTTATATGTCATTTTTGTTGTGCTTGCTTTCTGCTTTGTCACTACACCTGTCCGTTCTTTTCAGATTATACTTTGCCATTTAACACTTTGTTCTTAAGCTTTTACCAAGTTGCACTGCCTTTTTATATAGCTCAGTGACTGCACTTCTAAGGATGACTCTAGTTAGAATTAACTTTGGAAATACTGAATTTTTAACCTAAATCTGTTATTTCTAATTAGGGTATTCTACTCATTGCTCATAAGTAGGTTTAGATTACTTTTTTTTCAGAAACTGAGTACATGACTCAGAACTTTGTTGGCATTTTTTTAGAGTTTGGCAGGGAAAAAATAATGGGAATATAATGTACTGGTCAATAGGGACTGTTTTTCCAGTTTCTCAGTTCCTTCATGGAAACATGTTATGAAATACACACAGAAAATACTAATATTCCACATAATGTACTTTTGAAACACAATGCGTTTCAAAATTTTGTAAATGGGAATTCAGTGTGGTACATCTTGGAGGTATTATATGTGAGTGGATGGTGAGTAATCCCCGAGCCACACCTTAGGCTCCAGAAAGTATGGTCTTTAATTTTATTGATGGGAGAAAATTTTAGATGTAAAAACAAAGAAAACTATCAACTATAAGGTAAACTTAAGTTAGCATTGGTAAGTGAAGAATGTGAGGTAACAGCAATAGGTAAAGAAAGTCTTTGGTCTGTAGCCACACCTGGGTAATGAATGGATTGACTCTAAGACACTGTACTTTGCTCTCAATTCCTGCTCTTTCATCATACTTCAAAAACACTGGTTTTCTTTTCTTTTCTTTTTTTTTTAAAGATTTTTATTTATTTGACAGAGATAGACAGCGAGAGAGGGAATATAAGCAGGGAGAGTGGGAGAGGGAGAAGCAGGCTTCCCGCAGAGCGGGGAGCCTGATGTGGGCTCCATCCCAGGACCCAGGATAATGACCTCAGCTGAAGGCAGGCACCTAATGACTGACCTACCCAGGCGCCCCTGGTTTTTAATTTATAATACACAGGAGTTCTTTCAAGTAGTTAAGGGAATATGTTAAAATAATAAAATGCCAACCAAATGTTCAAATCTTTAGTAAAAAGCTTCTTTTTAGAAAATAAATAGATATTCTTCTTTTCTGACTGATGGGTAATTAATTTTTATTATAGACAATTTGGAAAATTTAGTTTACTTTAAAAGATAAGCATGAGATCATAGTCTAATATGGTAGTTTTTCACACTTTTAAAAATTAAAATTCAAAGAAAGGAATATGTTTAATATAGCATCTAGTACCAAAAAAATAAAAAGAGACAAGTTACTTATTTCTTAAATTAACTATCTACCAAAAACATTCCTTTTAACATTTTGATGTATATACCACCAGTTTTTAAATATATATACTGATAGATTTGTATAGATACATGTGTATATTTGTTTGGGATCATGCTACATATATACCTTTGTGTTCTATTGTAAAGATTTTTCAGATATTTTACCAAAAACATGATTTTTATTTTATTTTATTTTTTATTTTTTAAAAGATTTTTATTTATTTATTTGACAGAGAGCGACACAGTGAGAGAGGGAACACCAGCAGGGGGAGTGGGAGAGGGAAGAGCAGGTTTCCCACCGAGTAGGGAGTCTGATGTGGGACTTGATCCAAGGACCCTGGGACCATGACCTGAGCTAAAGGCAGATGCCTAATGACTGAGCCACCCAAAAACATGATTTTTAATGACCATTCTTTTTTCTTAATGATAGAGTGGTCTGTGCAGTAATTCATGAACTAAGGGCACTACAGCCCACATGTGGAACAATAAGGAAGAGTCCTTGGTTTACACTTTATACCCATTTTCAGCCCTGCATCTTATTCCATAACTTCACATTACACCAACCCTTTTCCTTATTTTTTGAGTCCTATTTTGGCAGAGGGTACATGAAGTCTTCTAAGCATAAGTATTAATCAAACGTCAGAGGAAAATCAGATTTTCATTTTAAGATTCTATAATGTTACCCACTCTCTTTCCTTTTATTCAGTCTTAGAGTTGCACAGTCTCTTTAAGATATCCATCTCTTTCTCCCTTCTTACTCCCCCTTTTATAGAGGCCTCATAGAATTTGCAGACAAAACAGTCATGCCCTCTAGAGTTACCATAGTATTTCTCTGGCTGTTAGATATTGTTCCCAGGATTTCAGAAATGGATAAGGGCATTAAAATCCTCAGTATTGACCTTTCTCTTATATATTCTTCTGACTGTAAGTAAAATAGATGCATGACAATTATTTGTAAATTGATTGATTTTTCTTGCCATTCTAAATCATCCTGAATAATAGACTTGGTAGAGCTATCCCATTTTTGGAATAATTATTTTCTTTCATAGAGCATTTGGGTCTTTTTGTTAATATGAGTACTTGCATCGTTGAATCTCTGCATAACACATTTTTATAAATCTTTTTTTAATTGTGGTAAGGTATATACATTTATCTTCTATATATCTTATATATCATTGCAGCCATTCTTAAGTGTACAATTCAGTGGCATTAAGTAAATTCACAATGTTGAACAACCAGTAGCTCTATTTCCAGAACTTTTCCATCATCCCAAACTGAAACTCTGTGTCCATTAAACAATAACTCTCAAATCTTCTCTCCTCCGTCCCAGATAACCTCTATTCTACATTTTTGTCTCTGTGATTTTACCTATTTTGGTATCTCACATAAGTGGAATCATAGATATTTGCCTTTTTTTGTGTTTGGCATAATGTTTGCAATGTTCTTCCATGTTATAACACATATAGAATTTCATTCCTTTTTATGGCTGAATAATATTCCACTGTATATATATATTCTACATTTTGGCTATTCTAAAGAATGCTGCAATGAACATTGATATATAAGTATCTGACTTCCTACTTCTTTCAATTCTTTTGGTTATATATGTAGGAACAGAATTGCTAGACCATATGGTAATTCTGTATTTAACTTTTTGAGGGACTGCCAAACAGTTGTCTACAATGGCTGTACCATTTTACATTCCTACCAGCAATGTATAAAGTTGCCAGTCTCTCCACATCCTTGCTAACACTTGTTTTCCTTTTTTTTTTTTTTTTAAATAATAACCATCCTAATGGGTGTGAAATGGTAGCCCCTTGTGGTTTTGATTTTTGCATTTCCCTAACAATGTGTTGAGCATCTATCTTTTCATCTGTATAATAGCCATTTGTGTATCTTCTTTGGAGGAATCTGTTCAGGTCCTTTACCCAGTTTTGAATTTGGTTGTCTTTTTGTTGTTGGGTTGCATATAACACCTTTTTAAAAGTAAAAGGTGCACCATAATAATCCAGACTGTGTTTCTCCCTTCTCAGGATTCCTACAGGAAACAAGTAGTAATTGATGGAGAAACCTGTCTCTTGGATATTCTCGACACAGCAGGTCAAGAGGAGTACAGTGCAATGAGGGACCAGTACATGAGGACTGGGGAGGGCTTTCTTTGTGTTTTTGCCATAAATAATACTAAATCATTTGAAGATATTCACCATTATAGGTGGGTTTAAATTGAATATAACAAAATGACATTGAGGAGTAAATATATCTTTCATTTATTATGTCTTTGCTGACTACCATGCATAAATTATCTAATCTGAATTTTAAAATAATAATGAGGTAGGCAATATATCCCTGTTTTACAAATAAAGTTCTTGAGGATTAGAGCAGTTGAGTAATTTGTTTCAGATTGCATAGATACTGGTGCTGGATTTGAAACCTAGGCTTGTTTGACTTCAAAACCTGTGCTTTTAACCACTGTACACTAGAGTTGCAATGCTTTAAGCTAGAGCCATCATAAAAATGAAAACCATCAACAAAAATATGAAAAGGTAATGGAGGTGGGTACCACTCAGATAGCCTTAAAAATAATCGAGTAGAGTGTAGAATTTCTTGGAACTGGATAAACATTGGCTTTAGATAGTTAAGAAAAACAAACTCTGAAGTTGTGAAAGATAGAAATATTAGAGCGATTACAGTTTGTAAAGAATCTGGCAAATCTGCATAAAATTGATTAAAATCATTAAAGTATTAAATATAATTTATATTCTATTTAAGGGTTTACAGTTTTCAAAAAAGTGTATATTAAATATCCCATTCATTAGCTATGTTCTATAACAGTGAGTTAGCCTAGTTGAGAGGTGTAACATTCTAATACATTTCTTATAGCATGTTTTCTTTGTAGTCCAATAATAGAGAAAAAGAAATTCTAATGGGTGACAGTGTTCTCGTAGAATAGTAAATAGGTGTCAGTATGT
Organism: Potos flavus; assembly: GCA_028534135.1. Classification (NCBI taxonomy): domain Eukaryota; kingdom Metazoa; phylum Chordata; class Mammalia; order Carnivora; family Procyonidae; genus Potos; species Potos flavus. The sequence continues at coordinate 72,916,702 of CM052897.1, forward strand.
TAAGCTATAAAGTTTACTTAGCTATTGAGTAGAGGAACTGGGAATTTGAACCAGTTCTGACTCCATTGTCTACTTTTTATTCCATGTTGTATCTTTGAAATTCACCTAAAATTGTGAAAGAATATAATTTTACCCCAAATTTAGAGTTTATGCACATCTTATGAAAAAAATCAACACGTAGAAGGACTTTTAACAGAATAAACAGTGTAGAAATGTCAGTGTTACCCACATAGAAATCAGAATCTTTCCACTTGGTGGTCTCTTTTTTGAGAAAGATATATGAAAATTATGTCAGTGTGGTAATCCATGTTTTTGTAAAAACATCTTTAATTCTATGCATGTACATTTAATAACATAGTATATGTTTCTAAGATTATAATTTTAAAAATTAGGCACAGCACATTTTTAGCCTAGGATTTTCTCAATATTTCCTATTTTATCATTGTGACCTACCTGTATATGGACCTATTATATTGTAGTTTTACCATATTTTTTGGTATTTTATCTTTTAAGAGACATAATAGAAGTAGAAGGAAGGAAAATTTGGTGTGGTTGGAAACTAGGAATTACATTAAATGTCTTCTTTCAGCCATATTTTAGAAGACGGAATTACGGACAATTTTTGAAAAATTTATTTTGTTACTAATGTCTCTGTTATAACTTTTTCTTCCTCCCCAGAGAACAAATAAAAAGAGTTAAAGACTCTGAAGATGTACCTATGGTCCTAGTAGGAAATAAATGTGATTTGCCTTCTAGAACAGTAGACACAAAACAGGCTCAGGACTTAGCAAGAAGTTATGGAATTCCTTTTATTGAAACATCAGCAAAGACAAGACAGGTAAGTAAAATTTTAATAAATATGAATTTATTCTCTAAACTATATCAGATAATTTTAATTATCATAATTTGCTAACATATTTTCTGGTAACATCATTCTAAAGGTTGGAAGGCAAGAACATTGCTAAATGTACATACCTGATAGCATAATTATTACATCATTTAATGTAACTTAATTTTTCTTTCCATTATGCTAAAATAGAAAATAAAACAATGTTTATTTGGTAAATGTTCTCTTAAGGATATGAAAGGGCAGCATTTTTAAATCCAGTGTCCATGGTATTAATTTTGGCTTTGGTTTCTTTCCACATTAAATATTTCTCTTCAGCTCAGCACATCTTACATTAAGCATTCAAGAAATGTAGGGATTTTTTTTTTAACTGTTATATTTATAAAGTCAAAGAACAGGGGAACAAATACTGATTTCCTATTTTAGAAGTGTTTTGAAGAGTATTATGTCATGTGTTTCTAGATTAAGTTTTATTGTATTTGAAGAATTTTATTTTGGTAGAATTTTAAAAAAATGTTTTTATTATTAACATATAATGTATTATTTGTTTCAGGGGTAAAGGTCTGTGATTCATCAGTCTTACACAATACACAGCACTCACTATAGCACATACCCTCTCCAATGTCTATCACCCAGTCACCCCCTCCCCCCACCCCCTTTTGGTAGAATTTTTTTAACGAAAGATATATTTATTTTTGGAGAAAGTTTTCATTAAAGCAAAAGGATATTTAGAAAGCAAATTGAAATTCTCAGTTACTTGTTTACTGTGTTCTGACAAAAATCAATGCTAGATTAACTCTGAATTTTGTTTCAAAAATTACCTTCATTTTTAAAAGTAACTTTTTTCTAAGTAAAATAATTTCAGTTGACATTATTTAACCTATTTGTATGAAATGAGAGTTTAACATATAGAAAAAAATTCTAGAAAGGAATACATGACGATACGATGGAATATAATTTTCATATACTAAGAAATTGATCAATTTTTATTCCATACAAGATGAACACTTATTTTGGGCTTTGCTAGTTACATGTACCTGTGAACCCAGAAAAACAGTTTTGTGGAATTTAACTTCTGTAATGCTAGGAGGTAAGAAAATTGATGAACAACTCACTACATGTTTAAACTTGAAAAAACAGGTATTCTGTAACTTTCACTGAATTTATAAAGGGGTAAAAATTTTAAAGTAAACCATCATTCATCCAATGTATATGTCTGTTTCCCCAGTGGAAGATTGTATGTACTGCTTCCTAATTGTACAAATTTGACACACATCGAAGAAACAATGAATTCCATTTTAAGTCATTTTGGAGGGATTAAAAGCTGAATTTCTGTAGTTTGATTATAGTACAAATATCTCATTCTAAAACCTGATTTATAGGTTAAGGAAAGAAGTTGGTATACAGTACTTCACTTTACTTTAGAGGAATTAAGATTTCATTCAAATCCATTCCCAGGTCCAAGAGACTGGGAAAAGTTTTTGCTGGTCTTGTGTAACCAGACTTCTTGATTTCCCTTATAGAAGAGGTGCTCAGAAAACATGATTATAATAATTATAACTTTTCTACCAACATTTTTTTATGAAAGTGTAAAATACAAGGAACGTTATCGAAAACATTTGTCAACATACTGCCTTACTACTAAATCATACCATTAACATTTTATTAACTTGCATTATTTGTAACCTTTAAAAGATACTTTTTAGACATCACTTAATATTTTAAAAAAAAGAAAAGAAAATGGATTTTGTCTAATGTGGTAAAGGGTTGCAAATAGAACAGGTTTTTTTTTTTTTTTTTTAAAGATTTATTTATTTATTTGACATAGAGAGAGAGATCACAAGTAGGCAGAGAGAGAGGGGGAAGCAGGCTCCCCGCTGAGCAGAGAGCCTGATGCGGGGCTCCATCCCAGGACTCTGAGATTATGACCTGAGCTGAGGGCAGAGGCTTTAACCCCCGAGCAACCCAGGTGCCCTAGAGCAGGGCTTCTTATACTTAATATGCATATGAATGGCCTGAGATTCTTATTCAAATCCAGATTCTAATCAGAGGGTTCAGGTTGGGACCTGATCCTGCATTTTTAATAGGCTCTCAGGTGATGCTGATTTTGGTACATGGACCATACTTGGGGTGGAAAAACAAAAGAAGACAGTAAAAAGGAGTTGTCTGTTATTCTGACAATGTTGCCCTATATTTAAGAGCCTGAAATAGTTGTGTCTTCTTTCTTGTATAGTTACTACCTAAGAAGTACTAGTTTATTCTTAGTGTTTGACATTAATGCTTTAATATACCACAGCATTCATAATAATCAGAAGATTACCTAGATTCCTTTTAAAGTAGATTTTGTAGGTTTTATACAGTTTTGGGGGAGGGGAGGGAAAGTAAATGTAGTATGTGTGATATGGAAGTGGATTAATTTAAAATTGCTTTGTAGACATTTATGTAAATCATCTAATTAAAATATAGAGTAATATAAAGGAATACTTGTACTTTATTTCTTCTAATGTTCGGCTTTTCTTATAACCTATTTTATTTATATCTTTATATAATTTATGTTGCTAAACTATAACTTAGATATTTTAGTTTCTGATCTTTGATTTCTTTTTATTTCATGGACTTGTTGATTTGCCTTTCAAAAGTTTATTCATTTTCTTCTGTTGAAATTAATTTGGTATTTGCATGCTTTTGGAAGACTTTAAAGAGCTGTTCCAAGTAATTGTGGAGATTGTGATAAATGTAAATTTTTATAAATTTTACATTTCTAGTTTTTGTGAAAATTTGAAGCCCTGTTTTTGCAGAGTATTTTGTTACTTATCTGCTATTATTTATTTGTTGTTTGAGCAAACTAAATATGCATACTCTTGTTGAATTTTATCAGCAGCTACTTGTTTCATACCCTAAGTTTTAGTCTTGAGCATGAACCTAAAACAGAAACACCAAAAATAATTATTTATATTCAGGTTAGTAGGAAAAAGACATTCATGTAGAAGGACCAGACAATAAGTGGTTTATTTTTTTTAAGATTTTATTTTATTTATTTGACAGAGAGAGAGAGCACAAGTAGGGGGAGCAGAAGGCAGAGGGAGAGGGAGAAGCAGGCTCCCCGCTCAGCAGGGACCCCGATGCGGGACTCAATCCCATCATGACCTGAGCCAAAGGCAGATGCTTAACTGACTGAGCCACCCAGGTGCCCCTATAAGTGTTTTAAACTTTGGGGACCATAAGTGATATCCGTTGCAGTTTTTTTTTCTTACAACCCTTTAAAAATGCAAAAATCATTCTTAGCTTGTGGCCAGTATAAAAAATAGGCTGTGGCTAACATTTGGCCTGCGGACTGTAGTGTGCTGATCCCTGATTCTCTGGGGAACTGTACTGTTTGATTAGATGTTAGAAGTTAGATCAGACTTTAGACTTAAATTTTACAGGCTAACAGTAATTTGAAAATAAACATTACCTATTCTGTGAAAGGGAAATAGGAGGAGTTTTACTCTAGTACTTTTTAAGATAGGTTTGCAGAATATACATTTTATGAAGTTACTTCGTAGTTTTACAAAAGCCCATTATATGGGCTAGAATATAATGAATTATATATATATTTACAATATTTTAGTCCACATCTGAAAGGCCAGAGTAATTTTTATTTTCTGCTAGTATGCTTTATGTGGCCTCTATGTTCCAAGTATGTAAAGACTCTACCTACTTCACATTTATCTGGGTAGTTTAGTAATTGCCAGATTTTTCTGGCCTCATTGGGCAGTGCATGCAGTGTTGGCAAAGATTGTTGAAACCAAAACATTGACACCATGGTAATCAGCTGTGTGTTTTCCAGTCTGCTAAAATCAGAATTGGGGAGGGTTCAGGAAAGTGGATGACAGAAGCAGAATTCTTAGCGTATCTGCTACTCCTAATTCAGCTTTTTTACTTTCCAGAGGTCTCAATTTGAGCATTATGTGAAGATTAGTTTTACAGATTTAGAAATGTTGGGTGATTAATTTCCTGGTTTTTGTTAATTTCTAGATACTTAAAATTAGGTGTTAGAAGACCTCTATTAAAGCTTTTGATCAAATTGTTTTGAAGCAAACCAAATAAAAAAACTCCTTATGTGCCATATTTCTGTTTGTTAGTAGTTGAGTTTGTGTACAGGAGATAAATATTTTGAATTTTAGCTTTTTTATGAGTTAAAAATAAAACAGTAACTGAGCACCTGCTGTGTGCGGCAAGCATAACCTCCCAAGTTAGTGGTAGTGCTGCAGTTCAGTGTACCTGAGATGAACTGTAGTGTGGCAAGGTTTCTTGAGAAATTCATCAATACAGAATTTTTTTAAAGAATGCATCTAGTTTCTCCCATTCCTGTCTCCCAAGAAAAGGCTAGTAGTCTTGTTTCTGTCTATATTGAGGGTATTTGAAGTGTTATTTCCTTGAACGTGTTTTCAAGAATTTTTCTTGTAATAAGCCTCTCAACAGGAACTCGATTAGAATGAAGTCGTTTAGTGAAAGCATTATAGGCACCAGAATGTAGGATGGTGCTATTTGTTGACCATTTCTTCTCTGGTACGGAATGCCCTATTTCCTTAGTCTCATAAGTGTGTTTTCAGATAATAGCTGAGCTGAAATTATTGTCAAATCTCTTGATTTAAAAACAATTTATACATATGAACTTGTACACTTTTGTTCCTACATATTTTCAGTTGTTCTGAAAGTTTAGTAAGTGATGTTTGAAAATGAATATATGTGGCAATAAGCCATATTTTCAAGAATAAACCATTGAGTGCCAGTTAAGAGCTCAGCAGCTAGCTAAGAGGGTATTGAAAATCTGTTTCAGCTATACCTTGTCTTCAAAAATTACCTACACATTTTGGAGTATGAAACCAGTGTTCTTCGGTAGTGCCAGTGGCTTAAGGTGCACAGAAGGATAAATAATGTTCCAAGTCTTGATTTCGTATGACTTTTAAAGCATATTATCAAGAAATGAGAAGTAATTTAAGTCTGAGAAAATATGTTAAATAACTGACTCTTTAAAACTAATATAATTTCCTCTTAGTAAAAATAAGAAATGACTGGAGTCACTCTGGAAGAACTGTTTCTCAGTGTTAATTATCTTAGCCACTCAGGTCCTAATGCTGAATTCTTGGTGGTGGGTAGTAATCGCTTCTTCTTAATTATTGATCTCCAATTCTCTCTCTGCATTGCTGGAAACAAAAATCATATATTCTGTACTGGTGATGGGGATGCACACACTTAAAAAGTAGACACGTTCAAACTGATTTTAGACATAAGCTATAATCAAAATTTGCTTCTGCTATATTAGTGGAGGACCAAAACCCTCTCCTCTGCCCCTAACATGTTTTACTACTTCTCTTACTGACCTTGTAACTTTTTTTCAAATAGGAATAAGAGTTTACATTCTTAAAAAATATGAGCTTTTACCTGGTTTGTTGTGTGTATGTGTGTGTGTGTGTATAAACATATAAGTGTGTGCGTATATATATATATTTTTTTTAATTTCTTGCATTGGTTTTTTTAATTGAAAGAGAATCATTTATGAAAATATCTTAAATTCCAGCTCATACTTTACATTTTACATGTTTTACAGGAATCATTTTACTGCCTTAAATTATCTTATGTATTGAGAATTTCTAATATATAATTTTTTAAGGACTTAAAAGTAAAAATAAACCCTTTCCTTTTGAGAACGATAAATACAAAATACTAAAAATTTGTATGCAGGCACAAGTGGCTATCTAATTTAAAGTACCAACGTATTTCATAATTTCAGAAAATGGTTAGAAATCTTTATTTTGTAGTTGACTTAGCTAGCTGGCTAGCTACTTGAGTAAATTGATTCCATTAAAAAAAGAGATGCAGATTTTCTTGGGCTATTACGATTTTTGTATTAGATAGCTGAATAGAAATATATCACTGGATGGTTATAAATAACTTGAGATGTACATTTTAATATATAAACAACATACTTAAATGCCTATTAACTGAAACTTAATTTTATGAATTTTAAAGTGTTACTTCAAAGGTAAGCTACTGAACTCTACTGAAGCAGTACTTAGTATATTCTTTTTTTTTTTTTAATATTTTTTATTTATTTATTTGACAGAGAGATCACAAGTAGGCAGAGAGGCAGGCAGAGAGAGATGGGGAAGCAGGCTCCCCGCTGAGCAGAGAGCCCGATGCGGGGCTCGATCCCAGGACCCTGAGATCATGACCTGAGCCGAAGGCAGAGGCTTTAACCCACTGAGCCACCCAGGCGCCCCAGTACTTAGTATATTCTTGAGATTTATAAAAATTAATATACCCTAAAGAAATGAGGTGCTTTTTTTCCCCTTAACTATTAAACACAATGAATATGTGATAAACTTCGACATGCAAAAATTGAACCCTAGCAATTGGTTTACTTCAGTTAATATTTAAATGGCCAATTCTCTGTACCTGATTGAATTTAAAACTACAAATCATATTTTTGACATATATTAGCTTTCCTAGGTACTGGGTCCATTTTGTCACATTTGGTTCATAAAAAGACTGATGTTACCAATCCCAGAGAGTTAAAATATGCCAATCCCCATAGTAAGTAATTCATTTTAAAAATTAAAAACAGATTAGGCTTAAAATTAAATGTACAATAAAATATACCAGCCTTTCTAAATACTTATATTTTCTTTTAGAAGAATAAACACAATTATTAATCTTTTAATCAGTACATGCAGATTAATATTTGTGTGCATTTATCTTTAGATGTAAGTTTCAACTTTTGGTGGTATGTGTTTTTAGACAAACTAGGAGCACAGTTAACTGACTACTCTGTCCCCTTTGGCTACTGCTTACTTTTCTAGAATGGAAAAGACATTAAAAACTTTGTTGATCTCCATATGGCCATATATGATTGTGTTTGTTGTCATAGCTTTCTTACTATGGCATTAAGCAGAAGTCCCTTTTCTTCCTTTAGAGTATTTAAATTAGAATAGAAGGTATGAAGCCAGTGTAATTGGATACTGTTCTAAAAATTATTTTTAAGACTTCTTTCAAATTAAGGAAACAAAATGCATAGTTACTATTTTGTGTGTATACTTTAAACAATTCATGGTGTTTTCATATTATGATAAATAGCCCTTATGTAGCATTTTTATTAAAATAATACAGCTATCCACCCACAAAAATCCCTCCAGTCTCAGCTCCACTTGTGGACTCTAGAAATTGGCTGGACTGTGTTTTAATTGAATATAGAACTCAAGATTCCAGTTTCTTGATCCAACTTTATTTTGAGGTATTTGTGTGTGTGTGTGTGTGTGTGGGTGTGTGTGTGTTTTAACTTTAAACATCCCTTTTGTACCATTTTTCTCCTCATTTCCCAGATAGGGCAGGGTGGGAGAGGTAGGGATGCTTGTTTTTCCTAAGTCAAATAATTTAAATCAAACTTCAGGTTAAGCTTTGATTAATTCCATGATTAGCAAACTAAAATTATTGTATTAATTGATCCACAGATGCTAATATATGTGCTTAGGTTTTTCATAATCTCCCCTAATTCCTAATTAAAATTTTTTAAAAATTATAATTCCATAATAAAAAATGATTTTAAAGAACAAACCAGGATTCAAGCCCATATTTTAATGCTTCATCCCCAGTTTTATTCAAACAATCCGATGTCTGTTTTAAAAAGAAATTCTCAAGTAAAGGTCATAATTTCAAACTTCTTACACAAGGCTGTCCCAATAAATTACTATTACCAATGAAACAGACTTTAAAGAAGTTGTGTTTTACAATGCAGAGAGTGGAGGATGCTTTTTATACATTGGTGAGAGAGATCCGACAATACAGATTGAAAAAAATCAACAAAGAAGAAAAGACTCCTGGCTGTGTGAAAATTAAAAAATGCATTGTAATGTAATCTGGTAAGTTCGGCATATTAATTTTGGCAGAAAGCAGATGTCTTTCAAAGGTAACAAAGTAGCAGTCACTTTAGAACTACCTAGGTGTGGGATTCTGATCTGAAGTTAAAAGATAAGAAATTGGTAGTTTGTTTCCATAACTAGTTCATTTATTTTTAATCTAATGTGTATTAATTATAATTGATGCAGTTTTGATAGCTGTAGACTACATTTGTCCATGGGTGTAGAAAGAAAAAAGAAAGGAAACTGCGTAGAGTAGTAAGATTGAATGGTCCAGAAGGTGGGGAAGGACCCACTCTTACAATGTATTCTTTCTTTTGGACATTCTGCAAGCAAATACTTGTTCTGCCTGTGTTCTCTAACTCAGTGATATCAACATCTTTTTTTTCCCCAAGAAACCTGGGAGTCTCGGGATGACTCTGACATCCCTCTTCTGCACTTTTGGAGGCGACCACAAATTCCTTTGATGTTACATTTTGACTTTTATCCCATCCTTAGTTCAGGTTCCTATCATTTCTTGCTGGGACTGTTATATCCTCTTATTTGTTTACCTGTTGCTGCCTTTATTTACAGTGCAGCTGGAGAGATACACTTAAAAGAAATGTCATTCCCTTTTCTTTAAGTCCAGTCACTGACTTCCTGTTACCTCTGGAATAAAATCCCAAACTTCATAGTATGTTATATATGTCTTTTAACATCTTCCTACCCTTCTAGTCTTTGGCCTTATCCCTAAAAAGTCCTTGCTCTGAAGTTTTCTTTCGTTGGTGGGTTTTTCGGGGTTTTTTTGGTTCTTACATAAATAAACACCATGTTATTTCTTGCCTTCCCTTGAGTCTTGGCTGTTGCTCTTGGTTGGAATGCCAGTATCTTGATCCATAGTCTTAATAATTAGCTAACATTATTTTTCATGATTCTTTATTCTCCAAGAATCTTCCTTTATAGCCTTAGACTAGGCATAATGCCCTTCCTGTGTATTCCCAATATACTGTTCTTAACTGTTATGTGCTTGCCATGTTAAATTGAAATAACCTTTTTTATGTTTGATTCCTATACAGTAGAATCTTAGCCAGAATCATGTATTTTTTTTTTTTTAGATTTTATTTATTTATTTGACAGAATGAGATCACAAGTAGGCAGAGAGGCAGGGAGAGGGGGAAGCAGAGAGTTTCCTGCTGAGCAGAGAGCCCAATGTGGGGCTTGATCCCAGGACCCTGAGATCATGACCTGAGCCGAAGGCAGAGGCTTAACCCACTGAGCCACCCAGGCACCCCTAGAATCATGTATTTTTAATCTTTGCGTGAGGATGGCCTAACAAGGTTCCTGGTTCATAGCTGCCCATTTGAATTTATTGAGTGGAATTTCTCAGTTTCCTTTTTAAGATTTATTTATGTTAGAGAATGTGTGCTTGCACTTGGGTGTGCACACAGTAGGGGAGAGGGAGAGAGAGACTACGCTGGGCATGGAGCCTGACGCAGGGCTCCATCTCATGACCCTGAGATCATGACCTGAGTGCAAATCAAGAGTCAGACTCTTAACTGACTGAGCCACCCAGGTGCCCCAGTATTCCTTTCTAAACCAACTCATATTAAATTTGGTCTTACTCAGAAAAGATTTCACTCAGTAGTTTTTATTATGTGGATTTAAGGTCTAAAGTAATTAGTGTATCTCCCAAAAGCATAAAATGTACATCTGAATAATAGATTCAGTCCCAAAAGACAGATGCTATACTAATCTGTTAACCTCAGAAGAATAAATAAAGCATGACTGGGATTAATTTTTATTGAAATTTATGAACTCAGTATTTTTTGACTATCATTGTATAGAGCAATATCTTAATTTAGAAGTTCTGGTAAAATTTAACATTGCAATGCAATTTGAAAAGTTAAACTTTTTTTTAACAGTAGTCATAACCAGATTTAGGTGGTGGATTTTTTTTTATTTTTCTCTTACTAGTAGGTGATTTTTAAAGTACAACTATGTAGAATAAAGTAAGTTTTGCACTTTAACTTTTTTTAAAAACTAAGGTAGAAGCACATAGTTTTCTAAGATTTCTTATTTGTGACTATGTAGTGTGAATGTCAAATAATTGGTGGGCATGGTGAATTGAATCCTTGTTTCTTCCCTGGGCATGGATAGCATTTAAATAAAAAAGTGCACCTGGTAATACTTAAAATTAAAAAAATAGTTTTACAAAATCATTTTGACAATAATATATTCAAATTAGTTTTCTTTAGTCCTAAAATGGTTGGGTTTCAGCAAAATTACTGGGATAATATTTTTGTCTTTTATATGTGTATATGAAAATGACTGTTTCCCATATTGAAAAAGGAATCCAGTGCCCTGTTTCTACTAATTATAACCTATCCCTAATTATTGAAATTATTCAGTTTTAATAAGTTACATAAAAAAGAGTTCAGTATTAAGAATGCAATATTAACCTAAAGTATTTGTCAGAATCTTAGTAAAAGAAGGTAATGTTAACAATTCTGTTTTCATTGTCTCCTAAACACTTGTATCTTGTTTTCATATTAGAATGTGTCTTCTCTGTATCCATATCATGGTTTTTAATTTTATCTGCTTCACTATTTTAGTATCATTGACATTTTTCTTCATTATAAAAGCAGTTGAAGTGGAGTAGACTACATAAGCTTGTGTGTGGGATCAAAGGATATTTGTGAAGGGTGGGGGAGTTGGACTAGATCTTCTTTTAAGATTCCATTACCATTCTAAGGATTTATGATTATAAATTAGTTGGGTTGCTGAGCTATAAAATAAGTATTCTTTATTATATCATTGGAAGTTTTTGCTTTTTATATATTAAAAGGGCTAGCATGAAGGTTTATCTATATTAAGTCTTGATTGTATTGCTGATAAATTATATTTTATCACTTTTCCTCTCTCCTTTGGGTAAAGGAAAAGCAGGTGTGTGTCAGTAATTAATGATACCAGGAAGTGGAGAACATCAGTGAGAGCAGTTTGGGTGTTTTATTGGGGACTTTTTCCACTAGACTACACACAAAAATTCTAGTTTTTATTCTAGAACTATTTATTTACTTATTAAAAGATTCTATTTTTTTCAAGATCTATTTTAGAGAGGGGGAAGGGGCAGTGGGAGGGAGAGAAATCCTCAAGCAGACTGTCTGCTGAGAGGAGAGCTCGATGTGGTACTCAATTCCAAGACCCCAAGAGATCATGGCCTGAGCCAAAATCAAGAGTTGGATGCTTAACCAACTGAGCCATCCAGGCGCCCCTTAGAGGGAGAGAGAGAGAGCATGTGTGCACGCAGGGGCGTGTGGGTGGGGGGAGGGGAGAAGGGCAGAGGGAGAGAATCTCAAGCATACTCTGCACTCAGCACGGAGCCCGTGGTGGGGCTTGATTTTGCAACCAGAGATCATGACCTGAGCCAGAATCAAGAATTGGTCGCTTAACCAACTGAGCCACCAAGGCACCTCTACAACTGTTTATTTAAACCTAAGCAAGCCTGTCATTCCTGCTGTGTTTCTTTAAAAATATTGATAATATTGTTCTGATTTTTAGATCTGTTGTGAAGATTAGTTAAATGTAACTTGAATTAAAATGCCCTGAATTAATTTTATTATTTTGAAATATTAATTGTAGGGGCGCCTGGGTGGCTCAGTGGGTTAAAGCCTCTGCCTTCAGCTCAGGTCATGATCTCAGGGTCCTGGGATCGAGCCCCACATCAGGCTCTCTGCTCGGCGGGGAGCCTGCTTCCCCCTCTCTCTCTGCCTGCCTCTCTGCCTACTTGTGATCTCTCTCTCTCTGTCAAATAGATAAATAAAATCTTTAAAAAAAAAAGATTAATTGTAAAAGATCTTAGTAGCATAGTAAAGGAGAAATCATATTATCACTGTTAAATTTTTTAATTTTAAATTATGTTCAACATAATATAACTTAATGAATGTATTTATATGAATATTCAACAGAAGTGGTTGAAATGAGTAAAAAACCCAATTTTCATTGTTCTTAAAGTAGCTTAATTTATACAACCTTATTTGCTGGGTATTTGTTCTTAGGACTCCCTCTAGTGTCTGTTTGAAAGCATCATTAGGTTAACAGGCTTAAAAATAATTACTATTCCGTTGAACAGATTTTAAAATACATAGAGGATCATACTTTTTAAAATTTTTTTGTTTTCTCCTGTTTTTTATTTTGCTTTTATATTTAACTTGCTTTTTAATGGGGTCTTTACAGGAACTGACTTTTATAATCTTGTATAATTTGAGTATTGCAGGGTTAAAATCTCCTGTTCTACTACCACTTTCAGAGTGCCATTTTCTACCTTATAAATTATTAGGTTAAAAATTATTAGTGACTTGAAATCAGTTTCAGCCATTACTTATTTATATACTTTGCTTTGATCAAGAATAGATGTACCAGAATGACCAAGTAGAAATTTCTTTGAAGAAATAGCATTTGGCTTTATATGGCAAACTTTCGAATACATACATAATAAACAGAAACTAAAACAATAATAAATAAAAGAAAATCTACTCCAAATTGGTGACTGCACCACCATTTAAATGATTTAGCTCATTTCTCTACAAATCCGAGTTATTACATTTTTCAAACTATTGTGTCTTATCTTTGGAGTCACTTTAAGTTTCAGTATGTTAAGTATATGAGTTGAAACTAATGCCTTAATATATATTATTTGAAAGCCGAAAGGATATTTGAATACTGTTTACTTCCTGGGGATTATTTAAATCTAATGGATTTAAGTAAGTATTGAACCCAGAGCTCAAATATTGTTACTGAATATTTATGAAAGTAATATATACTTACATGGCTTATATATAATATCTAGAAACTCCAGGTTAAGTGTAAAGGTTTATTCACACATAGAAAAACTCACAAATGCATTTGGATTTTGGTGACCAAGTGTGCCAGTATGGACAGATAAGTAGCAAAGTTAGTTCTGGGAAAAAGTTACTTGTTCAGCTTATGTGAGATTGTGTACATTGATTTTCTTTGCCTTTTGTGAAAATTAGTGTTCCTATTTATGATATTGAGGAAATAGGAAGAAGACATTATAAGAATCCTAAAAGTCTGATACATATTCAGTTGCCTAAAGAGAGATGTAAAGTGTCCTTATTCTTTATCAGTATTAGAGTTTCCAGTAGTCATAGTCCTTTCTGTTATCTGTATACCTCAACCCATCATATATACTCACATTTTAATACTTGTTATGTGTTTCAGGGTGTTGACGATGCCTTCTATACATTAGTTCGAGAAATTCGAAAACATAAAGAAAAGATGAGCAAAGATGGTAAAAAGAAGAAAAAGAAGTCAAAGACAAAGTGTATAATTATGTAAATACAATTTGTACTTTTTTCTTAAGGCATACTTAAGTAAAAGTGGTAATTTTTGTACATTACACTAAATTATTAGCATTTGTTTTAGCATTACCTAATTTTCTGCTCCATCCAAACTGTTAGCTTTTATCTTGAATGCTTATTTTAAAATGACAGTGGAAACTTTTTTTCCTCTAAGTGCCAGTATTCCCTGAGTTTTGGTTTTTGAACTAGCAATGCCTGTGAAAAAGAAACTGAATACCCAAGATTTCTGTCTTGGGGTTTTTGGTGCATGCAGTTGATTACTTCCTATTTTTCTTACCAATTGTGAACTTTGGTGTGAAACAAATTAATGAAGCTTTTGAATCATCCCTATTCTGTGTTTTATCTAGTCACATACATGGATTAATTACTAATTATAACTTCAGTTGAGATTTCATGATTGGTTTTACTGAAACATTGAGGGAACATGAATTTATGGGCTTCTTGTAGATTCATCTTGTAGGTATAATGTCCTACAGTTTCAGTCACCCTTAATGAATGTAAAGTTACACTGTTCACAAAGGTTTTCTCCATCTTTTCACTGCTATTTGTCATAGTCACGCTCCCAAAAATATTATATTTTTTCTATAAAAAGGGAAAAAATGGAAAAAAATACAAGGCAATGGAAAATATTAAAAGGCATTTACTTTCCATATTAGATAAATTCCTATAATACTCTGAATAGCTTTTCCTGTTAAGGCAGACCCAGTATGTAATGAGGATTATAGCAACCATTTTGGGGCTATATTTACATGCTACTAAATTTTTGTATTAATTGAAAAAATTTTAACATGTATAAAAAATTCCCATAGGAATTAAATATAGTCTCCCTGTGTCAGATTGCTCTTTCTTAGCATAACTTTAAATCTTTTCTTGATCTTTGGTCCTAGAAAATAGTTTTAATTCTGGTAGTGACATTAAAGATTATTTGGGCCAGTTAGCTTTGGTAGATGTTAAAGAGACCAAGGTTGCAAGGCCAGGCCTTGTGTGAACCTTTGAACTTCATTAAGAGTTTCATCGTATGGACTGTATCCCTGTGGTCTCCCAGTGTTGGTGTGCATTGGGTAGTGAAAAGTGGGGACGAGGAGAGTTTGGATAAGATGCATCCTCACTGTGTGGTGGTCCTGCGGACAGATCAGGAACATCAAAAACCAATAGAATTTTTTAAAAACATTATTTCAAATAAGATTTTGGGGTAGGGGGTGGCAAGACTTTAATTTTTTTAAACAATGAAGTGAAAAAGTTTCCAAATCTTTAGTATTGGCTAGTTCTCAACACTGGCTAAAGTAACATTTCATACACACTTCACAAGTATGATCCATATTTAAGAATATCTAATGCTTAAATAATAAATTAATAACAGTGATTCTTTCAGTGCATTTAAAATGTATTTTTAAATATCTGAAGTGAGATGGTGTGTTGAGGTGAAAATATCACTGGACTAGGAGGAAGGTGACTTAGATTCTAGTTACATGTCTTTTACAACTTCAGTTTTGGGCAAATCACTTACTATCCATTTCTTCATGTTAAAATAAGTCATCTCAAAGGCTATAGCTAGCATTACAACTATGTGATTTACATTCAGTTTACATAAGGATATACCTATTTGTCAATGTCAGCACAATCTGTAACTTTTTACCTGTGTTATCTTCAGCGCCAGTCTTAGACAAAGTTGTGCAAGAGGTGTTTATTTTTGAGTATCTGTTCTCCAGTAGCAGTACGCCTCTCCCACATTAGTGTCATCTTGCCTGCCCCATGACTTGACGCTTTTTCTTTTAATACTTTAATTCCCCCTTTAATACTTCTAATTCCCCTAACCTCAAGATTTATTGCTGCTTTAGATTTCTCCATGAAGGCTTCCCATCAAGTCACATCAGTCAGGCGCAACATAATCTGACAGATACTATAGTAGAGTTTGACCTAATAGCTAATTTTCAGGTGGTAGCTATAGCAATTTAATTTTGATCCTTTGAACATCTCTTTGCTACCTGGTCCACTAGTGACTAAGTAGGAAAAGTAGGAATTTTCATACCTGCTATGAATAGACAGACCCTATCCAGTAGAATTTAATAAATTTAATTCATAAATACTGAAAGATTTCCTTAGATAATCTAAAACTAGGACTAGCCCTGGTAACAGTGATACATTCCATTATTTTAGTAAGTAAAATCTCCTTACAGTGAAAAATACTTTAAAACTTAATTTATAAAGCTTACTTTTTGGCAGGATTCATTTATCCAACCAATATTTGAGTGCCTATTGGATGCCAAGTACTACACAAGGCACTGGGGATATTATGGTATCCCCAACAAGGGACATAATCCCTATCCTTAAGTAGTGCTGATATTTTAGAGAGCGGTCTGTAATATTTTAGTGAGGCATTTGGCACATGACCCAGAGATAACATAATGCATATTTTAGTTTTGCAAAGAAGTGATATAGTCTCTAAGGTTTCTTCCAGTTCTAAAATAATTGTTTTGCTCTGATTCCAATAAAGCTGTTTAATCAAGCTACTTTATATAAATCACTTTACTTCATTATTTTAAAGGAGTAAACTTGACTATATTTTTATTTGGGATAATTATGTGATTTTCTTGGGACAATTGCAGTACACATTAAATCATATGTCAGATGATAACATTAAAATTCCCAAGTGTGTAATATTCTAGTTGGTCTCTTTGTATAATTAAAATAGACTTAAATATTGAATTCAAAAATAGTTTTATTTATCTGGGTATGAATAAACAGATGCCTGAACTAATTCACAGAAAAGCAAATTTCTGTGTAAAAATCAGTCCCAATTTCTGAAATGCTATGCTAAACTACAGGAACATTATGGAACATTATCTAGATAGGGTGTTAAGACTTTATATAGTACTTCCTCTTGTTTCTACACAAGAGAAAGAAATGGCCATACTTCAGGAATTGCAGTGCATAACTGAGGGATTTTTAGGACTCTTGAATTTTTTGATGTAGCTGGGAAACTTTTTTTAGGCAGTGGTAATTATCCTTTATTATGTGAATTTTGAATGGTTTGACAAAAGGTTTGTTTTTGTAGAGATTTTAAAAGGGGAGCGATAATCCTAGAAAGAAATATTATGTAATTATTACGGCCTTAAAGATAAAAATCCTTGGCGTTGAAAAAATTGCTAAATTACATAGTCTTAGACATTAACATGTTTGTGGAAGAACATAGCAGAAGTACGTAGTATAATTTGAGTGAATATTCCCAATTAGGAATTCTAGGCTCTATTTTAACTGAGTCACACTGCATAGGAATTTAGAACCTAACTTATAGGTTATCAAAATCTTTGCCACCATTGCACAATTTTGTCCTAATATATATAGAAACTTTGTGAGGCATGTTCAGTTGCAGTTTGCACAAGTTCATCTCATTTGTGTTCCAGTGATTTTTTTCTTCTAACCATTTTTTTCTAAACAATACATATTATTTTTTTGGTAGGCAATAAAAACTGTCATTTCCATTGTTAAAAAGTAATTTCTTGGTAACTATATTAATGGTTTTTAAAAAACCATCAGTTACTTTAAAACTGAATTTATATTTAATAACTTCTGTATTAGTATTGGGTAGCATGAAATCCGCATTGAGAAATTGAACAGCATACAACTGGTAGCTGTAAATTCCTTCAGAAAATGAAAATTATTTCTTCCTAAAGATTTATTTACATCAGTTCGTGAAGAATAGTCATAACTAGATTAATAATTGTTTTAGTTTAATAGTTTTAAGTGCCTGTTTGGGATGATGATAGGCAATTTAGATGAATTTAGGAAAAAACAAAAGTTCCTGCTTACAGAAATGTCCATTACAGAGGGTTCCCCTCCCCATAGTGCTAAATGGGTTATGTAATGTTTTATCCAAAAGTTTCCAATTCCACTGTCTTGTGTTTTCATGTTGAAAATACTTTTGCATTTTTCCTTTGAGTGCCAATTTCTTACTAGTACTATTTCTTAATGTAACATGTTTACCTGGAATGTATTTTAACTATTTTTGTATAGTGTAAACTGAAACATGCACATTTTGTACATTGTGCTTTTTTTTGTGGGACATATGCAGTGTGATCCAGTTGTTTTCCATCATTTGGTTGCGCTGACCTAGGAATGTTGGTCATATCAAACATTAAATTTAAAAATGACCACTCTTTTAATTAAAATTAACTTTTAAATGTTTATAGGAGTATGTGCTGTGAAGTGATCTGAAATTTGTAATATTTTTGTCATGAACTGTACTGCTCCTAATTATTGTAATGTAATAAAAATAGTTATGGTGACTATGATCGTGTATACTTCTTGAGAGAAATTTGAAACATTTGCCGCACAGTTGATATGGAATAGTTTATAAGCCACAGACACTATTAATGAATCTTTTGCAGCTTATTTGTTAGATATATTCTTTATTATTTGTGAAAGGTGCTGTGAACGTTATGTAAAGGTTTAAGTGTTAGCTTAAAACCATTTTAGATGTAGGTCCATTACTGTTAACTCATTTAGAAGTAGATGCAAAACAGGTCTGCCTTTATGATGAAAGAACAGAATAACATTATTTATTACTTCTTATCAGTCAGGGTAATTGATACACAACAGGTGATTTGTTTCAAGACTGAAATGGAGCCAGCAGCAAAATTAATAATGGAAGTTATTAAATAGGTATGTATATAATGCCAGTCACTGGCAGCCTACTTCAAGATCAGAAATAATCTTACTCCATATATATTATTTCTATAACTGCACTTAAATCATTACCATGTGCTATTTGTTTTGTAGTGAACCTTGAATGTGTGCTGTTAATGTACCAAATATGTTAAAAAATACGGTGGTACTCCTTCAAAAGTTAAGGGAAATTAATGTGCAAGAAATTATTTTGCTTAGTTAAATGCATTAAATTGCATTCTCTTGTCAGTAAAATGGAGAAAGGGGCTAAGAATAATTGGTAAAAAAAAAAAAAGTAAGTTGAAATTATTTTAAGTACATTATATTTTCATTCAAAATTGGGTACTCATTAATTTTTAATTGGTAGTTGGCTATATTGCTGATTTTGTATAAAAATTAAAGGGTTGCTGATAAAGCTCTGTGAACTGAAGTTGCTTATTTAGTTCATTAAGGCAGCTCAGGTATTTTTTACATAACCTGTGTATCTTGCCATTTTAAGTTGCAGTTACTTTTATCGCATCTGGTGTACATAAACAGCTGGCACTGAATTCCAGTCAAATTATAGTAATATAGATCAGTTAGTTTTGTTGATATCTGAATAATAACGTTGTTTCATTGCTCTGTATTTCCTAAGGAAGTATAAGGCTTCTAGCTCTTTCATGACAAATTCGCCCCGTCCAATAAGTTCTTTGATCTTCTCTGGGTCCTTCACATCTTTGTTTTTTAGGAAGACATTCTTCAGACGCCTTTTAAAATAGTCTGCGCCTTTTGGATAGTCTCGTCCAAGATACAGCAGCTTAAAAAAGAAAGGTTATATATTTCTAAACCACATCTATCTCAATAGCATATGTATAAAACTGGCAACATAATTACTTACATTTTTATAAAGATTCAGTACTTCTCCTCTTAAAGAATTGGCCATTTTCATTTATTATGGGAAGTAGCCACTTTTATACATAACCTAAAGAAAAAGAAAAAGAAAAATTTTTGTAAATAACTGCATCGTAGTCCCAAAAAAGAATCGAAGATTTTACACATTGGAAAAAAATAACTTTTTTTTTTCATTCAATAAATACTTATTGAGCACTTAGGTTCCAAGTACTGGGACATAGCTATGAAATGTCAGATAAAATACCTGCTCTCACAGAACTGACATGTCCTATGGTAGACATAATAAGCAAACAAGAGACTCCTGAATTGTGTAAGTCCTATGAAGGAAAAAGGGTAATGAGAGAGAAAATGCATTGTCAAAAATAGTTATGTAGGTGTACCTTCTTTTATACAGAGTGGAATGAATTAGATTTGAATCCCAGCTGTATAATGTTATACAGTTTACTTAACCTTTATGAGCTTCAGTTTCCTTACTGTCGAAAGAAGACTGCGTTGCTCTCAAGGCAAGGCCTGACTCATTTGGAGGATACTGGAAAGAGGCCTATTCATATCTAGAAGGGTGCTATCCTAAGAAAGGCTAAAGAGTAGAAGGTGAGTGTGGGAGTCAAGGAGGTTCACAGCTAATGGTAGATGGGCAGTAAGAGTGGTGGTAAAGAGACCAGTGAACAACCCCTAAGCGGGTACATATGTGACAAGCAGGCAACATCCAGTGGAGTAGATTATGTTTTATGTGTAATTTGTTAGTGCTACTAGGGAAAGGTGGCTTCTTACAGGCAACATGACAGCTTAAACGTAGAAATTAATTCCCATTACTTGTTATGGTTTGGGGATTAAATCATAAAATTCCTAATACCATAAGCATTTAGTTCATGATAGGCCCAAAGTAAATGTCTGTGTCATGTGTAACCTTCCTTAAAATTCTGTTATTTCTATTTTCCCAATGACCTAAGAAACCTTATACTTTGTCCCTTATTGACATAATTGTTTTGAAATAATTTCAGTCTTGCAGAAAAGTTGCAACATATTTCCTGAACAAGAATTTAAGGAATATACTTAAGAATTTGAGAATTGAGAGTAAGTTGCTAACATGATAAACGATTAGTGTGAATACTTTGCAGTGCCATCTAACAGAAATATAATCCAAGACACCTATGTAATACTACATTTTCTAGTAGCTCATATTAAAAAATAAAACAAAAAAATTTAATATATTTTGTTCATATCCAAAATATTATTTCAATGTGTCATGTTAGCTACATTTCAAGTGCTTATCAGTATCAGTGGCTTAGGTGCCACCATACTGAACAGCACAGCTTTAGAGTGTAGTTTCTGTGAACAATGACATTTTCCTACAAAACAGTACAACCATCACAATCAGGAAGCTAACACTGCTACATTACTACATCAAATCCACAACCCCTTCATGTTTTGGCAGTCATCCCAAAGATGCCCTTTATAGCAGAAAGTTCCAATCCAAGATTACACATTGCATTTAGTTTTCATTTCTCTTTAGCCTTCAGTCTGAAACAACTCCTCAAGTTTCCTTGACTTTCATGAACTTCATACTTGTGAACATCACAGGCCATTTATTTTGTAGAATAGCTGGAGTTTACCACAGATGTTTAAAGTGCTCAGAAATAACAGAGTAGCCTGGAAAGGAGAGCAAGGGACTGGAGAACAGGAAGGGATCAAAAGGCAGGAGGAAATCCTTGGGGATAGTGGAGATGTTTATTATTGTGATTGTGATGATAGTTTCATAACTGTATGCATATCTCAAATTTATCAGATCGATTTACACTTTAAACTTACTGTATGTCAATTATACCTCAGTAAAACTTTTTAAAAATTGGTGTAAATATGCTGGCAAAATGTTAAGAGGAGGGCTGGGAGACAGTGAGGTACACATGGAAATAAGAGATCTAAACCACAAGGCTGCCAGTTAGTGGTCAGAGTAGATGGTTCAACCAGCTAACAGTCAGGTCGCATAAAACCTGTATGCCTCTCTGGGGTGGGAACCCTGGTTGTAAACACTTATTTTAAATTTTTAAAAAATATACTTGGAAGACTCCTGCTGCCAGGATGGCAGCTAAATGAAGTCCTTTTCATTTCTTGCTGAAGTTCATAAAGCTGATTCTCTGGCTTCTCTTTCTTAAGGGGGAAAGAAATCACATATGAACAAATATTTCCATTTTAATTCTTACATAATCCCCCACTTTACTAGTAGTTTTAAAGCTAATTCACATAGCAAACATACAATGTAGCAGAACAATGCTTTCTCTTTGAGCTTTCATGCAATTTTGTTTTTCTCTCCAAGTTGCTTTTTCTGCTTTTGTCTGGATTGCTTCTGAGCTTTCTTCCCTTTTTTTTTTTCTTCCATTTTTACAAAGGACAAAAAAAGCTTTTTAGAAGATCTGTATACATGATTGCAACTTAATAGACTCTGATCTTCAGTTAGGATGATCTGAGTGTACCCTTTGTTGGGGAACCTGTGAAGTCAAAGTCATTCCTCCTGGGCTGATCAGATTCCCCAGAGAAGAAACTTCCAACCTGCTGAGGATTTGCCTATTCAATCTTAAGAAATGGAAGAAGAATGGGAGCCTTACACTCAGCATTATGTACACCAGATTTAATTTCTGTTTTCAGTATGGTTCTCATGTACTTAGTATACCTGAGGACACCCCAGTGCAGAGAATAGTATTATTTGGTCAGAAATATATTTCCATGCATCTGTGGAGTGAGAGGTGCAGTCTCTCTAGAGGTGTTTTTCAAATAGCTTTTACTTAATCTCTTTGATTTACTTCGTTCTTCATTTACAATTCCATTGGCCCTGTTCCAGTGCCTTTTGAGAATTATGCAGTATAAATTGGGCTTTTCTGGTGTGTTGAGTCACATTCATTCATCTGGTTTGCAGCTTCCAAAATTTTCCTGTTGTCATTTCTCTTCTCTCACATTTTTAATTTTTATATCCCTTCACTGACAATCAGTGGAGTTTTGAAAGGGAATGAAATTAGAAGAGTGCATTTAATCTATTTTCTATTAATCTAATTTCCATTTTAAAATGTTGTTGTTGTTTGCTGAGAGCCAGTTTCCAGCATGGTTTAATCTTCCTGAAGAATGGCTCTTAAGAATCACATGCTTTAAAGATGATTCTAAATCTACGTAGACATACTTTCAAATAGCAAATTATAGCCTGTTTAATTTTCTGGCAAAGAACACAGCTTTATTTAACTTAGAATTTATAATTTGTAAAAGCTTAAATTGTCCTTTTAAGCTATTGCCTTTTTTACAAATCATACATAATAAAGGATTTGCCCAGCAAAAAATGTAGCTGGTTTGACTAGGGTAAAATTGTCCTGATCTTTGTATGTTAATTTATAGAAATTAATGCAGTTTATCATTATTTTTGTTGACCTTCAGGCATTTAAGTTTGTTAGCCGTTGGGAGAAAGAGGTCTCCTTGGGTTCACCTGGTGAAATTAAAGTGCAGTGGGGACCTGGGGCTGCTCCTTAACCCTACATGAAGTCATGGAGGTTACTGCTGTTTGTAAAGAGCCAAGCTGTTACGGACTGAGAGAAGGCCTCTATCATTCTGAAAATGTGTGTGGTGGGCAAGGGGAAGGAGGTACAATCCCCATTGATAGCTTTTTTCCAATGACCATGGGCTGAGGAGTTTAGACTTAACCAACTCCAGTCCTGGGTTAACTAAGAATTGTCATTTTACTGGTGGCCAAAGCTGCTGTTAACCAGTCTTCCTCATGAAGTTAAGATGGCAATAAAAGCTGAAGGAAAATGAGCAAAGAAAGGCAGTGCAATCTTACTATTTATTGGTTTCTGGTAGATTTTGACTTCAAACAGCTGAAACACATTTCCCCAAACTAGTTAAGCCTAAAAAGCTTCACATAAAAAACTCTTTAATGCCAGCTCCAAAGGATATGTCATCAGAGAGGTAGGCAGCAAAAGATTTTTGCCCCCTAAGGCTGGTGTTTGGCTTGATTGAGGCATACCTAGGAGCCAGATTATAGAAGGGAGTTGAAAGGAGCTGATTATGTCTATGTTCAGAATGGGTGGATACTATGTCTTTCGGAAGGCAAAGAGAACAGGAAATCACCCTCACGCTTAGGCAGCTTGCAAGAGAAGTACTAGAGAAGAGCCAAACTCACTGGTGTAATTTTACAGCACAGTGCCCCTAGAACACAGTCTAGGGTGTTCTCACACATCCCTAGCACTTCCTCCTCCCTAGGAGGAAGGTGGCATAGAGTGAGAGCTTGAGCAAGTCTTCTCCCCTAGAGGCCTACCATTTTAAGATAATTTGGGATTCCCATTAACACCACTGTATGCCCATCAATCCTAACTGAGCTGAGGTTTTATACCATAAACATTATTAGTTTGACTGAAACACTAAAACAAAAAACTTCCATACCAGATGGGTCAGAACGCTATATGAAGTTGACATTAAGATGTTTTTATCTTGCTACCCAGGATTTGGGGATGGAATGTCATAATTTACAATCTGGATTTCTATTACAGTGGGGATAATAACACCTCGGCCCACAAGACTAGCTCAGTAATCTTTATTCACTACTATTTAATACATTTAGTCAATA
>CM052897.1:72941462-73029846 GCA_028534135.1 Potos flavus
GTATTGGAGAAAAGGTTATTCTATTCCATTATTATCTCATCTTAATTTTAACTAATTACATCAATAACAACCCTAGTTCCAAATAAGGTAAAATTTGGAGGTACTGGGGGATAGGACAGGGATACAGTTCAATGCTTAATATCTACCGAATCACAGTGGGGTGGGGGAAGTGCCACAGGAATATGCATTTTTTTAACAAGCCCTGAACTTTGAGAACTACAGTTGACTCTTGAATAACACTGGTCCACTTTGAACTGTGAGAATCCACTTATAGGCAGATTTTTTTTTTATAAATACAGTACAATACCGTTAATGTATTCTTCTTATTTTTCTTAATATTTCTTTTCTCAAGCTTATTTTATTGCAAGAATACAGTATATAATACACATACAAAAATATGCATTAACTGTTTATGTTATCAGTAAGTCTTCTAGACAACAATAGGCTATTAAGAGTTAAGTTTTTGGGGGAGTCAAAAGTTATATGTGGATTTTTGCCTGCATAGGGGTCAGTACCCCAACCCCCCGCATCATACGAGGGTCAACTGTACTGTACTACATGATGTTCTTTTTATAATTTGCAGGAGGGATTAGGATAACTACTAATCCCAAACCTACTTCACATTAGAAGCACTAGTGAGAGAGAGTAATTTGCCCATCTTAAAATATGACTACTTGAGAACAGGAGCAATACTGTTTGCATATTCTATTTTATTGTACTTATTTCAAGATGGGAGTGTATTAACTATTAATTGATAGTATGATAATAAAAATAGAACCCAACTGTAAAAATTACATGAGAGCAAAGTCTCTACTATTCCTCTTTATATCATCTCCAGTGTCCCAGAGCATCTTGTGTGCAAATCATTAATAAATATTTGCTGA
The DNA here is from genome assembly GCA_028534135.1 of Potos flavus. Lineage (NCBI taxonomy): Eukaryota > Metazoa > Chordata > Mammalia > Carnivora > Procyonidae > Potos > Potos flavus. The sequence continues at coordinate 72,942,347 of CM052897.1, forward strand.
ATGAATTAATGAAATATATGTACTTTCAAGAAGATAAAATCTGCATCATGTCACTTTCAACATTTATATTTAATACAGTGATAATCTTATAGTTTGAACCAGTAATTTTTCCTGGATAAGTCTTCAGATGTGGAATGTGTGTAATATTACAGTCACATGATTCCTACAGATTCCTTATCAGACATCTTTTTTTTTTTCCTTATCAGAAATCTAATGGACACATGAGCCTAATCAGGAAATTACAAGTAGTGTTAATTGAAAAACACATGTAATGATAATGCTGATGGTAAATACTTATTGCAATACTGTGCTTTCCAAATTAATTTCCAAAGAAGAATAGATCTGCTTTAAGACACATTGCTGAACAGAATCTTTTTATCATAGCTTTGCCTGCTTTAAATAACTGATTCTTTTTCTGTAAAATCAATCTAATTTTGCAGAAAGATTATTTATTTATGAGATCGTTTCCACACTTTCAAACTTGACATCAGTGCCTGTATTTAGTTAATCACTTATTGTTCCTTGGAACCCTTTAAACCAGTATCTCCCTGATTGCTACTCTGTGTAGTGGTAGGTCATTTCATTACACAGAGATCACTGAGTGACTGTCATAAGAAAGAGTGTAAGATTTAAAAAGTGTATAATTTTATTTTAAGGTTTTATTTATTTATTTGACAGAGAGGAGAGAGATCACAAGTAGGCAGAGAGGCAGGCAGAGAGAGAGGAGGAAGCAGATCCCAGGACCCCGAGATCATGACTTGAGCCGAAGGCAGAGGCTTTAACCCACTGAGCCACCCAGGCACCCCTAAAAAGTGTATAATTTTAAAAAGATGCTTCAGTGGGTGAACTATTTTTGTTTTTCCTAGACCTGCTTGTAGTTTGTCTAAATTCTTTTTTAAAAGACTTTATTTTGAGATAATTTTACATTTACATGAAAGTTGCAAAGATGATGCAGAGAGTTTCCTTATGGTTTTTACCCGGCTTCTCCTAATTTTCACATTTTATATAATATTGGTGCTTTTGTTAAAAATACCTGAGGTTTTTTTACAATTTATCAATCCTCTTGTTTTTCTAACTTTCAGGGTCCCAAAGCAAAAAAGGTAGGTAGAAATTATTTTCTCAAAATAGATAGTTTTATAAGCACTGCCATTGTATGAATAGAACTTTTAAACATTTTCTAGTTAGTTTTATTATAGGTTATAATAGGATTTACTAAGCTTACTTTTTAAATATTAATGCTATTTAAATCATGGGTAATCCTTTATAATACAGGACATACTTCAAATTTGACATAAAAAGGTACTTCTAGTTTCACAGTCTTTCATTTTTACTTGTACCTAAATTTGAGGTTTTTTATTGCGTTCTAGAAAATGTTAGATTAGGAACCCTTTTTCTTTATTCTAGACAAACACAAAAATTAGTTACAAAACTTAAAAGTGGATTCTAAGGTAACACGTCTTTAAATGGATTGCGTAGTAATGCATACTTGATTTTCTTTTATACTTTGTAGAAATTTGAATTTAATAAAGGATGTCTAGAATGCCTTCTTCTCTTCTTCACTTAGTAGATTTATACTTTAAAGCAGAGATTGTAATCTCTTGACTGGCAAGCCAGATTTAGTCCCTAACGATATTTTGTTTGACCTGAAAGTTTTTTTTATTAGTTGCCAAATTATTTTCATACAAAAATGTGATATCCATCTATTCTTGAAAAACTGGAAACCTGGTAACATGGGGCCTATAGGCCTGTAAGGCAGCAGTTGGCTAGACGGAGTAGCAGCCCCTCCTTTTAGAAGTGCATAAACTCTTCAGTTTGCCATGGTCTTGACTATGACCAGATTCCCTACTTTATCTGCCTTCCTGACCCTAATAGGGATTTGGGTTTGGAATGCTAGCTTTAAGACGTATTTCATAAGGTCACTTCTCTGTAAAATTTTCTATTCTTTGTTCCACAATCAGTTATGCTGTGTTCTTATAGCACATTCATTTGTACATACTTCAGTTATAACCCTTATATCATTTTATTGTAATAATTTATAATTGTGAGCTGTCTGAGGTCAGGAGCATGTCATATTAATCTTTATATTCATAGCATTTAGCGCAGTGCCTGGCGCATAGTAGAAATTCAGTCAATATTTGTCTAATGAATATGTGAAACCCATTTACCCTGACAACATTTAAAAACACTTGGGCCCTTGACCATTTAAAGGAAATGCTTATTTAAATGTGTATTCAATATTTAACAATTAAACATTTCTTCAAGAGATGCTTTGGAGTGCCTTTTGTGTTTGCTTCTCTCAGTCATTTGCACCCACTACCAACCTGAAACTATTTTAAGGACTGTGGATATAACTGAACAAAATTTATGAAGGCTCTGGACACATTCTCATGGAGGTATTCTGGGCATGTGGGTCTGTAATAGTTTATTGGTTTGTGTGGATTTTCATTTTTGGTTTTAGATAGTGAAATCTTAGATACATTGTTTTTAATGTGAAAGCTCATTGTTCTAAATTACTTTGGTGCTTAATTGTATATGCATGGGTGCTAAATAAATACTTCTGGATTATTTTGTTCAGAGTGTTGTATCCCTTAGAGAATGGTGATAGGAAACCTATGAAATTTGAGACCAAACATAAGGAATAAATCACTCACTTTTAATTTATTCCATTCTTAAAGATTGTGGTTTGGGGATTGAGTCTGTAAGGGAATTTATAGTATAGTTAGAAAAGCATTGAAAGATACATTTTATTCTTTCTGATTTGTCACAGATTTTTTTAAAGGGAAGAGTAATAAATGCACATGGTACAAAATTAAAATAGCATAAAAATGGAAAATTTCCTCTTACTCAAGACTGGAAGAACTACTGCATATCTTTTCATAAATTGTTTAAGCATTAAAGAGTACACACACATCCCTTTTCTCCCCACAGACGGGAGCATTCTGAACCTTCTATTTATCATTTAATGATATTGTATTTCATTAATTCTAGGATACTCATCTTTTTATACTTTAACGTCACTAAAATTGAGATGTGTCTTATAGTCAATATCATCTTACAATCATCGTCATCCTGGATCGACATCCACTTCTTCCAGAGAGGATGCTTGCTTCTGTCAGTCACATAGGTTTACTCATACCTGATACTACTGTAAAGTCTCTGCTTGAGAGTTTTTGGACCATGCTAGTGGTATCAGTCAGACTGCAAATCCACATGAACTGGCTTGTGGATTAAATTTTCAAGATTTTTTTCTTCTTTCTATTCCTTTTCAGGATTAAGATCTGCAGGTTTTCTTGCTGTATCTTTCTGTGTTGTGGGTTCATTTCTCATTACTCATATATCCAGCATTACTCATATATCCAGATGCAGGCATCTCCTATTATTCCCCCATCTTGGGCATTCCCTTTTTTGGTGGTAATAATTTAAAGGTACTTCTTACATCTGATGGCATCATAGATTGGATAGAAGAGGTATGTCTTTGGACCTTTTTGTTTCAGCATGATGAGATAGTGTCACTTCTTTTCACAGCTGCATCATATTTCATTGAAAGTATGTACTATGATTTTTTATGTTGTCCCTCTTTTTTGCTACCACAAACAAGATAAGAATGATGATCTTTGTATATAAGTCCTTGCAGATGAAGGGAAGAGTACTTGTTTCATTGATTTAGCAGTGTTCTTGACATTGAGAGAACAGTAGCAAGACAGAGTCTCTGATCTCCTGAAACTTACATTATTTTTTTATCCAGCTTTATTGAGATATAATTGACATATAACATTGTATAAATTTAAGGTATGCAATGTAACAATTTGACATACTTATATATTATGAAGTGATTACCAGACTAAAGTTAATTACACATCTATCATCTCACATAATTACCATTGTGTGTGTGTGTATGGGTGTAGTGAAAACATTGAAGATGGACTAACTTAGCAGCTTTCAAGTATACAATGCAGTATTGTATGTACAGAAGATCTTCAGAACTTACTCATCTTGTAAGTGGAAGTTTATGCTCTTTGACAAATATCTGCCCATTTCCCCCATGCCCTAGCCCCTGACAATCACCAATTTATTCTCTTTCTGTGAGTTCAGCTTTTTTAGATTCCAAGTGTGAGACTGTACAGTGTTTGTCTCTGACTTATTTCACTTAGCATAATGCCCTTAAGGTTCATCTGTGTTGTCACAAATAGCAAGATTTTCTTCTTTTTTATGGCCGAATAAAATTTCATTTATATATATTTATCCATTCGTCTGTGGATGGACACTTAGTTTGTTTCCATGTCTTGCAGTGCACATGGGGGTGCAAATATCTCTTCAGGATAGTGGCTTCATTTTATAAAGCTTACATTCTATCTGGGGAGGTGAGGTGAGGTATATAATTTCAGATAACTTTGAGAATACAGAAAACCAAGGAAGGGGTCGGTGAGATAAATGTAGGGTAGGGAATAGTGGTGATGCTATGTCGTATGGGATGATTAAGGAAGTAAAGTTTGAGAAGAGACCTAGATGAAGTAATTCAATAATTACCTGGGGTATGAGATTCTAGAAAGAAAAAACAGTTATTGCAATAATGGCCAAGAAGGCCATGGTGAAATGTTTGCGTTTTTTTCTAAGTGTGATGAGTAACCTGGGAAAGTTGTAAGCAGAAGAGTGACATGGTCTGATTTACATTTTTAAAAGGTGAATGGAAAATTCATTGCAAGGAAGCAAGAGTAGAAGCAGGAGGACGAGTTAGAAAGCTATTGCAGTAGACTGGATCAGAGGTCTTTTCCCTGAAATAAGCCTACAAGTAAAAAGTACTCTCAGAGATACACAAAGATTTTCTAAGGATGCCAGGACACAGATAGTTTTGTGGAAATCAATTTCCAGATCATCTACTTCCATATTTCCCCTTTCCTGGGAAAAATCTGTCATGAAGTCCTCCCTTTTCACAATTACTCTCTTGCTTTCCAAAACCAAAGTGGATCTAAATCTTAGAGGTTCATTGCCCCAGGGCCTAGGCTATGAAACTAAGGGACAATTCAAATGCTGTTGTTGGCAAAGCTTTCTCTAATCAAGGTACCAAGGGACTTTTTGTCTTTTGCTCTCTCTGGTGAGATGTGGCATTAGAACTATTGAGATAGTCTGAATTTCTTACATATTGTAGTCTGGAGTTGTGGAACTAGTAATAATTTTTAGTGACATTACCTCTGAGATAATTGTGCAATGATAATGCAAAAAACCCTCTCACAGTGTAATTTATTGATAAAACATCGACTCAAAATAATATTAATTAAAAAATTAGAAGAAAGAAGAATATTAATTAAAGAAAAAAGAAGAGTGTTAATTAAACAAAAGAAGAAAGATTAAGGGTATCACCAAAAATGTACATAAGCTTCATGTTTTCACTAAAGATGCTTGTGAAACTTTATATAACTTAAATTGGTATAATTCATTGCAAAAGCTAGGAAAATTGTACAAGACTACAGAAAAGGTACACTGTGAGAAGATCTATCACTGTTGGGACACCTGGGTGGCTCAGTTAAACATCTGCCTTCAGCTCAGGTCATGATCCTGGGGTCTTGGGATCAAGTCCCGCATCGGCCCCTTGTTTAGCAGGGAGCCTGTTTCTCCCTCTACCTGCCGCTCCCCCTGCTTGTGCTTGCGTGTGCGTGCTCTCTCTCTCTCTGTGACAAATGAATAAATAAAATATTTTTTAAAAAGAATTTCTTTGACTGCATTTACAGCAGTATTTTTTTTTCAGAAACCACTGTACTTGATAGAATACATGGAATAGCAGAAGATATTAATTAGATTGTAGGGGGAAATTACCTTATATATTGATGAATACACAGATGATTCCAGTTGTTCCCAGCTAATGACTATGACTGTTCTTCCAGGAAAGAAAATCGCATTATTAATGAAATTTTGATATTTGAATTCTTTTAGTAATAACTTTGAAGAGATTCTATAGAACTTAGAATACTTTTCTTTGAATTGACTTTATTTGAATAGATTAAGAATGGCGCCGAAGTAGGTCGCCTGGGTGGCTCAGTGGGTTAAGCCTCTGCCTTCGGCTGAGGTCATGATCTCAGGGTCCTGGGATCAAGCACCGCATCGGGCTCTCTGCTCAACAGGGAGCCTGCTTCCCCCTCTCCCTCTGCCTGCCTCTCTGCCTACTTGTGATCTCTTTCTCTTTGTCAAATAAATAAATAAAATCTTCAAAAAAAAAAAAAAAAAGATTTAAAAGAATGGTGCCCAAGTACCTCCCAGCATAGAACTATAAAGAATGGGCAAAGGGAGGTTGCCTGGGTGGCTCAGTCGTTAAACTTATCTGCCTTTGGCTCAGGTCATGATCCCAGCGTCCTGGGATCGAGCCCCATATCGAGCCCCATATCGGGCTCCCTGCTCAGCAGGGAGCCTGCTTCTCTCTCTCTAGCTTCCCCCATGCTTGTATTTCCTCTCTTGCTTTCTCTCTCTCTCATAAATAAATAAAATCTTAAAAAAAAAAAAAAAAGAATGGGCAAAGGGGGGAGGGGCCTTATTGTTCATATCTGTACTTTAAATCGTATTTTAATTTTAGAATACTATACATACAGTCCCCAAATTGCAATGGTTCTACTTGTGATTTTTCAAGTTTATGATGGTGTAGATGTGATACATATTCAGTAGAAACCATTCGTTGAATTTTGAATTTTGATCTTTTCCTGCACTGGTAATATGTGGTGCGATACTCTCTCATGATGCTGGGTGGCAGCAGTGAGCCACAGCTCACATCACAAGCTTAAACCACCAAAACACTTAGAACCATTCTGTACCCATACAACCATTCTGTTTGTCACTTTCAGACAATATTCAGTGCATGACATGAGATATTCAATACTTTATTGTAAAATACACTTTGTGTTAGATGACTTTGTCCAATTGTAGGCCGATGTAAGTATTCTAAGCACTTTTAAGGTAGGGTAGGCTAAACTATGATGTTTGGTAGGCTAGGTGTATTAAATGCATTTTTGACTTAACCGTAGTTTCAACTTAAAATGACCGAGATGTAACCCCATTTCAAGGAAGCTCTGTATTCACAAGCAAGCTTTGGTTGCCTAAAATTTGAGTCTTGATTTCTGTGGAACATTAAATGTTTACCCTAAATTGTAAATGGTGTTAAGATCAGAACATTAAAATTGCATCTTTTTAAAACAATGTGAGGAAATGGAATCAATTCATACCTGGCTCATTGTAAAATATAAGGTAGCTTGTCATAAGGATTTATAGTAACACATTTAAAAATGAAGTCAGACTGTCTGGCCATCTTAAGATTCCTTGACAGGAGAGGTTTTAATGGAGAAATAGAAATGAAATGAAAGCCCAATTAGAGTGAGCCATGCAGAAACTGGGAAAGTAGAAGCAGTGGGCAAGTCTTTTTAGGAGGTCTGATATAAAGGGTAACAGAATTAGAGCAAAAAATGGAAAGGGATGTGAAATCTAGGGAGGGAGAAATTCATGAATAACTAGAGGTATTAATTACAGGAGCCGGGTCTTATTAAATAGGCAATGAAGGATAGGGTCCAGTATAAAGGTGGCAGTTTCAGCCTTAAATAGCAGAAAGTACATACAGATCATACACCATAAAGGGAGGGAAGGCAGACAAAGATATGTAGATAGGTTCAAAGATTTGAATGTGTAACTGACATTATTCTCAGTGTCTAATGGTATGAGAAAGTCAACAGCTGAGAGTAGGAAAGAGGAGAGAGTTTTGGAGGTTTGAAAAGTGAGAAGAATGGTGGGAATACTGGATGGCACAAAGTCTATTTAAAATTTGTGCTCATAAATTTGAGCTCATGTATTTTTCTCTGGCAGGGTTCATCTGCTCATGTTGCTAGTGCAGAATAAATGGAGAGTTGAGTTGAACTAGAGCTAGGAATTTGCCAGCCAAGCTTCTCAGAGGGACAGGAAAATAGAGGAAGTGGAAAAATATAAATTATTGATTATGGTGATGAGCTATGAAACCTAACCTGGGTAAAGAAGTGGAGCAATGAGGGGCTTAATGATCAATGAAGAAATGGTAGGGCTAATGGATTAGAGATTCTGATGGAGCATTCTGCAGTAGGTAAGCCAAAGAGAAGATGGTCATCCAAAAGTCTGTATATTCCAAGGATTAACCACTCTACTGATTGCTAAATTGAGGTAGCGCTCTTTTCTTTCTATACTTTCCCTTAGGGAAAAATGGAGAGGATGTGGTTATCACCAAGATAGTTCTCAAATTTGTATTCCATAGCCCTGATCTCTTTGCTAAACCTCAGTTCTCCAGGTTCGGTGCCTGCAAACGTTGCCCGGATGCTCTACTTGCATTTCAAATTAATTATATTTAAACTCCTCTCAGTGATGTTTCATCCAAATTTACTTGTTCTGGACTAGTTTTTCTTTTTGACTCTTCTCTAACTCATTCCTCTCCTTGACTCCAATTTTAATCATTATCAAATTAAGTTAGCTTATATAATATATATTGGATCCATTCTCCTGTGTTTATTACATTGTTATGACTTTAGTTTTAGTAACTTCTCTTAATAGTCACCCAAATAGTATCCTCTTCATAATCATTTTTTTCCTAATACAAAGTTAGTTTTCAAAATTATATTCTTAGTAGCCACAGCCCTTCTCAAAAACTTTTAGGGGGTTTCTACTTTTTTAGAATAATGTCCAACTTCTATAGCAGAGGCTCCAGCCCTTTTTTCCATTTTCATTTCTATTACCTTTTCTTGGAATCTCCCCAGGGCCCATGAACTTGTTGGCCTTTCCAGTTCTATCCCATCTCCATATCTTATTGCTTGCATTTCCCTCTTCCTGAGATACCTTCCCCTCATATCTGAATGTTAAAATCTTTTGGGCACAGACTTAAATCCTACCTGCTCTATAAAGTATTTTTAATCATTATAGACATGTAATAATATTAAAACTTTTTACATATATTTTATATATCTATTTTGCCTCTATTATATATATTATATTTTATTTTAATCCTTACAAAAATGAGGTCTTTTTTTAAAAGATTTTATTCACTTATTTGAGAGACAGAGACAGAGAACGTGCATGAGTAGGGGAAGGAGCAGAGAGAGAGAGAGAATTTGAAGCAGACCCTGCGCTGAGCGCAGAACCCGACATGGGGCTTGACTCACAGCCCTGGGATCATGACCTGTGCTGAAATAAAGAGTCAGACATTCAACCGAATGAGCCACCCAGGCGCCCCAAAATGAGGTCTTAGCACCATTTTAAAAATGCAGAAACTAGGAATGAGAAAATTATGTAAATTGTATATTAATTGCATAGTATTAATTGTATAGTGATTAAATTGGCACTGTCACTCTTGTCTTTAAATAACTTACATACTTATGTTTCTTACTTGCTTCCATACTTTGTCCTCAGTGCATTGGGTCAAGGCTTTGTACATAACAGAGTCTTACTTGAATGAATGAAAGACTGGATTCATGGAAGCAAAAGTGTTTTTCATAATTACTATTTGAGGGATATGTGTTTAAAAGTAATTTGGATGCATGTTAATAGCCTTTTTTTATGTTGTGATATTTAAGTCTGGCAGGAAGAAGAGGAAAATCACCAAAGCTGAACGATTAAAGCAGCTGCAAGAGGAGGAGGAAAGACGGCAAAAAGAGGAAGGTACAAAATACACAGTGTTACTAGTTTCATATGCAGGGACTATAACAATAGATTGGTATTTCTACATTCCAGTCAACATCTTTTAAAAGAATTTTCAAAATTCTTCAATTTTTCAAATTTCATCTGTTTTGTAATAAATTTCTGCTATTTAAAGGGTACCCAGAAAGTTCTGTTAGTACATACCAGTCACTTTCAGATATATCTTGAAGTGGAGTTGCCAGATAAAATACAGAATGCCCAGTTAAATTTGAATTTCAGATAAACAGTGGATAATTTGGGATAATTTGCCTCATGTGATATGGAACATACTTTTGAAGAAAAAGGCAATTTCTTTATCTGAAATTCACGTTCACCTGAGCATCCTGTATTTTTATTTGCTAACTCTGGCAACCCAATCTTGAAGTCTTTATATTTACTGATGAAATCAGAGGCATTGGTGCTAATTGTACAGTAAGAATTCTGATACTTACATTCATTAAATATGGGAAGTAGACACTAACAAGAAATGTACAGAGCAGCCTAAGTTCTTATAGTTTAATTATATATATATATATCTTTTTAGATTTTATTTATTTATTTGACAGAAAGAGAGATCACAAGTAGGCAGAAAGGCAGGCAGAGAGAGAGGGGGAAACAGGCTACCCACTGAGCAGAGAGCCCGATGCGGGGCTCCATCCCAGGACCCTGAGATCATGACCTGAGCCGAAGGCAGAGCCTTAACCCACTGAGCCACCCAGGTGCCCTGTTTAATAATATTTATTTGGCAAATTTTACAAATTTTCATTTGTAAAAAAAAAGTCAATTAAAAATTCATAAAAATATCAGTTATTTAAAATACCAAAAAGTTGGGGCACCTGGGTGGCTCAGTGGGTTAAAGCCTCTGCCTTCAGCTCAGGTCATGATCTCAGGATCCTGGGATCAAGCCCCGCATGGGGCTGCTTGGCGGGGAGCCTGCTTCCCCCTCTCTCTCTGCCTGCCTCTCTGCCTGCTTGTGATCTCTCTCTGTCGAATAAATAAATAAAAATCTTTAAAAAAAAAAATACCAAAAAGTGATTTTAAAAATCTGAATATTTCACGTGGTTGTAGCTTTTAGCATTAAGAACCTGTGTGGATTCAAATTCAGGTTTTAAAATTCTGTCCTCAGGTTCCATGTTGATTTTTTATGTGTAATCATAATAAATCCTTCTTAGGTGGCTCGTGATAAGAATACATTATCAGGACCTAGATCTTGGGGAAAGTTTTTTTATATTGGATTAAACTCATATTCTTCAACATATATTTCATATTTTGTTTTTAATAGTGAAAGCAAGAGAAGATTAGGGTAGTTGCTTCTGATGATGAAGATGTCACAACTTTATGGAAATCTGAAGGCTTTATTTCTCCTTAATTACCCATGATCGATCTGTCACTTTTTATTGGTTAAAATTATTATTATTGGATTTCTGTAAATTTTGGGGGAAAGAGAAATATCATTATAGTCATATTTTCTTGGCCAGAAAGTTTGAGTCATGTTGTTTTTTGAAAAAAATCTAGCATTCATCTTATTTCTACCACATGATGTGGTTGTGACTTCTATAAAATATTCCACTGCCCTTACATCTTGAAAATATTTTAAGTAATTTTAAGGGCTTAAAAATAGATTGATTTAATCTCTGAGAAAAGGTTTTTTTTTTTTTTGTTTGTTTTTGTTTTGGTTCTTTAGAGGAAGCCCGTGTGAAATATGAAAAAGAAGAAATGGAAAGGCTTGAAAAACAACGGATTGAGAAAGAAAAATGGCATCAACTTGAAGCAAAAGTATATAAACATTACTAATGTTATTTTTTTTTAAGATTTTATTTATTTGTCAGAGAGAGAGAGAGAGCATGAGCAGGATTCGGAATGGCAGGTAGAGGGAGAAACAGGCTCCCCGCTGAGGAAGGAGGTGGATGCGGGACTCAATCCCAGGACCCTGAGATCATGACCTGAGCTGAAGGCAGATGCTTAACCAGCTGAGCCACCCAGGCATCCCTAGTAATGTTATTAATGAGGACAAACTGTGTGGCTATCAGATGTGTTTGGCCATCTAAAGTCACTCTCCCCCATACCTACCACTAATGTTTAGGCCTATATAAACTGGTTTAACTCATTTAATTCTACCAGAAAGTTAGTGAAATTATTACCCACATTTCACAGATAAGGAAATTGAGGAATAGGGAAAGTAAACAGCGGAGCCAGGACTTAAGACATAAATAGCCTTGCTTCAGAGCCCTTGCTTGTAAGCATTAAGTTATTTTTCTCAGTCTGTTTTATAGATGATTAAACAGGGATGCCCCCCACACATCCCCCCAAACTCAAATTCTACCTCTCCTGTTTTAGTTTTACTTCTCTTTTTCACCAGAATTTTTCAGATCAATAGTTCTGAAATATTTGATCTGAGGAGAAACCTTATAAGTATTAAAAATTGAAGACCCCCAAGGAGATTTGTTTATGTGGGTTATATCTATCAATATTTACCATATTAGAAATTTAAAATGAGAAATTGTAAGACACATTATATTAATAGATTAAATATTGTTAAAAATAAACATTAGTAAAAATAAGTAAATATATTAACATTTTAAAAAAGAAAACCAAACATATTTTATATATATTATTGATTTATGATTGACATACAACATTATATTAGTTTTAGGTGTACAACACCGTGACTCAGTATTTGTATATATTGTGAAAAGATTATTACAATACTCTAGTTAACATCCATCACCACACATTATATATTTTTTTAAATTAGGGAAATAAGTGACATTGTTTATATTTTTAAAATCTCTTTGCTGTCAGACTTAACAAAAGATAGCTGGATTCTCATATCAACTTCAGTATTGTTTCAATGTGTTGTTTTGATTGAGGTATATGAAGAAAATCTGGCCTCACACACTTTCATAGTTGGAAAAAGGAGGAATATCGTTATAGCCTTTCAGATAATTGTGAATATGCTTTTTGATACTATGCCAAAACTCAGTAAGTCATAGTTTCTCAATATGGAATCTGAAATCATATCAATGAACTTTTCGTGCTCTGTTACACTAAAACATTGATTTATCTTACCCTTTAGATAGATCTTATATCCATGTATGATTTTGCAAAATCATGCATTCATTGCTTGGAAGAATTTCATTTACTGAATTATTTCCTTCCAAATATTGACACATTTTTATTATTCATTATCAAAAATCGCATGCACTAGTGTCATCTCCAATCAAATCAGAAAGGTTTTTAGGGAGAAAATGTCCAACTCACTGTTGTAGGTACAAGTTTTCTTAAAATTTGAATTTTTTTCCTCAAAGATTCATTTATTTGAGAGAGAGCAAGCAGGGAGGAAGGGCCAAGGCGGAAGGAGAGATAGAATCTCAAGCAGACTCCCCACTGAGCACGGAGCTCCACGATGTAGGACCTGATCCCACGACCTGAGATCATGATCTGAACTGAAACCAAGAGTCGGACGCTCACCTGACTGAGCCACCCTGACACCCCTTTAAAATTTGATTTTTTATTTGAAAACTTGAATTTTATCGTTGGTAACAAATACTTTTAGTTGTTACCTGGAATTAACATGCTCAATTCATTCATTTTTGAGTGTCTGCCAAAATACTCTAATAATTGCACAAGTATTTATTTTTCAAGACAGTCTTGTCCTTTGATATGCAGCAGGAGTGCTTAATGCATACTTCCCATTTTATCACACAGAATAATCAAAAGACATATACTGATGAGTTGACATTTAATAAAATTAATAATTTTCACTTCATCACGTCATTCTTATGTGAAACCAGCTGTTTCCCACCCCTCTCCCCCAAAGAATGTGACCCCCTAGTACAGCTTGTGACTTGGTTTGTGCTGAGGCACCAGCAATTTTATACCATTTTGTGCCATTAGTGCAAATGTATAGACTGCAAAAAAGGCAAATACTGTTTAGTATTATTATGAGGACAGATTTGACCTCACAGATCCGTAAAGAGTCTTGGGGACCCACCAGGAGTCTGCAGATCATTCACAAACCACTGTTTCAGATGAAACCTTTTGGAAATACCAGTTACATTCACAGGAACTTTAGTGTTCATTTTGAAACTAAGTATTTTGTCAGTAAAGTTTAGATGCTACTGGAGAAACATAAAGCTAAAATTTAAGAGCTGGCCAATGTATTTATCCCCACATAACAGGATCTAGAAAGGAGAAATGAAGAACTTGAAGAACTTCATTTATTAGAGGGGTGTTTTCCTGAAGCAGAGAAATCGAAACGAGATACTAGATTGCTTTCTCAGGTAAGACTGATTTGTGTGTGTGAACTAATACTTTTGTACCACAAGAGGGAGTTATAATCTAATATCATTTTTAATCAGCCCCAAACTTTGAGTTTGTCTGTAAAAACCTCTCAAATCTGACAAATCTCTCATGTTGCATGTAGCAAAATAAATTCACATAGCTTTGTAGAAAACTATTTGTCAATAATAAGACCCTTGAAATTTTTATATCTTTTGACTCTGGTTTAATTTTGGGGAATCTATACTGAGGAAATTATTCTAAATTAAAATAGAAAATTTTGAGTTTAAAGGAATCTAGTGTTGCTCAAAAGAGCATAACTTTGGAAACAATAAAGATTATTATCTGGAGAAAAAGGAAAAACTAATAATATGGCAAAAGATGATGGCAGTATAATTTTAAGCAAAAAACTGGTAAGGATAATATGATTACAGATGTAGAATTTGCATGGACTACAGTATAAATGGAAGAACTCATACTAAAATGCCAATGGCGATTAACAATTAGCAACAATTTGAGAAGTAGAAATTAGCCCATGTTGGCTTTTGTAAGTATAGAAGTTATATGATTAGAGAGGAAAGCAAAACAAAACCAATTCATAAATACTGTTTAAAAAATGTGACAATTACTAGAATTACTATTTATTTTAATTATGGAAACTTTTAAATCATTTTGATGAAGAGAATTTTGTTATTTTAGAGGTATCTCAAATAAGCAGTTAAAGTCATGATGTTTTTTGCCTAAATGGGAAAAACTAGATTATGAGAACTGATACTTTGAAAAAAGTTATTTAATCTTTGAATTTTCATCATTGTGAACCTTCAGACATTTTTATTCCACAGTGGAAACACTACATTCAATGCGATGGGAGTCCTGATCCTTCAATATCCCCAGAAATTAATACTTTCATTAGCCTGTGGAAAGAGGAAACAAATGAAACTCTTGAGGAAGTGATTGCGAAGAGTAAACTAGTGCTAAATGTAGGTACTGGAATATTATTCTATAATTTTAAATTATTTAAATTACAAATTATTTAATATTGACTCCAAAATAGGAATAAATTGAATAACTGTAGTACGTGCCAATTAATAAGACTACTTGCTTGGCTGTGGAGAAAATTATATGCTAATCTTTTCATTTTTTTTATTTTTACAATTCCCATTTTTATTTTTTATCTTTGCCACCTTAGATAAGATCAACATAACATAAATGTGAAACATTATGTGTGTCTAATCCAAGCAGGAAAAAAATCAAGTTGCATCCATTTATGTAGATAACTTGGGGGAAAAGTACATGATTTTATCCTGAGTTGAAATTTTCCACTATTCTGTGATTCACTACAGATGTTTTTCAATGTTAACTATGTGCCAGACACCTACTCTTGAAGGCATAAAAGTTCTAAGAGGAGTAAGAATATTGTACCTTCTACTTCTGCAAATAGGATGGACAGGCTACCCTGAGGAAGTACCACTTTATGATGCACTTAAAAATGCTAAAAAAACCTTTTTTTTTTTTTTTTTTTTTGAGGGAGAAGCAGGCTCCCTGCTGAGCAGAGAGCCTGATGCGGGGCTTGATCCCAGGACCCTGAGATCGTGACCTGAGCCGAAGGCAGAAGCTTAACCCACTGAGCCACTCAGGTGCCCCTAAAAAAAACTTTTTTAAATGATATTTAAATTCATTGCCTACAGGCACCTGGGTGGTGGTTAAGTGTCGGACTTGGTTTTGGCTCAGGTCATGACCTTAGGGATAGTAAGATTGAGGCGGCTCAGCAGGGAGTCTACTTGAAGATTCTCTCCCTCTCTTTCACCACTCTAGTGCTCTCTCTCGAATGCACACTGTCTCTCTCTTTCTCTAACAAATAAATAAATATGTAAATCGTTTTAACATTTTATTTATTCATTTGAGAGAGAGAGAGAGAGAGAGAGAACACGAGCCTGGGGAGAGGCAGAGGGAGAGGAAGAAGCAGACGCCCTGCTGAGCTGGGAGCGTGACCTGGGGCTTGATCCCAGGACCTGGAGATCATGATCTGAGCCAAAAGCAGATGCTTAACCATCTGAGCCACCCAGGCACCCCAATAAATAAATATTAAAAAAAATTCATTGCCTAGTTCAAAACGAAGTAAGGGAAAATCTTGGAGGCCATAAAACAATTCAGAAAAGTAGGCAAGTCTCAAAATCAGTGGCTTCCCAGAGAAGCCACTTCCCCAGAGGCTTTCCTCTCTGTTAAGTCTTGGGTTAGCATTGCTTTAAAGGACCATCGGGAGGCAAACCCTAGAGTATGTGAAAGGTGGCAAGTTGAATCAAAGATCCCTTATATGACTGGGAGCCTCCAAAAGTTATTGCGGATAAAAGAGGAAATACCTACTCTGCAAAAGGAGATGATATGAACTTGTTTGGCTCATCTTTAGCTTAGAGAAGGGAAACAAGAAAATGATTCTTAATCACAAGTGAATCAGAAGTCAATTGAGAGAATTTACCAGAATATAGCAAAGAGATAAAGAGATGGAAAATATGAATGAGCAGTTAATAGACATGTGCGATAGAGGAAGAGAGGCTAAAATACATTGAAAAGGAGTACCAGAAGGAGATACAGAAGAATGAGAGAATGACAATAGTCAAACAGAAAATGACTGACATTTTTCCAGAGTTGAGGGAAGATACAAACCCTCAGATTCAAGAAACCCAACAAATCCCAAGTTAGGATGAATAGAAAAATCCACACTAGACACACCTACAAAACAGTTGAAACTGGAAGGAAATCACTGCTCTTGGTCCTTTTATCCTCTAATGCTTTTTGTTACAGTTCCTCACCACCTTTTTGTGTTTCTTGTCACTGTGGTTTCCTTCTTCTACGTGTTATTGTAAGATGGAGTAACTCCAGATTCTGTTAAGCTCGTAACATGCATTGCCTAATTTGATCTGGACACCCTTATGAGACCTGTTTTACATATAAAGAGAGAGAAACTGTGACATGCTTAGAGTCTTCTATGAGACTTCAGATGGGTCTTACTCTGACTTTCCATGGAGCCTCCTGTACACAGTGAGGCCTTCTTGCCATTGCACATCCGCCCTGCCACGCTGTCATGGCACGATGCTGGTCCAGGAACCTGGTGCTCTGCTAACGCGGAGAGAGAGTGGAAAGTAGCGGAAGTGAAATCTCCCTATTATGAGAGTGGGTTACAGAAATGGAAATAACAAATAGTAGGGAAAATGAGAAAAAAGATAAGTAACAAAACAGGAGACAGAAGGGGATGCCTGGGTGGCTGTCGGGTAAGTGTCTGCCTTCGGCTCACGTCAAGATCCCAGGGTCCTGGGATGGAGCCCTGCATTGGGCTCCTTGCTCAGTGGGGAGTCTGCTTCTCCCTCTGCCAGCCGCTTCCCCTGCTGCACTCTTTCTGTCTCCCTCTCTCTGACAAATAAATAAAATCTTAAAAAAAATTATAAAAAAGCAGGAGACAGAAGAGAATGATCATAGCACTAGGAAACTAAAGCAGGCAGCACATGAGGAACAGAAAGAATTAGATAGCATTGATGCCACAGTAAACACCGGGTTCCAAATGATCAAATTTATTTATTTGGCAAGCACTTAAATAATACTATGCCAGGCTTTAGAAATAGTAACTTGCTGAATTCTTATAATAACCCTACAAGGTAGGCACTATTATTCTCATTTCACAAATGGAGAAGGCATAGTAATGCACAGAGGCATGAAGATGTTCTATAACTTGCCCAAGATCACACTGTTAATAAGAAGTGGCTAGGATTAAAGCCCCACATTCTGGCTGGAGTCCATACTGCACTATAGCACTATGCTGCCTCCCTTAATTTAGAAATGTATTAGGTATTTATTATGTGTCAGCGTTCAAAACCAAATCCTGCCACTTATTAGTTGTTCCTTGATCTTGCTGTGCCTCAGTTCCTCCCAACACTATAAATATCTCTGCTCTCTTCTTGATTGCATGATTTTTTTAAAAAGATTTTATTTATTTACTTGACAGAGAGGGAGAGCACAAGCAGGGGGTATGGCAGGCAGAGGGAGAGGGAGAAGCAGGGAGCTGGATGTGGGGCTTGATTCCAGGACCCTGAGATCATGATCTGATCTCAGATCATGAGCCACCACCTGAGCCACCCAGGCACCCTGCTTGCATGGTTTCTGAGATATTAAATGCAATTCTTGATTTTGTTCCTCTAAAGGTAAGGTGTTTTTTCCTCTGGCTTTTGTGGGAATTTTTTTCTTTATCTTTGATTTTTCTGTAGTTCGGAAATGATATGCCTAAGTGTAGTTTTTTAGGGCATTTATCCTGCTTGGTGTTCTCTGAGCTTCCTGAACCTGTGGTTTAGCATCTGATATTAATTTAGGGAAACTCTCAATTATTATTATGTCAAATATTTCTTCTGTTCCTTTCTCTCTTTTTTCTCATTCTGGTATCCCCATTATGTGTATGTGACACCCTTTGTAGTTGTTCCACGGCCCTTGGATATTTTGTTCTGTTTTTTTACATTGTTTTTTTTTTCAGGTTTTTGTTGTCTTTGCCATTTGGTTTTCAAGGATTCTATTGCTATGTCCTCTGGCTCAGAGATTCTTCCCTCAGCTGAGTCTGGTCTACTAATAAGCCCACCAGCGGCATTCTCCATTCCTGTTACAGTATCCTTTGATCTAGCATTTCTATCTGGTTCTTTCTTAGGATTTACAACTCTCTCCTTTATGTTGCCCATCTATTCATGAGTGCTGTCTGTTTTACCAAGTAGAGCCCTTAGCATATTCATCATAGTCGTTTTAAATTCCTGGTCTGATAATTCCAACTTCCCTGCCGTGTGTGGTTCTGATGCTTGCTTTGTCTTTTCAGATTGTGGTTTTTGCCTTTTGGTATGACTTGTAATTTTCTTCTGATAGCTCAACATGATGTACTGGGTAAAAGGAGCTGCTGTAAGTAGGCTTTTAGTAATGTGACTGTGAGGTAAGGTAGGGAGAGGGGAAGAATCCTACAGTCCTGAAATTAGATCTCAGTCTTTTAGTAAAGCCTGTGTCTCTGCATCTCTGCATGGTGAACTTCGCAAGTGTCTTTAATTTTTTTAGTTCCCTTTTAGGTGGGAGGGAATGGCTAGAGCCAGCTGGAGTTGTGTATTTTCTTTCCCCTAGGCGAATTAGGCTCTGATAAAATTCCCGCAGATTAGGCTCTAATTAGTTTCCCCTGAGATCAGGCCTTGTTAAGAACAGAGTACTCTGGTGTTTTTCAAAAGCGTTCCTTTTCCCCTCCCTCTGCTAGAAATAGGAGGGGATTTTGCTCCAATAGTTGTTCTGCGAACCTGGTGGAGCGTTTGGAGGTAAGTCTAACAATATTATAGGCCCTCTCCCTTCCTTCTCCTGGAGTTTTGTTGTTGTTGTTTTTGTTTTTAAGATTTTTTATTTATTTATGACAGAGAGAGTGAGAGAGGGACCACAAGCATGGGGGAGCTGGAGAGGGAGAAGCAGGCTCCCCGCTGAGCATGGAGCCTGATATGGGGCTGGATCTCAGGACGCCTGGAGCACGACCTGAGCCGAAGGCAGACGCTTAATAACAGCCACCCAGGCGCCCCTTTTCTGGAGTTTTTAACTCTCAAGAGTTGTCTACACTGAGCTTCCAGTTATTTGGCATTTACAATTTAGATGTTCTTATTTGGCACTGGTTTCTGCAGTGGCTTTTGCTCCTGGATCTGGGTCTCTCCAATCTTGAGGGCGGGTGTTTGCCCTGTTTCTTCCCCTCTTGTGGATCAAAGAAGAGTTTTTGATTTTTCAGTCTGTTGAGCTTTTTACTTATTAGGATGGGGTCGGATCTTCCAAACTCCTTACAGGTGAAACCTCCGTTTCCTTATCTATAAAAATAGGCACAATAACAGTATCTAGCTCATAGAGTTATGATAAAGATAGAATGAATTGAAACATATAAACATTTAGAACGGTTCCTGGCACATAGTAAGTGTAGGAGAGAGTAAATTCTTCTACCCTTCAGGGTCTTTCAGCTGGACTGAGAATTTAATTCATATGAGACAGGTTAACGGGAGAAAAAAGACAATTTTATTACGTGCACATGGAGACCCAATGAAATTGAGACTCAAAGAAATGACCAAGGCAGGCACATTTTAGATAAAGAAACAATAGATTTGTGAGGATTTACAGGATAAGGAAAACAGGTGTTTGTGAGCTTGAATTAGTAAGGAATTTTAAACGGAATTTGGGCTGAGGTAGATTAGTAAAAAAGTAACAAGGTTTATTTCTAGTTTTCTCTACTTGAAAGGCCTTGCCTCTGGTGATAAAGATGTCTTTTCTTAGTACGGGGAGGGTATTTTTCATATGGGAGATTTGTTTCCTGCTTTCAGGAGGACAAAAGATGTCTGAGTGTCTTTGCACCAGTTGACTCTCAAGTAGCTTCAGTTCAAAATGATCAGTATTGGGGCTTTGTGGTTCATTTGGGGGTGGCCTGCCTTGGATTCCTACATAAACGTTCAGTATATATTCGGGTTTTTTTGGGGTTTTTTTGTTTTTTCCTTTTTTTTCCCCTTTTTTCCTTTTTTTCCCTTTTTTTCCTTTTTTTCCCTTTTTCCTTTTTTTTTTCAGTATATATTAGTAACTCTCTTCTTGTCCTCCTCCTCCTCATTGTTGTATCATTATTTCTACTGTTCCATAGTCTTAGGTATCCAAGCTGTCCCTGCTCTATTAACTTGCTAATGAAAGCTCTGTTACACATAGTTGGAAATTCTTATAATGGAGTTTCTGGAGAAAATATTTTATTTTTCCATGATCTTAAATAATACAATAAATATAAAAAAGGATTTTTATATGTTTTACTGATGATATATGATGTGTGCCTCAATTAAAAAGCGATAGAACATCCCCTTTTCACTTTTTCTTTGACTGTTTGTCAGAAGATTATTTTTATAGTAAGTTTTTACTTTGTTTTTATTTTATAGTTAATTGAGAAATTGAAATTAATTTTATTGGAAACACCACCGTATGATTTGGAAGATAAAAATATAAAACAGTACCAAGGATCAATTCTAGAACTGCAGGAGCTCCTTCATCTTAAGTTTAACATGGCCACAGAAATACTTCTCAGAGTAAGTGTGTTTTTTTTTTTTTTGCTTATAAGTTATGATTAACTTTTGAAGAGTTAAAATTTTACACTATGTGATTTTAAAAAATCCAGTATCTTTTTAATTAAAAGGGTATGGAAAAGTCAGTAAAAAAAAAAAAAAAATCAATGTAGTTAAAGTCCTGTTTTTCTTTAAGATTTTATTTATTTATTAGAGAGAGAGAACAGAGGGAGAGTGGCAGGGGGAAGCAGACTCCTCACTGAGTAGAGACCCCAATGTGGGGCTCAATCCCAGGATCCTGAGATCATGACCTGAGCCAAAGGCAGATGCTTAACTGACTGAGCCACCGAGGTGCCCCTTTTTCTCTTATACTTGCTAAAGTTTAGTAGGATCACTATGAAAATAAATTGACAAAACTTTATATGTTAAATATTCACTACTCTGGATAAATTGACAAAGATCGTTAATTACTGGTAGTCTATTTTTCCCAAATATCATTAGTGATAATATCCATATAACTGTAAAATCATTATTATACCTAGAAAGTAATAACTCCGTAATCTAATGTCCAGTCCATATTTAAATTTTGGCTAATATCCTATCCCATGAATGTCTTCTATGGCTGTTTTTGTTTTATTTTGCTCTTTAAATCAGAAAATAACCTAAAGTCACACATTTTTTATGTATGTCTATTTTATCTTTTGGTTTATGTTGGTCTCTATAGTCTTGATAGAATATGTTCTAATTATGGAAACTGCAAAATGGCTTAAACTTCACTAAATTTATTGTTAGTAGTAATCATAATGTAATTTTGGAACTATTTTATTTATATTAGAAAAGCAAAGAAAGGTATTATAATTAGTAATCAAGATTATTTTAAGAGAAAAAATATATAATATGTAAAAGATGAGATTAGAAAAAATATTGTAATGTTAAATTTGAAATGGAAATAGCAGTATGAACCAGATTTCTTTTTTTTTTTTTTTTAATTCACATATAATGTATTATTTGCCCCAGGGGTACAGGTCTGTGAATCATCAGGCTTACACATTTCACAGCACTTACCATAGCACATACCCTCCCCAGTGTCCATAACCCAGGCACCCTATCCTTAGCCCCCCTACCTCCCACCAACCCTCAGTTTGTCTTGTGAGTTTAGAAGTCTCTTATGGTTTGTCTCCTTCCTGATCCCATCTTGTTTCAATCCCTCCCACCCCCCACGATCCCCCACCCTGCCATAAAATGGAACCAGGTCTAATTAGGGTGAATGGCTGATTCTAGGTCTGGAGCAGGGTAAGTGAAAGATGAGGATGAGTTTATCTTGTGCTAGAAAGCAAATAAATGCTCAGAGACTAATGGAGTCATATCCAAAGGGACAGAACTAGTTTAAAGGGGCTCCCACTGGTCAAATTTGGAATAATTTGAATATCAGAAAGAATAATTATAATTGATTATATATTGAATAAATAAAAATCCGTGGGTCTAAAGTGTTACTCCAGAAAAGGAAGGTGGGAAAGGGTGGGTGGAGGGAAAGAACAGTTCTTTATAGAAGAATGCCATCTGATAAATGGTGAAGGAATTGTCAGTTAGAAAATCATTTTTTTAATCCGCAATGTAATAAATGATGAGTCATTTTCACTTTAATAATTAGGTGAAGAGTAGTTGAGGAGCACATGATTCTCAAAGTGCCAAAGTATTAGACCACAGATTACTTACAGATTGGGGAAAAGTGTATTTCACAACTGGGAGATACCACCTTAACCAAGCGATCAAGTCCATATTGTTAACAGTGGGACATTATATGTCTCCTGATGGATGCAACATGAAGAATACAGTGTAACCTATAATGCCTTCTTGCCGAACATAATTAAACCTACCTAGACCTAACTTTCAAAGAAGTTACAAAAAATAAAGGGGACAGAAGAGCAAGTTAAGCAATACCATGAAGAATCAGATAAATTCACAATGTGGAATAGTTCTATAAGTTCTATAAGAACTATTATGAACACTTCAAAAGTTAATGTCACGGGGTGGGGGGGGAAGCGTGAAGGATCAACTACTTTTTAAAAATTGGCAATAAATTCAGTCTCCAATACCTCTAAGTTTTTATATTATGACAACTAAATACATATAATATTGACTTAAGCCATTTAATAGAGTTAATATGCATCAAGCTATATTAGTCTTTATTAAAATATTCTTAAGAACATCCTTAAATTGTGAGTTTAATGTTGGATATCAAGTATCGGACTAGTTAAACATGACTCATCTTGATTTCATAAACTAGATATTTTGTTTCCTAAACTTGATAATATTCAGAAATAGGAGTGCCTGGGTGGCTCAGTGGGTTTAACCCTCTGCCTTCTGCTCAGGTCATGATCTCAGGGTCCTGGGATCAAGCCCCACATCGGGCTCTCTGCTCAGCAGGGAGCCTGCTTCCCCCTCTCCCTCTGCCTGCCTCTCTGCGAGCGTACTTGTGATCTCTTTCTCGCTGTCAAATAAATAAAATCTTTAAAAAAATAAAAAAATAAAAAATGATAATCAGAAATAAACTAACTTTTGCAGTAGCATGATCTACATTTTAATGTACCAATAAAGAGGAAGGTGTATAGTTAAAGTCATGATAATGTTAAAATTGAAAAGGATAATATAATAGTAATCCTGGGAATATAGGAGCAACTTTAATCCTTAGACACAGTAAGAGAAACTGAGTGGAAAGGTGAAGCACATTTAATTAAGTAAATACATTTGTATCATTAAGAGAATAAGAGAATTTTTTAAAATAATTTTTTGTTATTTTGATACTTTTACCTAAATTACTCTTTTAAGTAACGAATCTAACACCTAAGTGATGAAATAACTCCTCTAAGTTGCATAGTTTATGAGAACTCTCATCTTTTATAATGTTTTCTTTTTTCTCTTATAGCAGGCTAGTACATTAGCAGATCTGGACAGTGGAAATATGGAGAAAGTCATTCAAGATGAAAATGTTACTCTATATGTGTGGGCAAACCTCAAGAAGAATCCAAGGTATTCCCATGGGTGATACTAAGGTCAAAGACATTGGGAATCGTCTCATGATGACCAGGCAGTTGCCTGTTGCATACTAGCATGGTATACTTGGAAAAAAACCTATGTTAGGAAGTCAGCCAGCTGGGATTTGAATCGCAAACCTGCTTTTTGTTTACCTTAGGCAAGTTATTTTCAGCTAATCACATCTTTCTGAGAAACAATAGTGATAATGATAAATTCATGATCACTTCTTCTGTTTAATCTGCAATATTTCAAATTAATTGAGTTAGTATGGCAGTGAGTTTTAGGAAAAAATTACCGAAGTAAAAGGAGGCCTAGGTGTTCTGGTCCCAGCTCTGAAAAGACTGGTCATATGACAATGGAAAGAATTGGAGTTTAATTTTGATTATTTAGTAACAGGAAGGAACAAAATATTTTCCAAATTATATTTGCTGTAAAATACTCAGTCATTTAAGTCTAATGAGACAATATAATAATATAACCTTTTTCATTGTAAAATGTGTACACATAGAAGAGTAAAAAATTTCAGCAGGGAGCCTGCTTCTCCCTCTGCCTCTGCCTGCTTGTGCTCTCTCTCTCTCTGACAAATAAATAAATTTAAAAAAAAAAAAAAAGAGTAAAAAATTTGTACTTTTAAAGAAAAAAAATTAATAGCCCCGTATTAGCTACCCAGATTTAAAAAGAGAATTAGATGGTGTTTTTTTACTCAGATAGTGAATAATAGAGGCGGAAACAAGTTTTATTTGAGAGTGATAGTGAGGGGGGTTGCAGGGATGATGAGTTGAATGTTGGACCTGTTGAGTTTGAAGTACTTATGAAATATCAAATACAACTGTCTGAAGGCATTGAAAAAAATCTGAGTTGGAGATCTATTTTGAGGAGACATCATATAGATCAGTAGTTCTTTGGGGAATCCTAGATTCTTAGGAACTTTATTACATATCCTCATCATGGGTAAGGGCATTTTTGGACCTCTTAAAACCCATTCAAGGATGCCTCTTCTCCCCCTAACCCACCCCAGGAAACAGAACTCATGTTGAAAACTCCTGATAACGTAAGTTATGATTCAGGCCATCAAAATAATAATATCCAAGAAGACTATGTAGAGGGAAGAAGAAAGAGAGCCTGGATAGAGAGCAGAGTAATGTTAACATTTAAGGGATGGAAGAGGCCATACAGTGGAAACAGAGAAGGACCTGCCAGAGATGGAAGACAAGAGTATGGGGTCATAGATCCCAAGAGAGTGTTTTGAGAAGGGTAACATTAGCAACTGGGTCCAAATGCTGCAAAGGAAGCAAGCATGCTTTGAAACTCCAAACTTTGGCAAAATTCAAGTGGAGAGATACACTGCTTAGGTATAAATTCTCAACTTAGTTTCCTAGGGTCTCATCCTTTTTGTTAAAATTATTTACAGGTACAAAAGTGTCAGATTCTCTGAAACGCAAATTGGATTTGAAATTCCAAGGATTTTAGCAACAAGTGATATTGCCCTACGCCTCCTACATACTCACTATGACCATGTCACACCACTGCACCCTGTTCGAACATCATTGCAAGAACATACTGCCACAGTAAATCACTTTGTCAAGGATGAAGTTAAGTATGAAGAAACAGCAATTGACAAAGAGCTCCAAGAAGAGGGTAAACAACGAGAAAATGAGTCTAACTCCATTCATGAAGAAGAAACAAAATTTGAGGAACAAAGTGGTGGTGAAGTACAAATGGTAGGACACGTTTTTGAAACGTATACATTTTTTCTTCGTGTAATAGGTGTTATTAAATTCCCTTGGAGCATTCTTAAGATTTATTCCTAAACAACTAGAAGTTGTCTGAAAGCCACTTTCTTGTCAGTGGCTCAATTTTGAATGTGTATATTTTCTTCTTGCTTTCTACTAATAGTCACTATTCATAGTTGAGCCTGTTGCTTCGACATCCTAAAGTTCAGCACAGGAGTTGCTCAGTTATATTTTAGAGACATGCCTGAACAACTTTGAAGCAAATTTAATTTTTATATATTGTATTTCAAATTCACTTAAGGGAACTTGCCATTATATGGAAACTTGAGGTAAATACTTTCACAAACTAAAGGATTATCTTACATTACTTTCTCAGTTTTTGGTTTTGTAAGAAAGAATTTTATAAAGTAAAATTGATTTTCTTAAAGTATTGTACTGTTCTCTTAAAAAGTTAACATCTTTAGAGATAATAACATTTGGGTAATTTAATAATCATATTCCTTTAGTCATTTTCTGCTCTTCCCTATTTCTGGGATTTTCAGGCTACTTACTTACTATCTTAGAATTGTCTCTTTAGAATTTTTCGGAACAGGGGTGCCTGGGTGGCTCAGTGGGTTAAAGCCTCTGCCTTCGGCTCAGGTCATGATCTCAGGGTCCTGGGATCGAGCCCCATATCGGGCTCTCTGCTTAGCGGGGAGCCTGCTTCCCCCTCTCTCTCTGCCTGCCTCTCTGCCTACTTGTGATCTCTCTCCTCTCTGTCAAATAAATAAATAAAATCTTTAAAAAAAAAAATTTTTTTCGGAACTAAGAAGCCTTTTTTTTTGGCCATAAACAATCTGCATTTTAGGAAGGACCAGAAATAGTAGGTTTTCCAACAAGTGCCTAAGACATGATGTGTATTGCTTTATTAGTGTATTTTCTTTAAACACAGGGAAGGGTTAAGAATTAGGTTGAATATAAATTTGAAATCAGAATAGGAATTATTAAATACTCTAAGAAAATATTTAGTTGAAAAATTCTATTTTAAATATTATACCAGAATAAAAAATTATAGATTCTTTAGTAATATAGAAACGGATATGACATAATGATCAATACAAAGAATAGTATTTAGAATATGATTATGACCATGTAAAAATTAAAAGGAATAGAGGAGAACCCAGAAACCTGTATATAGCTGATATTTTAGAGAGGTGGGAAATAATTTGCTCTTTAAAAATTTGTCACTTAAAAAAATATGTTCTTTGTGCAATCCGATAGCTTTTAAAATAAAAAAAATTGAATTTACCTCTGAGGTAGCATGCTAGCTTCACTAGATAGAGTTCAACAATATTTACAGTTCTCCTGCCTTTTCTGAACATATTGGATGGTTACTCTCCTCATCTCCCTGAAGTTAGGCATGACTAGGACTTGCTTTAGCTAATAAGATGTGAGTGGAAGGGGCGTACTGATTTCTAAGGGGGTGTGGATAAAGAATGAGTAAATGGACCCTGGACTTCACAACAATTAAATATGCAGTAAAAAACAAAATGAAAACACATTAACTTAAAATTTGACAGGATTTGTGGTCGAACTTTCATGCAAATAGAACAAATTAAAAACAAGGTAACAAAATTATTGTATGAAAAAGGTGTCTAAAAATGTTTGGCCTTGATCTGATTCAAAATATCGGATAATTTCTCCCCCTCAAGTTCCTTGATTATAATTAATATTTAATTGAAAACCCATCCAACATTTTATTCAAAAATTTCACATTACTTAAATTGTGAAATAATAATTAGAAAACATAATTTGATTACTTGAATTTACATGGCTAACACAATTCTTTTTTTTTTTTTTAAAGATTTTATTTATTTATTTGACAGAGAGAGATCACAAGTAGGCAGAGAGGCAGGCAGAAAGAGAGGGGGAAGCAGGCTCCCCGCTGAGCAGAGAGCCCAGCGGGAACGATGGGGGACTCAATCCCAGGACCCTGAGATCATGACCTGAGCTGAAGGCAGAGGCTTAACCCACTGAGCCACCCAGGCGCCCCGACACAATTCTTTCTTATGCACATATGTCTGTTAAAATGGCCTTATGCAGTTATGATTTA
Organism: Potos flavus; assembly: GCA_028534135.1. Classification (NCBI taxonomy): domain Eukaryota; kingdom Metazoa; phylum Chordata; class Mammalia; order Carnivora; family Procyonidae; genus Potos; species Potos flavus. The sequence goes on from CM052897.1 coordinate 72,970,225, forward strand.
TTATAGTTCTGTTAATGTTGGAAATAATTTTATATTAAAAATATAAGCATATAAATTCTCTGTAATACCAAATAGTGCAATTATAGATTTTCCTCAAGGTCTGTCATTTGGTACAGTAAGAAGTTGTTTCCTTTCCTCTCAACTAGGGAGCTCAAACCAAACTAAGCTTTCCTCAGTTCAAATGGCTCTTACCAATGTTTTTACATCTGGTTTTTCCAATATTATTTAATGCTTTATTGAACAGTTTTAACTTAAACTGATAACTAAAGGTATGCCAATGGCTAATGTTGATAATGCCACGAAAGTACGCCCAGGAAAAGCATTCTACCCAGTGGTAAAATGCATGTTTCATGGAATATTGAAGCTATCCTCAAGTAAGTAGTCTAGGAAACCCAGAGTAAAGATCAGCTGGCAATGAGTGATATGGCAGAAATAATTTTATTTTATGAAACTTCACAGCCTGGGAGTTGACCCACAATTGTGTGGATGGTAGGCAGGGAAACTGGTTGGAGGGAACTCTATTATCGGGGGGGGGGGGGGGGATTTCAAAAGGGAAAGTGGCCCAAAAGGTGAGTAACATTAATTCACTTAGCGCACCTGTTTTCAGGAACCAAAACTCTTATCACACCGAACAGGCATGTGCGTATAGATGCTTATGCACATGTGCTCTGTCATCCTTCCAAAACGGCCACAGCATTCTGAGAAAGTTTATATGAATGATGCTAAAGCATGTGTGAGTTCCACAGAAGCAGAAAAATCTTGCAGTAATGGTTTAGTGTGCCAAGGCAGGAGAGAAAAGCTGTCTGCTGAGCTGAGGGAGGATTGGTGGGGCGGGATCAAGCCTGGGGAGCAGTAACTGTTTGGAGCGAAGAATCCCCCAGGCACTTGCTGTCCTATGCTGGGTAGGAAAGGAGAGTGAGCAGATTTTAACAGTGGTCAGCTGGGCCACTCTTGCTACTAATTCTGAACAGTGTAAACCACCTTTTGTAAGTGCAAATAGCCTGCAGAAGGCAAAAATTACTGGATATATAAAGAGAATCAGCAGCTCAAAAGGGAGAGGACGAAGATAATTTGATGGGGGGAAAAGTAAAAGAAGTAAAAGGAAGGGTAGAGAGAAATAAGGTTCAAAATCTGTATAAAAGAAGTTCCAGAAATGGAGAAGGGAAAGACAGGTTTACTATGATAGTTGGCTGGGGATTTGAAATTAGTTTTTATTTGTATTTCACTCTACAGATTAAAAAAATAACATTAAAGTTTTAAATATAAAAACAAACTAATCAAAACTCAATGATAGAAATATATGAGGAGAACATAGGAAAGTTATTTTATTATCTTTATAAGAAGATCTTATCGGCGCATCAAAATCAAGACCATAAAAGGAGATTCACTGGATTGAAACATTTGTATAACCAAATAAACCTCTCTGTGAAGAGAGTTGAAAGATAATGAAATGAGAAAACTATTTAAAAATATAAAACAAGGGGTTAATATTTTAATATAAAAGAGCTCTTACAAATTGGTAAGATAATTTCCTAATGTAAAATTAGGCAAAGGACTTGCGTAAGAAGATGAGAGAAGAAATGCAACTAGCCAATAAAGAAAAGATACTGAATCAAGTAAATGATCAAATTAGAAGCAGCATTATATACCCTGTCTTCTCAGGGTGAGCATGAGGGGGAGAAGGCATTTTCACATACTGTTGTTAGATATGTAAATTTCTACAATCTTTCTGAAGGGCAGTTTGGTACTATGTAAATGTACCCAATAGTGATTTTAATTTTAGTAATTTATTATGAAATTATAGGACAAGTAAATAAAAATGTGCTGTAGTGTTTATTGAGATATTTTTATAGTAGCAAATATGGTCTGCAGAGTAATTATCAAATAGTCAACAGTCAAATATTAGCACCATGCAAAGTAATGATAGATATTTTATGTACTTCCTTTACATTTTAAATTTTTATTGAGATAAAGTTGACATACCTGTTTTCAGGTGTACAACATAATCATTTGATAGCTTTACTGTGAAATAATTACCACAATAAGTCTAGTTAACATCTGTCATCACACATAGTTACAAATATTTTCTTCTTGTGATGAGCTTTTAAGATATCTCTTAGCAACTTTCAAATATACAATATGATATTTTTATTACAGTCACTGTGCTGTACGTTACATCCCCAGGACTTATTTTAACCTAGACTTTTTTTTCTTTTTTTTTTTTTTTTACCTTTCAGCCATCTTCACCCATTTTACACACACACACACTCCCCCCCCCCCCCCACCCCATCTCTGGTTAACTGCCAGTCTCTTCTCTGTGTTTGAGTTTGTTTTTGTTTAGCTTCCACATATAAGTGAGATCATCCAATATTTGTCTTTCTTTGACTTATTGCACATAATGCCTTCAAGGTCCGTCCATGTTGTTACAAATGGCAAGATTTCATTTTTTATAATATTCCATCGTGTATATATACCATGTTTTCTTTATCCATTCATCCATCAGTGGACACTTACCTTGCATCTGTATCTTGACTACTATAAATACTGTAGTGAACATGGTGGTGCATATGTCTTTTCAAGTTAGTGTTTTTATTTCCTTTGGATAAATACCCAAGAGTGGAATTACTGGATCATATAGTAGTTCTGTTTTTTAATTCTTTTGAGGAAGCTCCAGACTATTCTCCATAGTGGCTGCACCAATTTACATTCCCACCAACAGTGCATAAGAGTTCCTTTTTCTCTGCTTCCTTGCCAACCCTCGTTACTATCTTTTTGAAAATAGCTATCCTAACAGGTAAGAGGTGATATCTCATTGTGGTTTTGATTTGCATTTCCCTGATGACTGGTGATATTGAGTACCTTTTCATGTACCCACTGGCCTCTTTCATGTACTTAAATGTCTTTTTCGGAAAAGTATCTACTCAGATCTGCTCATTTTTATATTGTGTTGTTTTTTACTATTGAGTTATGTAGATTCTATATATTTTGGATATTAACCCCTTATCAAATATATGATATGCAAATATTTTCTTCCATTTGGTAAGTTGTCTTTTCAAGTCATTGATTGTTTCTTCTGTTCTACAGAAGCTTTTTAGTTTGATATCCCACTTATTCATATTTGCTTTTGTTGCCTTTGTTTTTTGGTCACCAAGACTAATGTTAAGGAGTTTACCACCTATGCTTTCTTCTAGGAGTTTTATGGTTTTAGGTCTTATGTTCAAGTCTTTAATCCATTTTGAGATAATTTTTGTGTATGATGTAAAATGTTCCAGTTTCATTCTTTTGCATTTGGCCGTTTTCCCAGCACCATTTCCTGAAGAAACTGGTCTTCTCATAGCATATTCTCAGGTCCTTTTTGTAAATTAATTGACCAGGCATGAACGGGTTTATTTCTGGACTCTGTATTCTGTTCCACTGATAAATTTGTTTGTTTCATGCCAATATAATACTGTTTTAATTACTATAGCTTTGTAATATAATTTCAGATCAGAATGTGCAATGCCTCAGCTTTGTTTTTCTTTCTCAGGATTGCCTTGGCTATTCAGGTTCTTTTGTGATTCCATAGAAATTTTAGGATCATTTATTCTATTTCTGTAAAAAAAAATGTCATTGGAACTTTGATAGGCATCACACTGAATCTGCAGATTGCTTTGGGTAGTATGGACTTTTTAACAATATTAATTCTTTCACTCCATGAGCATAGAATATCTTTCCATTTATTTGTGTTTTTAATTTCTTTTATCAGTGTTTTATAGTTTTCAGTATATGGGTCTTTTACTTCCTTTGTTAAATTTATTCCTGGTATTTTATTCTTTTTGATAAAATTGTAATTGGATTATTTTCTTCATTTCTCTGATAGTTTGTTTTTAGTGTATGGACACATAACTGATATTTGTATATTGAGTTTGTATCCTGCAACTTTACTGAATTTGTTGATAAGTTCTAACAGGTTTTTGGTGTAGTCTTTAGTGTTTTCTATATATAATATCATGTCACCTGCAGATAGTGGCGTTTTTACTTGTTCTTTTGCTTGACTAATTGCCCTGGCTAGGGCTTCCAATATTATGTTGAATAAAAGTGGTGAGAGTGGGCATCCTTGTCTTGTTCTTGATCTTAGAGGAAAAGCTTTCAACTTTTCAGTGTTGGTTGTCAGCTTGTCATATATGGCCTTCATTATGTTAAGGTACATTCCTTCTATATCTACTTTGTTGAAAGTTCTTTTCAAAATGGCTGTTGAATTTTGTCAAATGCTTTTTCAGCATCTACTGAGATAATCATATGATTTTTATCCTTCATTTTGTTAGTGTGCTATATCACATTGACTGATTTGTGGATGTGAACCATTCTTGTATCCCTGTAATATATCCTACTTAATCATAGTGTATGACTCTTTTAATGTATTGTTGAATTTCCTTTGGTAGTATTTTGTTGAGGATTTTGCAGCTGTGTTTATGAGGAATATTGACCTGTAATTTTCTTGTGGTGGTCTTTTTTGGTTTTGGTATCAGGGTAATAGTGGCCTTGTAAAATGAGTTTGGAAATGTTCCATTTTATTCCATTGTTTGAAAGACTTTGAGAAGGATTAGTATTAATTATTCTTTAAATGTTTGGTAGAATTCATCAGTGAAGCCATCTGGTCCTGGATTTTTGTTTGCTAGGAGGTTTTTGATTACTTGCTCAATTTCCTAACTAGAGATTGATTTGTTCAGATTTTCTGTTTCTTTAAGATTGAATCTTCGCAGGTTGTATGTTTCTAGGAATATCCATTTCTTCTGGGTTGTGTATTTTGTTAATGTATTATTGTTCAGAGTAGTCTCTTATGATCTTTTGTATTTCTGTGGTATCAGTTGTAATGTCTCCTCTTTCATTTCTGATTTTATTTTTTTCTTGGTGAATCTAACTAAAGTTTTGTCAATTTTGTTCATCTTTTTAAAAAAATAGCTCTTTGAAAAATGCCATTGGTATTTTGATCGTGATGGCATTGAGAGTATAGATTGCTCTGGGCAGCATAGATGTTTTAACAATGTTTATTCTTCCAATCCATGAGCATGGAATGTTTTTCCATCTTTTTGTGTCTTCTTCAATTTCTTTCGTAAGTGTTCTGTAGTTTCTAGACTATAGATCCTTTACCTCTTTAGTTAGGTTTATTCCTAGGTATCTTACGGTTTTTGGTGCTATTGTAAATGGAGTCGATTCCCTAATTTCTCTTTCTACAGTTACATTGTTAGTGTATAGAAAAGAAACTGATTTCTGTGCATTGATTTTGTATCCTGTCACATTACTGAATTGCTATATGAGTTCTAGTAATTTGGTGGTAGAGTCTTTTGGGTTTTCCATAGAAAGTATCATGTCATCTGTGAAGAGAGAGAGTTTGACTTCTTCTTTGCCAGTTCGAATGCCTTTTATTTCTTTTGTTCTTTGATTGCTGATGCTAGGACTTCTAGTACTATGTTGAACAGTAGTGGGGAGAGTGGACATCCTTGTCGTGTTCCTGATCTTCTTTTCCTCACTGAGAATCATATTCACTGTGAGCACTGGGTGTTATGTGCAAATAATGAATCATGGAACATTACATCAGAAACTAGTGAAGATGGGGGTGTAAGGTTGGGCGAGCCTGGTGGTGGGTATTGAGGAGGGCACATATTCCATGGAGCACTGGGTGTGGTATATGAACAATGAATCTTGTAATACTGAAAAAATAAAAGTATTTGGGGAAGAAAAAAAAAAAGAAACTAGTGAAGTACTGTATGGTGACTAACAACATAATAATGATAAAAAAATTTAATAAATCCAAATAAAATAAAATAAATTTAAAAATAAAAAATAGCTCTTTCATTGATCTTTTCTAATGTTTTCTTAGTCTCTACTTCATTTATTTCTGTTCTGATCTTCATTATTTACTTCTAATTTTAGGCTTCATTTGTTCCTTTTCTAGTTCTTGGAGATATGAAGTTGTTTATTTGGAATCTTTCTTGTTTCTCAATATAGGCATTTATTGCTATGAACTTTTCTTTTACAACTCTTGTTGCATCCCATAGGTTTTGGTATGTTGTGTTTCTATTTTTATTTGTCTCAAGGTATATTTTTTAAATCTCTCCAATGATTTCTTCTTTGACCCATTGGTTGTTCAGTAATATGTTGTTTAATCACCACATATTTGTGAATTTTCCAGTTTTCTTCTTGTAATTGATTTCTAGTTTCATAACATTGTGGTTGGAGAAAATGTTTCATATGATAATATCAGTTTTCTTATATTTATTAAGACTTATTTTCTGGTCTAACATATGATCTGTCTTGGAGAATAGAATGTTCCATGTGCACTTGAGAAGAATGTGTATTCCGTTGCATTTGATGGAATGGCTTGTATATGTCTCTTAAGGCCATCTGGTCTAACATATTATTTAAGGCCAATGTTTCCTTATTGGTTTCTGTCTGAATGATCTAGTAATTGATGAAAGTGGGGTATTAAAGCCCCCTACTATTATTGTTTTGCTGTCTATTTCTCCCTTTACATCTGTTAATAATTGCTTTCTATATTTAGGTGCTCCTATGTTGAGTACATAAATATTTATGTTATATATTCTTGTTAGATTGACCCCTTTATCATTATGTAATGACCTTTGTCTCTTATTAGTCTTTATCTTAAAGTCTTTGTCTGATAAAAGTGCAGCTACCTTATCTTTCTTTTGGTTTCCCTTTGCATGGAGTATTTCTTTCCATCCCTTCACACAGTGTGTGTGTGTCTTTACATGTGAAGTGAATCTCTTTTAGGCAGCCTATAGATAGGCCTTCTTTTTTTTTTTATGATTTAGCCACTCTATGTCTTTAGACTGGAGAATTTAGCTGGTTCACATTTGAAGTAATTATTGATAGGTATTTACTTACTGACATTCTGTTCATTGTCTTCTAGTTATTTTGTAATTCCTCTGTTCTTTCTTCTTTTCTTGCTGTCTTCCTTTTGATTGATTCCTTGATTTGTAGTGGTATGCTTTGATTCTTTTCTATCTTTTGTGTGTCTATAATAAGTTTTGTGCTTTGTGGATACCGTGAGGCTTATATAAGACAATGTATTTATAACCATCTACTTTAAGTTGATAACAATTTAAGTTTGAACACATTCTAAAGCTCTATATTTTTACTCCCACCATGTTTGATGGGTTTGATGTCACATTTACATCTTTTTTCTTGTGTATTCCTTAGCAAATTATTGTAGTTATAGTTATTTTTACTACTATTCTACTTTGACCTTTATAGTAGCTTTTTAAGAGATTGACTCACCATCTTTAATTATTCTGAATTTTACTATATATTTACCTTTACCAGTGAGACTTATACTTTCATGCATTTTCCTGTTACTAGTTAGTACCCTTTTGTTTCAATTTGAAGAAGTCACTTTAACATTTCTTATGTATAAGGCTGTTCTAGTGGTGATAAACTCTTACTTTTGCTTGTCTAGAAAGCTCCAGTTCTGAATGATAACTGCCAGATTCTTAGTTGTCAGGGTTTTGTTTTTTTGTTTTTTTCTTTTAGCACAATAAATTCTGGACTGCAAACTTTCTGCTGAAAAAAATCTCACTGTTTTATGGGGGCTACCTTGTATGTCATGAAATATTTTTCTCTTGTTGCTTTTCAGATTCTCTCCTTGTCTTTTACTTTTGATACTTTAATTATGATGTGTCTTGGTGTGGGTCTCTTTGGGTTCATCTTTTTTGGAACTTTCTGGGCTTCCCGAATCTGGATGTCTGTTTTCTTCCCCAGGGTAGGGAAGTTTCCAGTCATCATTTCTTCAAATAAGTTTTCTATCCCCTTCTCTCTTCTACTTCTGGGACCCCTATAATGCGAATGTTGGTCAGTATAATGTCTGTAAGTCTCTAAAGCCATCTCCACACTTTCTCGCTCTCTCTTTCTCTGCTCTGATTGGGTGAATTCCACTGCCCTGTCTTTGAGTTATTAATTGTATTTTTCAGTTCATTTATTGTATTCTTTAGCTTTGTGATTTCTATTCCACACTTGTATTTTCCTAGTTAAAAATCTCACTTTGTTCATCCCTTCTTCTTTTGGTGTTGGTGAGCATCTTTATGACCTTTGTTTTGAACCTTATCAGATAAACCACTTATCTCCAGTTTAGTAAGGTCTTCTTTGAGGTTTTATCTTGTTTTTTCCTTTAGAATATATTCGTTGTTTCTTCATTTTACTTGACTCTCTGTGTTAGTTTCTGTGCATTAAACAGCCACCTCTCTCAGTCTTGGAGTAGCCTCATGTAGCAGATAAAATGTATCTTTCAACCCTGCCCTAGCTCTTCATTGTCTCTTGATCTTTTGTGATTGTCCAAAGCAGCCTGCTTTATTTTTAGTGGCTCTCAGTAGCTGAGGATGCACCAAGATCTATCAGTTTCCCAAAGTTGAGGGTCTCAATCAGCACCTAGGTTCAGGCTAATTGGAAGCCAGGCCTTCAGGCAGCAGCTTTTAAAGTATCCAAATATACATCTTTCAGGGGAATACTGGAAGAAGGATATTTTTGATTGCTCCCTCTCTGAGCTAAGCCCTGGGGTGATAGCCTAAGACTCTTTCTTTCTTGAACTCGTGAATAGGAGTCCCTTGGCCACCATCCCCAGGCAATCAAGAGGTGTCCCCAGGGCAGCAGCCACAAAAACCAGGGAACTAGATGCAAAACTCAGGGCACCAAGCTCCTGTACTAACTCTGCTCTGCTAAATACTGGTGCTCTAGAGCTCAGCAGAGAGAGAGCAAAGAGACTACCCATTGCAGTCTCGGGAGAGGATTGCAGTTGGTCCTTGGACATGTTTTTAATTAGAAGCCTGCCCCTCAGGCCACAGCTACTTAGATAAGCTAGTAGGCCTCTTTAACAAAAATACTAAGCTCCTGCGTCTGTTGCCTCTCTGCTGTGCCCTGGGGATGGTGGCCAGTTAAGAACTCTTTCTCTATTTGTTATAGCTTTATGAGACTCTTGTGTGTGAGCCCTATTGGTCACCAGAGCCAGGCAATCTAAAGGTGACCCCTTGGGTGGTGGCTGCAAAAATAACACACAGAAAAATATTACAAACTCCTTTCTGGGAGATACTGGAATCTGGAGCTAGACAGAGGGAGAACGCTGAGATGGTGCCCACTGGCTTCTGTTTGTTTGTTTGTTTATTTATTATTTTTTTATGGCTTCTGTTTTTGAAGAGTAATTCAGTAGGCCCCTAGATGTTTGTTAAATTAGATGCCTGGCCCTCAGGCCTATACTTTAAGCAAGCAGATAAGCCTCTTTCACAGAAAGGGTGATTTTCAGTCAGCTGCTTCTGCACTAGGCCCTGGGGCTGGTTGTCTTACACAGGAACCTTTTAGCTGTTTCTCAGCTTGTTGTAGCCTTGTGGGTTTTGTGAACACAAGCCCCATCTGCTGTCAAAGCTAGGTATTTTAGGGGCTGGTCTCTCAATTGCAGGTTTTAAAAGTTAGGGTGCTAGATACGGAGTTCAAATACATCAGTCCTCAGAGAGAAGATGGTGTTTATGTATTCCGTCCTGATTGTGGGTCATTGCAGGGAGGTGGGGTTCATGGCAAGATTGTGTCTCAGCCTTTCCTTGCCCACTTTGATGTGGGTGTTTTCTCATTCACCCAATGTGTGGGAGTCACTCAGCTAGTTTTGGGCTCCCCCGGGCCCCAGCCCCAGAGGAAACTGTTCCATATGTAGCTGTAGTTTTGATATGTCTATGGGAGGAGGTGGGTTCAAGATCCTCCTGCATCACCATCTTGAACTTGGAACCTATATACTTTTATATAGAAAGATACCAAAAATGTATTGTTAAGATACTTACTCAAGTTACAAAACCACATTAGCCATAGGATTCTGTTTTGTGAGGGGATTTCTGTTACTTGTTAATGCGTAGGAAAAAATCTGGAAGCATAATCACCAAACTGGCTATTTTGGTGGTCAGGTGTGGGGAGTGTGAGAAAGGTGAGATGATTCTATATTATCAGTGATTTTAAAAATTTTCTTTACACTTCTCTATTGTTTGCATTTACAGTAAGCAAGTACTGAACCCACACACATTACTTTTCTTTTTTTTTTCACACATTACTTTTCTAATAGAAAATGAAACAATATATTTCCTTTTTTGATTTTAAAGGAAGAAAGTTCATAAGACTCTGTGATGCCGCATTTGCTATTTTGTCATTGCAAAATTCTCTTTCACCCATTATCCTCGTCCACTGCACCTAACTTCTCTTTGTCTTTAGAGACTTACCTTAAATTTTACCTCCATAAAGTTTTCCCCTTCAGGCTAAGTTGGATGTCTCTACTCCATTCTTATTCTGTTTAATTATCAGAATTCTTAACCTTAAACAATAATTATGATCTTGAGGACAAGCATGTCTTGACAGAGTTTGTATTTACCATAAACACAGGGCCTGATACATGATAGGGGTTCAATGAACGTTTATTGCATGAATGATGAAATAAGTGGATGAATGTATGGTTAAGTGGTTTAAAGTAGGCCCTGACTTGAGTCTGATTTGTTGTGAACAGCCTACATAAAAGAACAGCTACCCGTATCAAGGAATCAACCACTATCCGCATTTAAGTTATTCTGTATTAGAAATGCTTAAGACCCTTTCAATTACAGCTGAGTATGCTCGGAACCACTTATACTATGTTTAGGGAATCTTCAAGCTTGTCAGGAGAGATTCTTGGGATCCTGTCCTCAGCAGTTCTGATCCGTGTAGTGACCTGACAATAGTACAAGGGGTGATAGGGAGGCTTCACTTTCACCACCATGCTTCAGGAAGTGTGCCCCTTGCAGTCCATTTGGAACGCAGAATGAATTTGAAGCAAAATATATGAAGGACAGTTAGGTTTGTATTCCTTTATAATCACAGCGGTATAGGGACTATCATAACCCTAAATGTCATTCACAACACTGTTTTGCTAAGTGTATTCTAAAATTTTTTTTTTTATTAGTATATGTGCTGCCAAAGTGAGCACATATCCTAAAATTTTTTAATTAGCATGTAAATTCATGAAATTTAACTTGTGTGTATCTGTGTACATGTGTTTAAGTGTATGTAGAAATTAGGGACTACCTGTAACATCAGTAGGAAAACTTAGTATATTTTGGCTCTAGAGGAAGAGATTTCTTCATTCTTAAAACTTTTTTTTTTTTTTCATTTTGGGTAAACTGCTTACCTTTAAAATTTTAGGTTGGCATATTTTAATATATCTCCCCTTTTCAATGAATTTGGAGGCTGGTTGCAAGACAAATTGTTAGTATAATAATGCAGGAATTACCCAGAATACTACCCGAGTTGTATGTGATATGTGATATGATCACAAATAATGAGCATTTAGCACCTTGTTAAAAAAAATTAAATCTCTTAGAAGATGAGCCAAATTATCTTTTTTCCCATAGGTCTATTAAGAACTTCACCACTAGAGGGCTCTTAATACCATATTTTAGTTAATTTAAATGTGTAATAATAATACAATAAAATTATAGGTATTGGGTAATAGCGTCTTCCGAATTTATATATCTTAAAAAATTTTTAGAAAAGCCTAATTTAAATGTCGCACACTTATGAGAAGTTTTTTTTAAAAAAGATGATAATCACCTTCAGAAATATTGTAGTGATCTACGGGGCATGCATGATATATGGGCCTTCGAACTTTTTTTTTTGTTTGTTTGTTTTTAAGATTTTATTTATTTATTTGACAGAGAGAGAGATCACAAGTAGGCAGAGAGGCAGGCAGAGAGAGAGGGGGAAGCAGGCTCCCCGCTGAGCAGAGAGCCTGATGCGGGGCTCGATCCCAGGACCCTGAGATCATGACCTGAGCCGAAGGCAGAGGCTTTAACCACTGAGCCACCCAGGTGCCCCATGGGCCTTCGAACTTTTTAAAGTTAAAAATAGTCTTTGTCTTTAAGATTCTCTAAAAAAGATATAAGATTTAACATAAATATGACTAGATATATATAAAACATTACTAAGTACCTTCTATAAGAAATTCAACATGATCGTTATTTTCAATGAACTAACCAGACTTGTGGAGAACAGTAACAGTTACCATATATTCCGATATGCACAACGAGAGAGATTATGGATGGGAGTTAGGAGATCCCATTTAGTCCAAAGGAAAAATAGAGTGAATAGAAGTCTTCTCTGATGAGGTAACATTTGAACTAAATTTTTTGATAGGCATGGAGAAGTTTAGATGAGAATGAAAGGAAATTTTTCTGGTTATGGGGAAAAGTGTGATGTGAAATATCCTTAGAGATTCAGGTACTTCTTGGCGTCATCATGGATAAATTTAAAATCCATGGGAATAACCCATGTAAAAAATATAGCATTAACATTCAATGACCTTCAACTTTTCACAAATTTGTTTCAGTGACCCATTTCCGTGGTCATACCCTGGACCTTGTGCTTATTTCTTTACTCAACAAATAGTTTTTGAATGTCTGCCTATGTATGTGGGTATTGTTCTGCCCTCAAAGGACAATGATGAAAGGACAGATGAGATGCTTGCTCTCATGATTTATATACAAGTCATAAGAAACCAACAATAAAAAAGAAAAACTGGAAAACAGGTAGTAATAAATATCATGCGCAGAATTAAACAGGATTATGGGAATGACTGGTGGTAACTGGATTGGGTGGTTGGGGAGGGCTTGTATGATAAATTATTATTTAAGCTGAGAAAGACTAGAAGGAATCAGCTATGTAATAGGGTAAAAATATTCTAGTCTGAGAGTACAATTACTGCAAAGATCATGAGACAGAAATGAGTGCCAAGTAAGAGGGCCATTGGCCTGACATATGGTGGAAGAAGGAAAGTGGTGTGTGATGACATCAGAGAGGAAAGCAGAAGCCAGAAGAAGCAGGGCTTTACACGCCAGAGTAAGAAGTTAAGATTTTATTGTAAATGCAGTGGGAAGCCATTAGGGAGTTGTAACTGGGAGGGTGGCATGCTCTGATTTATAGCTTTGCAAGGTTATTCCGGCTACTATGTAGAGAATGGATTGTGAGGGGCCAGAGTAGAAGCCCAGCATCTGGTTAAATAGCAGTGGGGAGGCATGAGAAGCAGTGGTGCTTGGTCAAAGGTGGTAGTAAGAGACGTGGAAAGGTGGATATGTTTGGGACATGTTTTGCAGGTAAAATGAGTAATCCTGTGAAGTTTTTATTTTGGGAAACTAAGCAGATGGTGGTGCAAATTACTGAGATGCACAGGAATGGGCTGACCTGGTTGAGAGTGACAGTGAAACTAGAGTTTTATCCTGGGCATGGTACTGTGGGGACACACAAATGGAAATGTCAGGTAAGCAGACGTGAACCTGGAGCTCTGAGCAGTCAGGCACAGCTCCATGTCCACGTGCACATTGTGCCCTGCCCTTCTAGACTTGAGCAGTACTGAGGGTGTGTGTCCCGAAGAGCACCACTAGCATCGATCTGGAAACCACTGGCCTACAGGTGGTATTAAAGCCACAGGAATAAATGAGACTTCAGCAGACTCAGGATACTCATTCTAAGCTTTTAGACAAAATGAAGCAAATGACACTGTATTTTCAAAGTTCATTTTAATTCCTTATGGAGAGCCAATTCCAACAATTTGTTCTGAAGCTTTAAATCACCTTTTGATGAAAACAATGGAGTTCAGATCAATGAACTTCCTTTATATAGATGTTCTTTTGATGGACAATAGAATTCGAGACCAATTTGTATTCAGTGCTGATGTTTTGCAGCTGCGCGATATCAAGATCACCGACTGCACTGGTAACTGTTGATGTCACATACACTTTCTCATCAAATACTTGCATGAGTTTTGTGGCTTTTGGTTGATTTAGTTATGTTTTTACATTTAAATCTTTTATGTGTCTGAAATTTATTTTAGTGTAAAATGGGAAGAATCAAAGTTTATTTCAAATCTTAGCCAACTGTCTCAAAACACTTATCACACGAACCTAGGTTTTTCCTATTGATCTGAAATGCCAAATGCTAAACTCCCAAGTGGATCATGAGATCTATTTCTGGAATCTCTGTTCTGTTTCCACCGATCTTATTCATGATCCAGGTTGTTATATATCAAATTCAAATCCTATATATATTAAAAATTTTCCATGTTACAACATCGCATTTATTAAGTTGCAATGAAAAATACTTTGCTAGTGTACTGTGACGTTCTTCCCATATTGTAAGCCAGTTCTTGTATCTGTTGGTCTCATTGAAAAGTTATAGTTTAGCTAACTTCTGTTTCATATTCTGTCAATGTTTCCATTTTTAGAATGTATTGTTTTTATAGATTTATTATACATATTTAAATTTAGTGCAATTCAAGTAAAAAGTCCAGTTGGTAATTTTTGAGACTTGACAAAACACTACTGAAGTTTATTTGGAGAAGGAAAAAAAATCCATGGAAAATAGCCAATTTTGTAAAAACAGTTATGATGAAACAGGACTTTTCATGATCAAATATAAAACATGATCATATGAAGAAAACATTTTTTTCAGCTTCATAGCCAAAGATTATATTATAGTCGGCAGATGTGGTTTGGAGCTGAAGGTTTTTGCAGGAGTGTGTTCTGCTGGTGCAGCTGCCAAGACAGGAAGACGTTTGGGAGCAGTTAGCAAGATTAAGGAGCTTGCACCACGATGTAAATTGACACCTTGCTTCCTGCATCAAGTGGTCTAGCTTCAGAAAAAAAGTCAGTTGAGCCAAAGAGTAACATAAAAATTCTGAATTAGGTAAAGTAAGTATGTTCAATACAAGATTATTCTATCATGTGATAACGTAGACTCTGATAAATCCCTGTTGTTGCTGTTGCATGCTGTAGTACTATGGCTGTCAAGGGAAGAGTTCCTTTGAGAAATCTAAATTTTTAGCTTTCCTGCAAGGTAAGAAACCAACTTGATCTATACTCTGAAGAATTCTCAACTTTTTGAAGATGTGAATTTTGGAAAGCCTGCCTTGCTTATTGGCCTGATACCTTTGGTATTTTTAATGATCATAATCCTTCCTGTAAGAAAGAAATGTAACTGGCTTTTTAATGATAATGTGAAAGGCCACCTGGATGTCCATGGGCACCTCAAAGTCAGCATTTTCACAATTGAATTCATTACTTTTCCCCCAAACCTGTCCTTCCTCCTTGTCTTTTCCTGATAACTGTATCACCAGGCACTTTATCACCTAAGCCAGACACCTAAAAATCAGCGTGCACCTGTCCCTGATCTTCTGTGTCAAGTTACCATCCAAGTTATGTTTATTCTACCTCTGTGTCATCTCTCATAAATGCTCCCTCTAATGAACCTGATTGCTTCCACCTTGAGTTAGGCCCTGATCCTCTTACTTTGGACTTCTTACTCTCCACTAAGGAATCCATTCATCAGCAGGCCACCAGAATACTCTTTCCAAATGCAAACTTCTTCACGCCACTTTCCTATTAAGTCCTTTCTGGGCTCTCTCTTACCCATAGGAGAAATTCTAGTCTTTAGAGTGTCATCTAAACTCTACACTCTGGCCCCTGTCTCTCCAGCTTCAGATTTTCACACCTTCTTGATAAGTCTCACCCCAGCCATACCCGAGTACTTTGAGTGCTTGGAATTCTGTTTTGCTTCATGCCTTTCTGCCTTCACTGACACTTGGAATTCTATCCCACCATTTTTTCAGGAAGACCTAATTATCTTTCAAGATTTAGTTCAAACTTTACCACCTTTGGGTAGCATTTCCCATCTTCACCCAGTCACGCAGTATTTTTCCCACAGAATTAACTGTTCTTCCTTTATATTCCTATTATGGACCCCCTGACTTTTTACTACAGTACCCACAAAACTGTAGTGAGTGTACTATTCCTTTACCTGCTTTCCTTAATAGACTAGGAACACCTCAAGTCAGGGACCTTGTCTTTTTTGTTGTTGTAATAGCTGTACAATTTAGGCACTCTGTGAAAATTCTTTGAATGAAGGAGTTAGTAAATGAGAAGTTTTAGAGGTGCTATGGCAGAGAAGGCAGTAGTGTTAAAACTGCTCAAGAAGAAGACATAGGTAAATACAGTGACAAGAATAAGGGAAAAGATAATTTATTAAGGGAGACTGGGCTCTGGTGGTTGAGGATGAGAGACATGATGGGATTAACTAGCTTCTGACTAAAATTCTGGCACAAGACTTTTGCTCTAGAATTACAGATGGTATATGGGGTCAAATGAAGTTTGCTGGATATCATCCAGTTTGCAAATAATAGCACACACAAACCAAATTCTTACAGTGTATACAGCCTTACTGTGTATAAAATTCTTTACTTCTATTATTTGATTCTTAAAAGTTATTTCCCTAAGCTTCAGTTTCCTTTTTTTGTAAAATGAAGATAAGAGCCATTTCTTAGGATTGTTTACAAGATGTGTTTTTATGTCTGGCACACAGTTCAGTACCAAATATGTTGTTGGAGTAGGAATTTGAGGCCCAGAATGGTTCAATGACTTGCTCAGAGTTACAAAAGTAAGTTAGTGGCAGATTTAGATATACATTCTAGATCTTATGTCCTCCTATTGAAATACTCATTTTACTACTCTACAGTATAGTATCTTGTACCTTACTTGGTGCATGGCATCTTTAATTTCCTTGAGAGACTCACCCAAAAGTAGGCTTTGGAATTAGTCTACAGAGAGCTGATTGCCAAAATCAAGGAAAATCTAAAACTTAGCTAAAATCAAAATGCAAATATAAATAATATTTTTATAGCTTGCATTGCCTCCTAGTCGATTTTATACTTGAGGATTGTCATCAGAGAATCTGAGCAGACTAGCTCCTGCCCTCATGAGGTTCTGTGGAGATATGCTCTCATGTTCACTGATATTTAAAATACTGTTTTTGAGTCCACTTTTTCTGCCAGAGCAAGTGTCAGTTTGAGGCCTGAGAATTAAGGTAGCACGGGTCTGACGTGGGAACTGGAGCGGAGAGAGAGTGAAGAGTGAACCTGGGCTGCAGCAGACACTGACAGACACCCATCTGTCCTTGCATTTTCTCTAGAGTTTTGTCCAGGAAGAATCTGAAGCCACAAAATGTGACCTGGAGATGAAATTATTAAGTGAAACAGTCTTATCAGGTATTCTTCTAAATTACCTTTGTAGAATTTAACTTTATTGTCATTTTCCTGCTTACAACAGAAATGCAGATGTTGCATAAAAAAGTTCAGATGTTGCAGAAATATATGTAAAGTGAAAATTCTTCATAATCCCTCTTCTGAAATAACCAATATTAACAAAAAATTTCCCCTATTTGTATTTCTTCTCTCTGTAGCTCTCTTTTGATTTTTAATGAAACCATGAAATATCATACAAATGTTTGAAAGTTACTTTTTTATCAATAATATTTATTTTATGTAACACATTCTACATACATAGAACATAATGCATATTCTACTTAAATGAATAATGTTCAACACTATCCTAAGTCAGAACATATTAATAACCTTACTTTTTAGTAGCTGTATAATTCCATCCAATAATGGGACATTATTTAAATCTTTATTGATAGTAAGGTTACTTCTAATTTTTTATTATTATAAACAATGTAATGAATATTCACAAACACATACATAATCATAAATTTCTCAACACTTTTGTATTCAATCTTGGAAAATAACAATTGAAGAGAGTTTAAAAATGTCAAAATGATAGTGATGTCTAATTTGCAAATCTTTTAGTTTGAGATTTATGTACATCACTTCCCAGGAACTTCTAAGGTATCAATTTTCTATAGATTTCTTAGCATATTTTTCATAACATACTTCTGGTCTACTTCTTCACTTTTTCCGACACACTTTTGTTTCAACAGCCAACTGGGCTTATATCTTTAAGATTTTTCTATAACCCCGAGGTTACTTTTCCTGCTACAATTAGGATACTAGAGTCAGTTCATGAACCTCTGTCAATAATACTGAGGTTTTCTATATGCTAATCCTCAAATAATATATGTTAATCCCCTAATCATAAATGTCTGAATTTGGATACAGTATTCTTTTTCTTTCTTTTTAGGTAAATGGATTATTAACTAGATAAATTTGAAAATTAAAGTCTGCATTTTGTTGAAGGTATACAACAAAAAGACAATTACTTAACTGGAATTTTCTTTGTATATTGTCATTAATTTTCAGTGTCTGCTCTCCATGGGTTAAATTCAGTGACTTCTCAGTGTGCTTGCACTCATGAGAGAGGAAAATTATAATGATAAATAACAAAACTAACACTTCCTAAGTTTTACTGTGTGTCTGACACCAATTCTAAGCTTTTTACATGTATTAACTACAACTCCCCCAAATTCAGTAGGTAGATATTAATATCTCTTTTGTAGAGGAAGGGGAGAAAAGACATGTTAATTAGCATATCTTGCATAAGGTCACATAGTAAATAAGGGGTGGAACCTATAAATGATCTGATTTCCCTTTCTTATCTATCTACAGTAGAAAGACTTTGGTGACAGATGGGAATGGTGTTAGTGATATGTGATTTAAAATATTCCCTCGATTGTGCACTGAGAATTATGGAATTATAGAATTTCCCCATAAAATTTCTGTACAGGAGGGATTATCCAAAACAGTTCTTCACTTTAAAGCCTCTGTCCCTATTTTTTTTAATGAGCTGGACCTGTTTTTGTTGGAAAAAAAAGTTAGCTTTAATATATGGACCAAAATTTATGTTTTTCACCATTTTACTTTCTTCTTTCAGATTTTTAGCCCCATAATGTCCAACTTAAAAACATTATCAGGTATCAAATTTTGTGTTAAGCCACTTTTTCTTATTTTATAATGACGGGTAGCAGAATATGCCACCTCAAAATATGCCACTTTGGCATAAGGATATTTTAAGTTAAGAACAATTGTAAAGATTCAGATGTAAGAAAAGCTGCCCACCCTCCCCCTATTTGCCTAAAAACAAGACATGAAATTTCAAAGGGTGTCACTCCTCCTCTACCAAGAGGGACAATGGTTAATGCCCAGAGACAACTTCAGACCTATAAGCATGGAGAGGGGACCAGAGGAATCTGCTCAACAAACTTTACTAACTAGTCCTTTTCTCTACCCTCAAAAACCTGAAACTGCTTTTCCTTTGTCATTTCTCCACAAATTCGTTATTCTTAGTTGAAGATACTGTAGAAACCAGAGTTCGGAGCCACCTCTTCAGATTACTCGTTTTTTCCCTGGGTAATCTCCCATGTTTACATGAGGTATACATATTAATAAATGAATGTTTTTTTTCTCTTGTTAATCTGTCTTTTATTATACAAGTTCAGCAGAGAACTCAGAAGGTAGAGGGAAAATTATTTTTCCTCTTCTACAATACGATATATTTCTGAAGTTATTTTAATAGTAACATGCTTATTACTACTTCGAAGCTTAGCTTCATGAATAGTTTTGAATTAACCACTTTTTGATGTTTAAGTAGCTAAATAAAAACTTCATTTCCAGTATCAGAATTTTTTCCTTTCCCTCCTAATACCAAATTGTTACAGTCCATTTAGAAACAGAATTGATCTGATTAATTTTAGCACAGTTGTTGGTGATAGAGAATGCTAAGGAAAAGCCGTGTTTCTTTGAAGACAATGAGGTTGATTTATGCCAATTCACAACCCTCGGTGGAGTGTACCACTTGGATATTTTGGAGCTTCCCCCACAGTGTAAACCAATGAAAGGCTGGATGATTGTGGAGGTAGGTTGATTTTTGAATCAAATTTATGAGTAAAATAATTTCTCACACTTTTAACTTAAATGATCTAACATCTAATGAACTTTAACCTATTAAGCAAGCACAAAGGGAAAAACTAATTTTAAACTCTCTTGAATTTATAAAATTTGAATCAGATACTAAAGGAAAGAGCTCTAAAATAATATGAATTTTAAAACTATAATTCATATATGTTAATTGTAAGCCTATAGCACTATGTTTAGATTGTGCCAGTTTGCTCTTAATAATGATAGTCTATTTAAGATGCTGACAAACGTTTTCTGTAAAGGGCCAGATGGGAAATATTTTCAGCTTTGTGGGCATACCAACTCTGTTGTAACTCTCAGTACAATAAGACAGCCATATGTAAATGAAAACTATTTACAAAAACTGGTGGTGGACTAGATTTTCCAGGGGCCATAGTTTGTGTACTCTGGTCTAGGTCAGTGGTTCCCAACATGTGGGCCCTTGACCAAAAGCATTAGCATCATCTGGGAATTTTCTAGAAATGCAAACTCATGGGCCCCATTTTACTTTCACTGAATCAGAAAGTCTAGAGGTGAGGTTCGACAGTCTGTGTATTAGCAAAACACACCTTAAACTTTGAGAACCACTGGTCTGGATCCTTGATGTATAAAGTGTGGTCCATGAGTCAGCAGGATCAGAATCATCTAGAAGCTTGTTAGAAATGCATAATCTGGTGCTTCACCTCAGATCTACTGAATCTGAATTTTAAGAAGACCCTCAGGTGATTCGTGTGCACATTTACGTTTGAGAAGCACAGATCCAGGCGATGGCACTGTTGCTGATACATGTTCCACACTTTTAGTAAAGATGCTAATGACAGCAGTTGTTAGATCATTTTTGAAGGACTTCCTCACTCCTGTTTCAATAAAAATAGTAATATTTGCCCTGGTATTGACCTGGTTTATTTTAACTTACTTCATGGTGGCTTGTGTCCCAAATATACCCTGCTATATTGTCATAGCCTCTCCTTCCTTCTTTGTTCTCTAGCCTGAGCTCCCCGCCTCGCTTTCGCTCCCCCTCCCCCGCTCTCGCTCCCCCCCTCGCCCTCGCTCCCCGCGCCCTCGCTCCCCCCCTCGCCCTCAGTCCCCCCCTCGCCCTCCCCCTCCCCGTGTCACTCTCCTCCAGCACATCATGTACACAGACTGCCAGCTACTTTTCACTCATAGTTCTACCATTAAGAACCTTGGTACTTTCTCGTCCTAGAGTGGTATTTCTCAACTTTTATTTTTTTCTCCATTATCGCCTCTCTAAGGAGCCTTTGTAGACATTTTCTTTCCTAGCCACCCACTCCATGAAATTTTAATACCATAGATATACAATATATTTGTATATGTGCTAAATATATAGCTGTGCTTTACACCTAAAGAATATGATTTTTTATGCCCCCCCAAACTGATTTTCACCCCCTTGGGGATGATACTGCTATTCCTTTCCCATTCTCCCCACAAGTGAGAATGTACTTATTAGAGCCTGCCTGGGGGAGATAACCTGGTCTGTAACCACTTTGAATAGTCTATTTGAATCAGCTTTTCCTACTTCAGGGTTGCTTGAAGGATAATGGGGAGTCCAAGAAAGGCATCCCTTTGGTGAAGGTAGGCCTCCAAAATTCTTTATCCATAGGAAGGGCCCAGCCAGGGCTGGAGTTGCCAAGAATTCATTCAAAGATCTTTTCTTGAATTTTGTTGGTGTCCTGATATCACCATTCCGTGTTCTCCACTTGAGCCGAAAGTATCCTCTTTACACTGTTGTCCTTTTCTGCAACAAAGAAGTCTTCTTTCTTTTATTCAAGTCTCTTTTCAGTAATCTCCCACCTCCTCTAGAATTTTTACTCATCCAGTTTTTCCTCTATTTTTTACCATTCTTAATCTTCCCTACGCTTCCTTCCCTAGGTCCTTCTCTGCTATGTTCAAATAATGGACAGATCTCCTTCATCCCAGAGAAATCTGCTATTGGCTTAATTTACTTTCTCTCCCCAGCTTTATTGAGATATAATTGACATAAATCATTGTATAAGTTTAAGGTGTACCAACATGATGATTTCTAATTTACTTTCATCCATTCGTTTCTATACTTCTCAAAAGTTTGCTTATACTCCTTTCTCTCATCACCTACACACCCTAACCAAGGTATTAGAATATGGGATTTAGAGTCCTATAGCTCTGTTTTTGAGTTGTGGTGCCTCCTTGAAGTCATTTTGTAATCTTTGGCAAATTATTTGATATCTCTAAGTCCCAGTTATTGCTGTTAAATATATGTTTTATAGGATTACTTGGAGGAATAAAATGATGAGTAAGTCCCAGCATAGAACCTGGACCATAGGAAGAGTCTGTAATTCAGATTTAGTGATTTTTTTTTCCTCAATCATTATCTTTTAATTTTGTCGTGACATTTTGTTAGTCAATCTTTGGTTAAATGAGACTAATCTTCAGTGCTTACTAAGCATAATTATATATGGTTTACTCAGCAATATTTACATCTTTAATTGTTACCAGTCAGCTTCTAACTTGATGTTATTTTGGTCATTTTTAAAAGATACTCAAAGAAGGATTGCAGAAATATATATATCCTCCAGAAACTACAGAAGACGTTGAAACAGAAAATGCTTTCCCACCCATAGAGGTCACACTTGAGGTTCAGGAGAATGTAATCTTTTTTGAGGATCCTATGGTTGCAAGGTGGGATGCTGAAGGTACAGCAATACCTTAATCAGCTTTGATAATTATGTAACGAAAAGAGCTATAACACAAATCCTTAAAACAGAAAATACAGTGTGTAAACTCCGCATTTCTATTCTTATATATTTCTATGGCAACTCTAGTGTGTTTGTTTTGTTTGCTCTTGATGGAAATGAATAGGGATTGAAGTTTATGTATTGAATGTTATAACTGTTAGTTTCTGAAGTCTGATATCTGCCATAATCTCTGAACAATTATGTCATTGTTTTAAAAAATAAGTTAACAAAAATATCAAAGTAGTTTAAAAAATAAGTTAACAAAAATATCAAAATAGTAAGACACATGAATATAAATAAATGAAAAACCTCTCTCCTGAAATGACTACATTATTCAGATTGGGGTGATTAAAATTTATTTTAATGTTAATAACTTAGAATTTCAAATCTTATTACGGACAAGTACTGGAGATAGGGAATGGGCCCTTGGGAAACCCGAGACAGGAACACTAGCCACTTTCTGCCTCTTTATAACTTTTGATTGTTGAACCATGGGAAATTATTGGTTATCCAAAATGTGAACTAAATAACAAAATCAGAAGTACCAGCAGAAATATAAGCTAATGATTTACTAATCATTAACAAATACCTCATTTGGGGTTGGCTGGCTCAATTTTGAGAAGTCTTGGTCTGGTAAATTAATGTATGCAGGTTTGAGGCTGCTAGAAGAAAGAAATATAGCTTTACTTTTAATGTGAAGCATTTTACATTCATATTTGTGGAAGAATTTACTTAGCTGGTGACAGGTTGGGAACAGATCACAAAGGCACAGAGCTATTATTAACCCATTTATGTAGTCAAAGGATCAGAGAATTTAGGAATTAGAGAATTTAGGAATTTAGAGAATTTCTCTACCAGGAAGGGTAAATGTTATGTAGTTTAAACTTTTTTTTATGATGGCTACAGTAATCCACATTTTTGGTTGTGTATACCAAGTCACAAGATATTTATATTCTAGAAATAATTTATGAATAACAGTATAGGTCTATCAATACATGAAATTACAAAATCTATCAAAATGAACAATTAGGTAATTTCTTCCCATCATGTTGCTTTAGAAGTTTCACTTTAAAGGTAATGTTTTTAAATATTTACTATGTTAAAAATTAGTCACACTAAATTAGAATTAGACAAGATAAGTTATCCCACATGATTCAGGGAAATATAATGTGTAAAATTTGTCTCTGACTACAGTGATTAGACAGCAATTATACACAACTCCAATAATTCTTCCCATGGGGAAACTTTTTTCCAGGAAATACTAAATTGGAGAGTTTATTTACAGGTGATACTTAATTTTTATCTTTAAAAAATTAAAATAATAGAAAATTAAAATAATTTTGTTACTGTAAAAATGAAAAGAGGAATTATGAATTACTTAGTTTGTCAATATAATTGTATTTGTTATATTGAATTTCAGAGTTAAAAATAGTGGATCCCTACATGTGAGGAGAAAGCCCCGTGGAGATGGAGAGGACATTCTAGGGAAGGGAATGACTCATGTATTCCATAATTGTTACACAAGAAGAAATATAGAATAAATGGGACACAGTTCCTTCCTCTAGGAGTTTTCAAAGTTGTAGGAGAGGCAGGCAGGGAAAAGCCACATAATTCGATATAGTAAGGTGCTGTAATCGAAGTGCTATGGAGCAGTCCAGGGGGTCCACCTGGAGGAAGGCTTGTAATAGTGTGGAATGTTGAACGGAGCCTTAAGAGACTAAGAGAACGTTGGCATGCAAGTGTTTGTGCGGACGTACATTCTCCTTTTTCTTGTATACCTAGGAATGGAACTGCTGGGTTGAATGGTAATTATGTTTAACTTTTTAAGAAACTGTCCAGTTGTTTTTCAAAGTAACTATCATTTTACATGTCTGCCAGTATTATTTGAGGTTTCCCACCTTTCACATCCTTGCTAACATTTGTGATCACCTTTTTATTCTAGCCTTTCTAGTGAGTATGAAGTGGTATTTCAGGGTTTATAAATTGTATTTCCCTAATAACTAACAGATCATGTGGAACATCTTTTTGTATATGTTTATTATCCTTTACTAGATCTTCTTTGGTGAAATGTTCCCCCAGATCTGCCCATTTTCAAATTGGGTTGTGTTTTATTATTAAGTTGTAAGAGACACAGAAGATCACCTATATATGATTGTATTTATATGAAAAGTCCAGAAATGACAAATCTTTAGAGACAGGAAGTATATTAATGGTTGCCTGTGGCTAGAGGTGAGAATGGGAATAATTAACTATAAAATGGACATGAGGGAGCTAATGGGGAGAATAATAATGTTCTAAACTGGATTGTGGTAATGGTTGTACAACTGGTGAATTTACTAAAATATACTTAACACAGGTGAATTTTAAGGTTTTTGTTTTTTTTTTAACAAGATGAGGAGAGGTCCTCTAAAGGATTAAGTACTCTAGGAAGAAAGGACTGCATGTGCAGAGGCTCAGCGGTGTATCATGCTGCTGGGGGAGAGGAGAAAAGCATAGCTAAAACTAGGTGTAGGAAGTGCAAGGGATGAAGCCAGAAACACGAGTCTTCATTCTGAAGGCCTTATATACCATGCTAAGGAGTTTGGATTTGATCCTGTAGACAGGAAGAACCTCCTAGCAAAAGTGGTTTTTGTAGAGATTCTCTGCTGAATGTAAAAGATCAATTTATACATCTTTGCAGTTATTTGGGTGGTTTCATTCATCTATTTTTTTGTATAGAAAAAATGAAACTTTCTTCCTTACTATGAAGGTAAACATTGGCAAACTGATGGCATCAGCAATGTCTCTTACAAATCAGAAGACAGACTTCTAACATTCAGCCTAGAAACGTTTGGCCCTGTTACCTTGATTCAGGATGCTCATATTAACATGCCATTCCAGTCATGGGAACTAATACCACTTGATGTGAATAAAGTACTTTTGACTGTGACTACAGTATTTACTGAGATTCAAATACAAATTAAGGTAAGTCAGTTATATGACAGAGGTAAACCGCTTGATGACAGTTAAAGTATGTCAAAGTAATCAGTCACTGGTGATTTATATATTGAAATGTCTATTACAGATGTTTTTAAAATATACTTTGAGCCATAATTTCTAAATGAAATAGTGATTGGATAGGTAATAACATATAACAAGTGAGGTGCAAAATTGCACCCTATAGTAGAAATACACCAATTGGGGCGCCTGGGTGGCTCAGTGGGTTAAAGCCTCTGCCTTCGGCTCAGGTCATGATCTCAGGGTCCTGGGATTGAGCCCCGCATCGGGCTCTCTGCTCAGCGGGGAGCCTGCTTCCCCCTCTCTCTGCCTGCCTCTCTGCCTACTTGTGCTCTCTCTCTGTCAAATAAATAAATAAAATCTTTAAAAAAAAAAAAAGAAATACACCAATTAATGAAGCTACAAGCCTGTTGCAGTTTTTGATCCACTCTAAAGAGGCTTCCTCTTTAAAACCAGATGAGAGATGTGATCTCTGTATACCTTCAAATTGCCACTCTTCATACTTTAAAACTGGGTAATTTTTCATTATTGTTAAATCTTATATGTGTAAGAAGTTATCCTTAAAAGTTGCAACATGAATAGTTAGCTACGGTAATTCAATGTGACTATATTCAGTATTCTTAGATCATAACGCATACAATGGGAGGAGATCTGAGAGATCTTTTAGTCCCTTGATTGTTCAGATAAAGCCCCAAAGAGTTGGCCAACAGACTGTTGAGATAACAGGGAGACTTTATGGCTGACTTCTCCGAGCTGGCCCAAAGCATACCTGTCCTGCATTCTTTCTTATACAGAATGATATAGAGCTAAAAAAAAAACTAGTATGAAGAACCTAAAGGCTGGAAATGGAATAAGGACGTAATAATTTATCTTTCTTCTTTTTGAAACCAGGAAAACCTCTGCATGTTAGCGTCAATTGAACTAAATAACAAGAAGCATTCCTCTATTTTGGAAGGAAAATGGATGACTCCTATTTCTTTCATTTGTGCTTTGAAAGAAGCTGGATTGAATATCTTCCCTAGTGGGCACTCTCATTTTTATGTTGTTATAAATTATAAGGTAAGAACAAATCTTTCCAAATTTAATGTAATGGACATTTAGAATGTTAGCCAGTATTAAATGTTATGTAATTCTTCAGGTACGGTTTAGGTTTTCTGTACTCACTTATACAGAATTATGATTGGAAGGAATAAATGGCAAGACCAGAAATCCGGGTTCTCTCAAGTTTAATAATCTTTCCCAAGAAAGTAAGCCTCTAGTATGATCTTCATATTGACAAATGGACCATTATCCACACAGCTGGTCAGTTTAGTGCAAAGGTAGTTAGAGCAACTTCGCATTTTGTGTATTTTCTTTCTTCATCCAGGCTGGATATATCTAAGATTTCCTAAATATTTAATGACTCAAAAGTTTCCCAAACAAACAAATTTGGTGAAATTAAACACATAAAAGGACCACTGATACGCAGAACCCACTTCCTTCCGTTTCTTGGGAGAGGCTCCTTGTCTGCATACTGCTTCACGTTACTCATAAAGCTTTAAATAAGATCCTTCCATGTTAATCTGTGTGTTACGAGAGGACTGTTCTTTCATCACCTGTGATTCTTCTAGCACTTAGCATACTCCTTGAATCAGATGTTTAGTGAATATTTATGATATATATATATAAATGAGGCCAAAGTAGGCTCTAATCATGAAAGATGTTCTTGGCTATAGAACTCTTCTGCACAAAACAGGTTTGTAATATACCAGAAAATGACAATATAGGTATATCTGAAAATAGTATCACTAAGTGTGCAGGGGGGAAAAAACCACCTTGGTTTTAGTAACTCAATTGCCAGTTACTCTACAAATGCTGAATGTAGTGTACTATTCATCTCAGAATATTCAAGAATTTTTTTTTTCTGAACACTTTGTTTTAGATGCTTAGGATCCATTAGTGAATAAAACTAGGTTCCTGCCCTTGTGGAGCTTACATTCTAGCAGAGGAAGGCAAAAATATACTAGATAACCTTATATTTTAAATGGAAAAAAAGGGGAGATCAGGAATCACAGGGCAACATACAATATCAAATACGTATTGGAAGAGGGGGCCTTCAATGAGAAGGTAAGATCTGAACAAAACTTGAAGGTGGGGAATTTAGCCCAGTGGAGCTCAGAGAGCAAAAGGAGAAGCAAAGGAGGTAATAATGGGGTGTATGTCGGGGGATGTCTGATCATAGAGGCCCTTGTAGGTCATCGTTAGGACTCGGGCTTCTCTTCTGAGAGAAAGGCAGCAGCATAGCCCTGTCCTGACAGAGTCATCATGTCATCTGACTTACATTTTAAATGGATTTTTCCGTGTTGAGAAGCGACTGCAGGAGGCCAAAGATGGAAGACTCGTTGAAAGGCTTTATGTTCAACTCTGTTTTTATATTGACAGGATCCTTTGGTAGAAGTGAAAGCTTATCGACAGCTGGCCCTGCTAAGTTCTGCTTTTGCATTTGGTTGGAGCAAGTGGAATATAGCATGTGGTTCAAAAAAAGCTATAGTTAAGGTATAGTATGCAAAAACCCATAAAACTACTTGGAATGTAAGCCATGGTTCCTCCTCTTGAAAAGGTGAAAAAAGTAACATTTAAATAGTTTTAAAACTTCACTTTTATTTTGTCAAAAATATAAAACCAAGCTCTATAAAGGTTATACCTTCACTGTCCATTATGGTATCAAACACTCTTGACTTCAGGGTAGTGTCCTTATAACTCTTTACATCGAGAACAGACGGAAGCTTTTTTCCCCCTCAGAGACAGGCCTCCAATTGAACTTTCTGGCACATTTACTGCTGCCTGATAAAAAAGAAGATAGCATAAGTGAGCCACCATATTTACTTGTGTATTGTGTGTTTCCCCCACTCGAATATAAGCTCCTTGAGGATAGGATTTTATTGTTGCAATTGTTATTAATATGGGTTTTTTTTTTCTTTGTTACATCCCCAGCACCTAGAACAGTCCCTGGCATGTGGTAGCTACTCAAGAAATCTCTGTTGAATGAATTAATACATACAAACATGGTTTAAGAGATGTGACACTAAAGAGTGTTTCTTTTACATTAGCAATTTTGGGGACTGAGTTCAAATTATACTCTGCCAAAATACCTATTAGAGGAACTATTAATGGATTTCTCTAATTTTCTTTTTCTTTAGCTGAAGGAACACCTTACTGAAAAACCTATTCAGAAACCTAATTGGACCCTTTTAATGTTTAGTGGTGACAGAGCACAAAGGCTCAAGATCGATGAAAACAGTGAGGCATTCTCTGAAGCCCTTAAAGAAGAAACTGAGTTTCATTCTACTTTATACCATATGGTTAAGGATTTTGCTTCCCAAAATGCCATGGAAAAAATTAGGAGCTCCAACTGCCAGTTTATTGACTCTGTGTGCTATATGCTACTCTCAACTCGATTACTCAGCTACTCTTAATCCCCACTGATAAATTTTATGCAGTATGAAGAATCAAGCAACCTGGAGCAAAATCAGGTATTTCTTTAAAAAAAAATGTAATGAGTGACTATATTTCAAGAGGTTATTAAAATCTAATAGGCATTGTGTACTTATTTTTTAAAAAGTGGGGTTTTTTTTCCTATGAATATTTGGCCCACTGAGACTTTCACTTTCTCTACAAAGACTTGAATGGTTCTTTATTTCAATAAATTTTAACAAACAATATATAACATATCTTCCTCAAAAAGCTCACTAAAAATCACAGGCAGGCTTCCTCCCCATTGTATTTTAGTCAGAGAGGAATTCACAGAGGGAATGTAAAATATCTTGCAGTCCTTCTGAGACCCTCTGGTTCAATGCTATAATTTCCCAGCTAAAAATCACTAATTTACTAAGTTCAGATACTGAAACTTTAAAAATCAAGACACATACATTAAGATGTGCTGTGATCACACTGGTGGTGGTCCATTGTGTTGGAGTCTGGTGAATGACCACAAGATTTGCTCTAGAGACATCCAGGAGTCCCCATCTGGTGTGGGAGCAGCATCCACAGACTTTTGGAAAAATCGTCCTGTGAGGAAGCTCATCAAAGCTGCAAACAGTACAATGAATGCAGCAGAAAGCCAGAGTGCCTTATTTGCCTTTCTGAAGGAAGTCTTGAGATTTGTTGCCCAGGAAGCTACTGTGTCATAACTATAAGGAAAATACAAATTCAGAATTTGGTAATAGCGACAATCTGTTAGTAGAACCACTCCTTTGGCCAACAATACCAGTCAAGTCGTCGCTCTGCCCTACCTACCACAAACACTGCCTTGTAATAAGCTACATAATGTGACCTGCTGTCTTGGTTTGGGCCACAATTTGTCCCACTCCCACTCCAATAATTTTTAGAATTAGAGAAATGATTTAGAGTTAAGAAATGCTATAGTGATGATCCGAAAATTAGGTGACACAGGCATTATTTAACTCCTAACAAGAACATTTGAGTATTTATCTCATTCTTTCAATCAGGTAAGGCAACTAACATTTTTGTTACTGAGTAGAGCATGATATGTGTGTATATACATATGCCACTTATTTCTCACCATACCCGGGACTTTTGCTATATTGAAATATAAACTATTTTTAGTTTAAGAAATGAAACACAAAAGCTTAATATAACATCATCTAAGTCTTAGCATTTTGCATGTGCTACTATTGTCATCCCTATCTTCTAGGTGAATAAATTGGTGCTTAAAAGTAGATGAACTTGCCTTTAGGCCATCTGGTTCCAGAACCAAGTTCCTAACACTGTGACCTGTCACCGGTTCAGGGATAACTCCTGTAGACCATGTAAAGTTTGTTTTTTTATCTTAAATTTAACAATTTGACAGGTCTTTTAGTACCTTGACTAAGATTAATACTGTTAACCCTCCCTTATCTTTCCCCATTCCACAAAAATAGTATCATTACCAAGCAGACAACTTACATGGAAGAGCCATCCCATTTTGATGGATTATTTCTCTTTTCAGAAAGACTTGGCTTTCTTGTCCTTTCTACTATTTCTTCTCCAGGTGGTTCTGAGTCATCTTTAGTTCTGTAAGTAAGTATTATGTTTAAATGTTTGAAACTATGGGTAATATACCAGATTATTTATAAAATATTGCAAATTTTATTGTATTACTAGAGGCTCTCAAGTATTTGTTTTGCTTTAGAAAGATTTGATAAATAATTCTAAAATCAAATCACAATTTTTATTTATAGGAATGTAATTTTAAAAACTTGCTATATTTAGAAAAATGTTTGTTGTAGGAAGTTGAGATACTAGCCAAAGGATAAGTAAAAAGGAGAAATTTACAAAGAACATGTAGAAGTTCGTCAGTTATCACCGCTCATAATATTTCTTTCTCTACTTATGTGTAGTAACCATACTGTAAAAACAAAGGTGAATATTTCTTCCTCTTTATGTTTTTTATTCAACGTATGGTAAAATTTCTCTCCTTCTACCACATATGTTAACAGTGGATTTTATGCTAAACTGGAGTAACATCTAAGTGTCATTTCTTTTTTAAAAGTGTTTATTTAATGAGCCGGGAAATAGAAATTGGAGCAAATATATTTTAAATAAAATCATATTGTCTAAAGAGTTGTTCCTTTAACCTGAACAAAACTTGTTTCATTAACATGTTTACTGATGAGTTCCTCGTTGGATTTGAATTTTGAAATTCCAAGCTCATAATGCTCTATTACCAAAAGCAACTGTTTCTCAAAGTCATTTTTTTTTCTCTTCTTGGACATCTATAGGGAATGTATGTGGCTGGTTTTAGTTTTTAAAGGAAGCCTGGCCTAGGGTGCCTGCGTGGCACAGTCAGTTGAATGTCAACTCTTGATTTTGGTTCAGGACATGATCTTGGGGTTGTAGGACTGAGGCCCACATTGGGCTCCATGCTCAGTGGGAGTCTACTTGTCCCTCTCTGCTCCTCCTGCCGCTCTCATGCTCTCTTGAAGATAAATACATAAAATCTTTAAAAAAAAATAAAAACCCAAAATCTTGAATTCTTGTAAGATTCTCAGGTCTTCAGTCTTTTGTTTACAATCTTTTTTGTTTTTGGTTAATATTAATCTTTTGAAGAAAACTTTTTATTTTATTTTTTTTTTTTTTTTACCCCAGATCAGAAAAATCCATTAGTTAAATCTGAAAAGGGTTTTCAAACATGTAGTAGGCTCCCGGGATTATTTATTTTTTAAGATTTTATTTAATCATGTGCCAGAGCGAGAGAGCAAGCACAAGCAGGGGGAGCGGCAGGCAGAGGGAGAACTAGACTCCCTGCTGAGCAGGGAGCCCTATGCAGGGCTTGATCCCAGGACCCCAGGATCATGACCCGAGCCAAAGGCAGATGCTTAACAACTAAGCCACCCAGGCGTCCCTCCCAGGATTATTTTAGAAAGAAACACAAAACCTGAGGGTAGGCACTACATCTTACTCATCTTTATACCATGAACA
The DNA here is from genome assembly GCA_028534135.1 of Potos flavus. Taxonomy (NCBI): domain Eukaryota; kingdom Metazoa; phylum Chordata; class Mammalia; order Carnivora; family Procyonidae; genus Potos; species Potos flavus. The sequence continues at coordinate 73,002,139 of CM052897.1, forward strand.
GACACTTCTCCAAAGAAGACAAACAAATGGCTAATAGACACATGAAAAAATGCTCCACATCACTAGCCAGCAGGGAAATACAAATCAAAACCACAATGAGATACCACCTTATACCAGTAAGAATGAAAAAAATTAATAAAACAGGAAACAACAAATGTTGAGGAAGATGTAGAGAAAAGGGAACGCTCTTACACGGTTGGTGGGAATGCAAACTGGTACAGTCATTCTGGAAAACAGCATAGAGTTTCCTCAAGATGTTAAGAATAGAGCTACCCTATGCCCCAGCAATTGCACTACTAGGTATTTACCCCAAAGATATAGACATAGTGAAAAGAAGGGTCATGTGCAACCCAATTCATAGCAGCAATGTCCACAATAGCCAAACTATGGAAGAAGCCAAGATACCCTTCAACAGATGAATGGATAAAGATGTGGTCCAAATATACAATAGAATATTACTCAGCCATCGGAAAGGATGAATTCCCACCATTTGCATCAACATGGATGGAACTGGAGGGGATTATGTTAAGTGAAGGAAGCCAAGCAGAGAAAGACAATTATTATATGGTTTCACTCATATGTGGAATAGAAGCAATAGCACGGAGGACCATAGGGGAAGGGAGGGAAATCCAAAGGGGAAGAAATCAGAGAGGGAGTCCCCATGAGAGACTATGGACCCAGAGAAACAATCTGGGGGTTTCAGCAGGGAGGAGGGTAAGGGGAGGGTGTAGCAGGATGATGGGTATTGAGGGCATGTGCTGTGATGAGCACTGGGTGCTCATAACTAATGAATCACTAAATGCTGCATCAAAAACTGATCATGTACTATACAGTGGCTAACTGAATATTAAAAAAAAACACAAAAAACCCTGAAGTTTATACCAAAAAAAAAAAGAAAAAGGATTGAGTTTAGTATTTACCACATAGTAGGCTGGTATGAACATGTATAAAATGAACATAAAGTCATTAAGATCTCTAAAGGTGAGGAAACGGAGACCAAATAATTTGTCCAATATCACCCAAGGACTTAGAGGCAACATTTCTTCATGTCCCTCTTCTGCCCTCTACCTATTGCTATGCTTCCATAGCGATATAAAGCATTGTTTCCCCTACTGTTCATTTACATAAAGAGAAGGTATATATAGATGTATATACAATGCACATATATTACATTTGTGCCTATAAGTTATATATACATACATTACATACTACTAGTGGCTCTTTACTGACCTTTCTCTCTGATGACCAGATACCTATACAGGAAAATATCTTCACAATTCTGGCAAATTTCAGGGTCTTTCTAACTTAAGACCTCAAACCTTGCAATTTTGAGTGCTACAAGAGTAAATGTATTTGCAAGTAACATTTATATAATGCATTACAGTTTATAAAAGTCTCCATTATCTTTTGAATAATGCAGCATTATCTCATTTCCATAGAATAAAAGTGATCCCCACTATTTCCCAGCTCATGTCAGGTTAACACACACACACACACACACCAAGCTTTACCTACTTGAGCTCACATTTTTCTTCTTCAGCATCTGCCCAGGAGTAGGTGCTAATAAATCGATGTAATGAGGGACGGTGTTCACTCTGCTTTGACCCCAAAATACGCCTAAAGATGATTATAGCCACTTGTCAAATTAAATACATCTGTAGCCATTGTAATTTATTTCCTACTACCTAAATTAATACAAAAATTATGTGGTATTTTTGGTCAGCACATTCACATATTTCATAATAAAAGTCCATGATTATACACCTATTTTATAATTATTGTGCATGTACTCTGTGCAAATCAAATGTTACTTTATTACTTATTGCCAACATTTAGTTCAGCCAATTATAAAACAGTAGGGTTCCCAAAGAGCAACCACAAAATGACACTTACCAGCTGCTTGACCGCCTACTGAATCGGTCATTTTCCATCCCAGCCACCTTTAAATTTCAGATGTTAGAGAAATAAGGAAATATGAATTTAGTGAAGTTTATGTTTTTGTTATATGAAAATGAATTGCTTTTGATGAAGAACACTTAGGAATTTGCTTACCATTCCTGCATTTCCAATATTTCTGGGCAAAGAGGCAATGGTCACCCTTCGGAGAGAAGATGGCTACCCGAAGAGGGCAGAAGTACATTTAGAAAACTATCAGTATTTTATCATTGGATACAACACTAATGGGTATCCTTGTACATACACATCCCTACATTTGACCACTGCTGAGTTAACCTGTAGACATATTTTGTTATGACCAAATTGCCTTTCAGAAATATTGTACCAATTTATATTCTACCTTCTCCAACACTGGATGAGTATAATTTTTGCCAAATAAGTTTTCTTGTTTAGTTTTCTGGTGACATTGAACACTTTTTTTTTTTTTTTTAACACTTCTTTATGCGAGTAATCATGTATATATCTGATATATCTGCTCTGGGAATTCTATGAACTTTGCCCATATTAATTTTATTAATGATAATTCTGGCAGGAGTTTTTTTTCATGCAGCTGAATCCATCTTTCTGATGGATGATCAGCTGATGCAGCTGAATCCATCTTTCTTTTGCTATCATTTCTTTTATGCTGCGGTATTCCCATTTCAAGAGGAGATAAATGTGCACCTATTTTCTAGCTTTGTTTTTCATGATTTTTTCCATTTAAGACATTTAAAGATGGACGTGATGTTCTGATAAATGGATGTGTTTATCAGCCTCAGATGTGCACAGGAAAATGTTATATACTACTGTGATTCTTTAAGTACAACTTCAGGAAATAAAAAATATATTAAATGTAGGAAATACGCCGAAGAAGCTTAAAGGTGAATCTTTTTCTTAAACCACCATTCCTAATTTCATAGGTTAGCTGAGTATCAAGAATATCAAATTACGGGGTGCCTGGGTGGCTCAGTGGGTTAAGCCCTGCCTTTGGCTCAGGTCATGATCTCAGGGTCCTGGGATCGAGCCCCGCATCGGGCTCCCTGCTCAGCAGGGAGCCTGCTTCCCCCTCCCTCTCTACCTGCCTCTCTGCCTACTTGTGATCTCTGTCAAATAAATAAAATCTTAAAAAAAAAAAAAAAAATCAAATTACAATCCAAGAAACTTGGGTTCTCACCATGGTTCTGCCACTACATATGATCATAACTAATCACTTAACTTCTGGGAAAGTGATTTTCCTCATCCGTGAGAGAGAGGAATTTGGATGGAATGATTTTAAAGTCTCGCACTCAAAAATTTGGTGAAATCCTGATTTTTGAACTGGCAGAAACTTCTGGTTGACTTTCAATAACCCATTCCCCCCCTTTTTTATTTGGTAAAGAACTCCTTGATTTTCAGTTAGACACAAAGCCTCCAGGATTCAAAATGGGTTTTCTAGTCTCATTTTCAACCAAGAATGACAAGGAAATGTTATTTGGGACTTCCAGGAATTGTCATTGGAGGGAGAGGGAACACTTGTTTTTAGGTCTTCCTTTTTCTTACAATGTGACTCAGTGTAATGACCAGGACTTGGCCCTCCCCGTACTGACAGAGCCAGCCTAGACCATGAGGTGGAAGCAGAGGGCGGAGGGTGACGAAGCCGCGAGAGGAGACTGGGCCCTCGGGATTTTGTGAAGCCACGCTACCATTTTTGGACTGCCTATTTCCAACTCTAGTTTTACATGAGAGAGAAACTATCTGGCTTTCCTCTTGCTTCCAGACAAATGTATAAAAGCATACATATATAAACTTAAACACACACATGCAGATCTACATAAATATACATATGATTTACATTTAAAACCGTGTTGTTTCAAGTAATATTTTAAAACCATCTCATCCGAAACATTTGATAGACTGTTAAGTCAACTGGTAATTACCTTGGAGTTTAGAGAAGATGAACGTTTTTTGATTTGGCAGTCATCTGAAAGGAAAAACACATTTGCTCATTTGAGGAATTACATAAGCAATTTATTGCAATGGCCTTAATTCTTTAAAAGAAAAGCAATAGAAGTATTTAAAACCTAAGAGACTACTGAACAATAAAAATATCTGGTTATCATTTGGTGATTCATAACAGTTGCCATCTTAAATGATGGAACACTGTCCTCTACATCACTGTACACGTCTACAATGCTTACCCAACACATAGGAGATGCTAACTGAATATGGACTGAATAAATGAATCCAAAACTACAGATCAGGTTATCAAATATGATTACTTTTCCTAGAAAAGGGAACAGATCATTAAAATAATTCTGCTCAGAGAAGTTTACATTATTTAAAATAAAACTACTACAAGATTTATATAAACTTTATATTTTAAGGTATTTTCCATGGTCTCAGATGTCTCCTTATTTTCCAATCCATCTGCTAGCTTACTATGCCGGAGTCATTCCTTCTTCAAGAAATCGAAAATCACTGTTGATGAGAGTGGCTCATTTAACTGACTGTGCTTTGCTTTGTGTGTGGAGAAAGAGCCAATTCTAAATGCCCTAAGTTGGAGAACATTAGAGTCAACTTGATGGGTTGGAGAAATATATTCTCTCATCTCAGCAATCTAAATTAATTTAATGAATTTTTGGTGTCATTACCAAAGAGTCCTCCGTGTCCCAACCTGTTTTCTAATTTACATTTTACTTTGGGCTACATAAACAACAGGAATGGATTATTATTCTAACATAACCTTAACTTAAGGGTTTTATACTGAAGACATAATAATTAGCAAGAAAGAATGAAAGAGGAGAATCTTAGAAAAACATAACTGAGACTATTAAACTTTTATTACCTTCGTCTTCAAGAGGGTTAAAAGACCTTTCGTTTTGCAAAAGAACCTGTTTCAGTTCTTCTAACTCCGCATGCTCTTTGGCATACATTCTCTTCAGGTTTTCTACATGCTGAATCATCACTTCCACTGCTTTACTAACCCGGCTTTCCTAGTAGGAAAAATAAAAGAACAAATCTACATTGAATTATTATTCTTGATATCATTAAAAAATGATGATTAGACACATGCATCTATCTTCACTCCATCCCCAAATTTCACTAAAATGACAAGGTTTTTGGTTTGTTTGTTTTTTTAAAGACAACACAGGACCAAAAGAACAGAAGAGGGTATGATGAAATTTTGAAAGCCAGCTGGTAGAAGGACTGGTGGAGAATGACTAAAACCTGAAAAAGCTGAACCCTAAAAAAAAAGTAGGAAAAGCCTACAAACAACCTGGGCTGCACCACAGAAAACAATTCAGGCTCGGGAATTAGTGGTGCCTCTGGAAATAAGCGTGAAGGTAGATATGAGAACAGAAGAAATGGTGGAAAACTTGCAAAAAAAATGACTAGATCTGCAGATCTCCTTATTCAGGCCAACTGAGCAACTTTCCTCCACCACTTTGCTGAAAGACTATGAACGTTGAATATCTAGAGAGAGAAAAACAGGTGGATTGGGCAGTAACAGTTGATGATGAATAGATCATACAGAAAAGAATAGATTTAGGCAAAAGTCTGTATACATATTGAATACTGCGGTTCCTAGCCCGATTTTTCCTTCCAACTTGCAAACACTGGTAGCCAGGCTTATACTAGAAAGCAGGCAGTTGGAAGATTTTCCCCTGAGGAATCTAACATAGCAAGATAAAAGTCTTAAAACTGACACCAAGAATGTCCCAGTGAAACATCTCAGGTTGTGCCAAGCTCAGAGCCCATGAGAACCCTCTTTAGCCAACGTACAGCCCCCATTCTGCTATATAGTGGATCGTGACTAGTCAGGAAAGCCTGTACCATGAAAGAGGAAAATTAACACAGAAAAAAAGCAAGCTGGAGATCAACTATAGAAAAGCTGCAAGGGAACTAGCAATATCTTCAGAGAGTTAAGAAAAATTGTTACATCCATGAAATAAGAACAAGATAAAAAAGCTACATGCTAAGAATAAAAACAATCTGGAAATTAAAAATATGACAAAAATAAATAATAAAATAGTTTCAAGGTAAGGTTGAGGAAATCTCCCTCAAACTAGAGCAAAAAAACTGAAAGGTAGAAAAGAGACGAAAAAGGACCTGTTCAGGAGATCCAACAGACTACGGGAACTCAAGAAAGCAAAGAAAATTACACAGAATGTGGAAAAGGAAATAATTCAAAAAAATCTCTAGAACTCAAGAACATAATTCTCAGCTTATATCCATTCACGGTCTAAAACAGTAAATGAAAATAAACTCAAATTTTAGTTAATAGATAATGTAATTTTGGTTTTGGGAGTAGAATCTAATGATTCATCACTTAGCATACAAAACCTAGTGTTCATTGCAAGTGCCCTCCTTAATACTCATCACCCATTTAGTCCATCCCCCACAAACTTCCCCTCCAGCAACCCTCAGTTTGTTCTCTATAGTTAAGAGTCTCCTTTATGGTTTGCTCCCTCTTTTTTTTCTATTTTTTTTTTAAAGATTTTATTTATTTATTTGACAGAGATCATAAGTAGGCAGAGAGGCAGGCAGAGAGAGAGAGAGGGGGAAGCAGGCTCCCTGCTGAGCAGAGAGCCTGGGGCTCGATCCCAGGACCCTGAGATCACAACCTGAGCCAAAGGCAGAGGCTTTAACCCACTGAGCCACCCAGGCGCCCCTCTTTTTTTTTTTTTTTCTAATCCCTATGTTAATCTGTTTCGTTTCTTAAAATCCACATATGAGTGAAATCATACAGTATTTGCTTTTCTCTGACTTATTCTGCTTAGCATAATATACTCTAGCTCCATCCACTTTGTTGCAAATGACAAGATTTCACTCTTTTTTATGGCTGAGTAATATTCAGATAGATAGATAGATAGATAGATAGATATAAATATCTTATTTACCCATTCATCAGTCAATGGACATTTAGGCTTTTCCCCTAATTTGGCTATTGTTGATAATACTGCTATAAACATCAGGGTGCACATACCCCTTCAAATCTGTATTTTTGTATCCTTGGGGTAAATAATAGTGCAATTGATGGGTCATAGGGTAGCTCTATATTTAACTTCTTGAGGAACCTCCATACTGCTTTCCAGAGTGGCTGCACCAGTTTGCATTATCACCAACAGTATAAAAGATTTCCCCTTTTCTGTATCTTCCCCAACATCTGTTGTTTCCTGTGTTAATTTTAGCCATTTGGACAGGTGTGAGGTGGTCTTTCATTGTAGTTTTGATTTTTATTTCCCTGATGATGGGTGATGTTGAGCATCTTTTGTTTATTAGCCATCTGGATGCCTTCTTTGGAAAAAATGTCTATGTCTTCTGCTCATTTCTTAACTGGATTATTTGTTTTTTGGGTATTGAGTTTGATAAAAGTTCATTATAGATTTTGGATACTAACACTTTATCAGATATGTCATTTGCAAATATCTTTTCCCATTTCAAAGGTTACCTTTTACATTTGTTGTTTCCTTCGCTGATTCATTTTCATTACATCCTTCTGTTCAGATTTCCTATATCTTCCTGATTACGTTTTGAAATATTGTATATTTCTAGGAATCTATCCATTTCTCCCATGTAGTCCAGTTTGTTGGTATATAATACTTTATAGTAGTCTCTTATAATCCTTTGTATTTTTGTGATGTCAGTTGTTTCTTCTCTTCCCTGATTTTGAGCCTTTTTATCTTAATGAGTCTAGCTAAAGGCTTACCAATTCTCCTTATCTTTTCAAAGAAACATCTCTTGGTTTCATTGATATATATATATATTTTGGTCTCTATATCATTTATTTCTGCCCTGATCTTTATTGTTTCCTTCCTTCTACTAACATTGGGCTTTGTTCTTTTTCTAGTTCCTTTAGGTATAAGATAAGATTGTTTGAGATTTTTCTTGGTTCTTGAGGTAGGCCTGTATAAACTATAAAAAGTCCCCCTTAGACCTGCTTTTTCTGCATCCCAAAGATTTTACACCATTGCATTTTCATTTCCATATGTCTTTACAATGTCCTCTTTGATTTCTTTGCCTATTGGCTGTTCAGTGGCATGTCGTTTAGCCTCCCAAGTATTTGTATCTTTTCAAGTTTTTTCTTGTAGTTGATTTCTGGTTTCACACTGCTGTGATCAGAAAAGATGCTTGATATGATTTTAATCTTATTAAATTTATTGAGATTTGATTTTTGGCCTAACGTGATCCAACCTGGAGAATGTTCCATGTGCACTTGGAAAGAATGCACATTCTGCTAGTTTGGGATGGAATGTTGTATAAGTCCATCAAAACCACTGTTTCCTTATTGATTTTCTGACTGGATGATTTATCTATTGATATGAGTGGGATATTAAAGTATCCTACTATTATTGTACTACTGTCAATTTCTCCCTTTATGTCTATTAATATTTGCTTTATGTATTTAGGTGTTTCTATGTTGGGTGCATAGATATTTACAGTTTTATATCCTCTTGGTGGATTGATCCCATTATCATTATGTAATGCCCTTCTTTGTTTCTTGTTACAGTTTCTGTTTAAAAGTCTATTTGTCTGATGTAATATTCTTACCCCAGCTTTTTTCATTTCTATTTGCATGAAATATTTTTTTTCCATCCCTTCACTTTCAGTCTATATATGTCTTTAGCTCTGAAGTGAGTCTTTTGTAGGCAGCATATAGATGAGTATTGTTTTTTTTATTCAATCATCCTACGTTTTTTGATTAAAGCATTTAGACTATTTGCATTTAATTATTGCTACATGTGTACTTATTGCCATTTTATTAATTGTTTTCTGATTGTTTTATAGTTCTTCTGTCCTCCTTTCCTCTCTTGCTCTCTTCCCTTGTGATTGATGACTTTCTTTAGTGTATGATTCCTTTCTTTTTTTGTGTATCTATTATAAGTTTTTGGTCTGTGGTTACCATGGAAATCATACATAATATTGTAAGTACATAGGAGTCTATATTAAGGTGATGGTCATTTAAGTTTGAACACATTCTAAACAAACTACATATTTACTCCCATGTTTCATGAACAGAAAAGAGGAAACCAGTCTGCCTGGAATGCAATAATTCAAGAAGATTATTGTAGGACATAAATTCATAGGGTAAGAGGGCAGGGTAATGGTGTGATCTTTTTAAGCCATCATAAGGATTTGGGGTTTTATTCTGAAAAAAGTGAGGGGCCACCAGAGGACTTTGGAGGTAGTAATTATTTGACAGAAAAGATGGGAAAGAACATGATGATGGTTTGAAGAGAAAGGAGAAAGTTTGAAACTGATATTTGGAAGAGATTATTTGGATGATTGCCACTGGCTAATGCAATTAAGAGAGGCATTTTTTTTTTACATATTATTTGCATATTCTACTTTCTCTATATTAAACATGTACATCTTATACAACACAGGTATTTTTAAAAACTTTTCCTTAGAAACGTAATCCATAATTTCAGGGAAAACAAATCCTTTTAGTAATTTCATTGAGCTAAAGAAATGCAGACAGATTACCTGATTAATGGCTCCCAGCATCTCAGCCTTACTGGCCACTCGTGCGGTGCACTGACTAAGAAGTGTTATACTCTTCTCCAGCTTCTTAACAATTTCCTGAGCATGGCTGTCATCTTCACAAAGTGGTGTTAAAGACTGCACAGAAAGCAAAGTATTAAAATATATCCAACCCAAGTATTCAGCAAGTGATTCCAACAATGACTATGTTGTAAATAGAGACGACAGTCACATCTCAATTATCTTGGTATAAAGTGAAAAGAAACAATGACCAATAATGAATGATATTGAAATATTAATATCTTTGTTGGCTATCAAGCAGACCTATGCAAATGTTCACAAAACCTTTTATATCTAATCTCAATCTCTTCCTTCCTTACTTCCCAAATTTGCTATTTCTTCATACACATTTATATCACTTTCCACAATTAACAGAATGGGATATACTTAATTGGTAATGGTAAAGAAATTATGCTTATGAATGAGTTGAATGTATTATATGAAGAGCATGGTTTGAACTTTTAAGAAAAGTAGTGAAAACATACTAGATGTAGATATGGCTCTGACTACGCTACTTGATCTTCCATTGATGACAAAACAGTACTGAGCTGGCTAGATGGGGGGTATGCCTTCACTGCCTTATGAATATTTCTTTCCAACCTGTGCCCTTGATCCAAGGTAATGGCCTTCCTGCTGCAGAACCATCCATCCCACTAGGGTGGAGACAGATTTAAGATGACAGCAGTTTGGGAAGCAAACAAGCCACTGCTTATTAGTTGTGTGAGCATGAGCAAATTTCTAACACTTGCCCAAATCTAAAACACCATAAATTTTGTATATCATTTAAAAAAGGAAAAGTAGGGGTGCCTGGGTGGCACAGTCAGTTAAGCATCCAACACTTGGTTTCGGCTCAGGTCGCGGTTGCAGGGCCATGAGACTGCTCAAAGCAGAAAAACGCTGTACGATTCTACTTCGGTGAAGTATCTGAAGTAGTCAGATTCATAGAAACAGAAAGTAAAATGGTGACCGGAGGCTGAGAGGAGGAGAAAAGGGGTGTTGTTTAATGGGTACAGAGTTTCAGTAGGCAAGATGGAAAAGTTCTGGAGACCTGTTTTACAACAATGTGAACATACGTAACACTGCTGAATTGTACACTTAAGATGGTTAATATGGTAAATTTGATGTTATGTGTTTTTTATGACAATAAAAAAATATGGTTTCTCAAGTTTTATTTTTTCCAAAAATAACCCTTAATTTTCCAACCCATCTCTATATTTACAGTGATTTCACAAAATGGAAAAATAGTAGTTGTTACCTGTGTACCTAGAGAGGGCTTGCCAATCATCTGACAAGACTAAAATCAATCACGATTCTCTTTTTTCAGTTAATTAAATGGAAATAGACTTTTGATTCTCTTTTTCGAAGCTTAAAATTGACATTATCTCCTATTGCTCAGTTTCCTGCATGATGACTCTTCTGCCTGAAACCTATTTGAACGTCCAGAGAAGGCAGGTGACTCACAATGACTTTGAAAGCATTTGTTTTACTAGTGAATCTTTTATTTTAACCTGATCCTGAATTCTTACTTCCTATTAATTTACATTTGAGTCAGGCAGGGCTTGGTACCTGATGTTGGTCTTAGTCACACAAGTAAACTTGTATCTAATTTTGAAAACATTATTAACAATAGGATTATCACATGTGGAGTTCCCAAATGTTAGGATTCTCACCTCTAAGAGCTTTAAACAGTTAGTGATTTCTTTCTTCAAATTTTCTTCTGCCAAGTCTCGGGATCTTTCTTCAAGCTTCACTCTTTTCTCCAGGGTGAACCAGTCACACTTAAATCCCAAAGATAATCTGAGAAATTCGGCCTGTCATCAAAATAATGTGCAGGTGAGGGGGAGAAAATTGGCTGTAGGGAAATATTTCAGTTTAATACTGGATTACATGGAGCATTTCTTTTTCTTCCCAGCAACATAATGCTGGCTCGGCTTTCCCTGCGCTTAGTCGCTGCCAAGCCAGCCACACACCAAACAGCTTGGGTAAAAGTATGAAGCAACGATAGACAAGGGAGTCAGAAACACTTTTTTTTTTTTTTTTTAACTTAAAGAGAAAAAAACTCACCTCCACCTCCTTCTCATTAGCAGAAGTGCTGTAGGATAAGACAAAAAAATTATTCCAACATAATTCAACAGAAAAGCAAAAACTGTGAGCATGCCGTGTGAAGAAGAACTTACTTGTCACTTTGTCTAAAGTTAACAGCTTTCACAGTGGTTACAGGAAGAGAGGAAACGGCAGTGTCTATTAAAAGGCAATAAAATAGTATTGGGTTACAAAGGCTGAAGGCACATTCGATCAAATGTCCCCTCTCCACTACACAAAGGCATTTCCTTGAAGTATGTCTGAAATAATACCCAGTTAATAATGGCATTTGCTTCTGAGCTCCTGGGTGGCTCAGTCAGCTAAGTGTCTGCCCCTGGCTTGGGTCATGATCGCAGAGTCCTGGGATGGAGCCCTGCTGAGCAGGGAGCCTGTTTCTCCCTCTCCCTCTGCTGCTCCCCCTGCTGTGCTGTCTTTCTGACTCTTTCTCAAATCAATAAATAAATTCTTTTAAACAAAATAATGCACTTGCTCCAATATAAGATAACGTTATGCTATGCTATTGGGATCACAAGGACGTTAAAATCATTGGCTCACACGTCAGCATGTGAAGAGTCTGAAACCTGAAAATATCTCAGAGTCCAGGTAGAGCCCACTTGCTCTCTTTGCATTTGACAGTTTATCTGACTTGATCCCATGGCTAAATGCATACCTTCTTCTGTTACTCTAGCCCTTCTCTAGACCAAAGCTTGAACAGCCGCAGCATGAGGAAGAGGAGTCATTGTAGTAGTGAGAGTGATAGTACTAGTACAGTTTAACAAGAGTAATAATAACAGCAACAGTAAGCATGATATCACCCATTTGTCACAAGTTTACTACACGCCAGTCCCAAAACAGGGCTCTGCATACATATGAATGATACTCTTCATGACAACGTCACAAAGAGGACAATCTATTGGTTATTAAGACTATTAGAGTTTAAAAAACTGGATTTAAGTTCCAGCTTTGACCCTTATAAGCTTTGTGACCTGGAACAAGTCACAGCTTCATCAAACCACCTACAAAATAAGGATGATATTATTTTTTTATAGTAGCTTTTAGAGAACTTTGCAAGCGTTTTTCTAACTGCTTTATACCTAATGTATTCAATCCTTAGAGCAAACCCGCGGTAGGTACTGTTATCATCTATAGTCTACAGGCTAGGAAACTGAATTGCAATTTACCTTACATAGGTATTTGGGGGAACAAAATGAAACTATGTACATAATTTAGTCTAGGGACGCCTGAGTGGCTTAGTTGGTTAAGCATCTGCCTTTGGCTTGGGTCATGATCTGGGGGTCCCGGGACTGAGCCCCACATTGGGCTCCTTGCTCAGTGGGGAGTCTGCTTCTCCCTCTCCTTGCTTCTCTGTGTCAAAGAAATAAAAATCTTAAAAAGAATTTAGTCTAGAACTTAGCATATGATATATTCTCAATAAAGGTTAATTTTTTTAACTCATCCTTTTCATTTTGCAGATGAGAAGTTGACACTCAAATTAAATAACCTTCTGAAGCCATAGCTAGTCAGAGAGTCACCCAATATAGTCTGTGTGATTTCAAATTCTCAACTCTATCCACTACATCCTAATGGAGGTGGAATGGGGAGGGACACATACTAACACTTATTCTTTAAATATTATTTTATTTACTTTTGGATAGGATAATAAAAAAGATCTCAAAGTAGAGCTTAGAATTTACTACCAACATTGGCATGGTTCTTTGTTCACAATAATGTAGTAGTTATTACAAGTCCTTTGGGGCTTAATAATTAATGCAACATAAATATGGCTTTTCAAAAATGATACAAATTGAATCAAGAATCAATTTTATTGGCTGATTTTACCTAAAGATCATAATTATAGGTACCATATCTTTACTCAGAAAGATTTCACCCATAAAAATATAAGCAGGAACAAAAGTTTCTCATGGGGGTTGCGAGAGAACATTCCTTACCTCCTGCAGCACATTCTTTTCTATGCTCATCTATTGTTACTGGTTCCTCTTTTGTTTCCTAAAATCATAAAGAGATTTTATTGCTGTACATAGAGTGGAAATCCTTCATAACCAATTATGTCCCAACTTCCTGTCCTCTCCTAACCCTACTCTATCAAAAACATTGTGGTATTCAAAGAACTGAACTAGAGGTTAAGAAGAAAGCAAGACTGGCTCTAAGGGGAGTTCCAATCTAGTTGAGGTAAAAAGAAACATATGAACAGCTGTAAATGTGATACGAGTTACCATTAGGCAACTAGGATTGATTGCCAAATAAATGAGATGTGAATAAACAAGTGCTCTACAAAGGGAGGGGACAGACACCATGGCTTGAGAAGCATGGAAAGTCTCTACAGACAAGGAACATGCTGGAGCTTGATGGAGTGGGAGGACTGGATGGATAAAATGGTAGGGGTGATCTAGGACTATCACACCTAGCTTTCTAGATGGGCTCTTGGGGAACTTGTGGAAAAAATTGCAGGTAGGACTATGTTATGTTAGGCTTGTACTCCATATAAATACATTTTAAGGTCACTGACCAACTATCCTACAAAGTTATCTATACAACAAGAATTATCATAATAAGAGGGTTGTACTATACCGCCTGAGAAAAATGAGAAAGCAATGGGTATAAAATCATTTTTATGGTGATAATTACTTGACATTATCAGAAATTTTTCCTGAAAAATAAGTCTAAGACAAATTTCCTTGGTAAAGCCATTGATACCATGTAATGTAATTTTTAGAGAACTGAAGCTAAGCTTTTTGATAAAATGTAACAAATGCAATAATACAGGTAAAGCACTGGATCATTCTTATCAACATTTAAATATTCTTAAGTTTTCTGAATCCTCCCTCAACACCCTGACCTCTTCCAGATACGGCATCTTCTTCCAATCCTATCCTTTATGGCCATGCTTCTTCTGGGAAGAATTGTCCATGGTTGCTGTTTCCAGTTTTTCAGCTCTCTTCTGTCTCTGTACCCAATACTCTAAGAAAAACCTCTCTCTCCAGTTATCAGTGAACTCTCTATTGCCAAATTCAATGGAAAAAAATTTCAATCGTTATCTTATTTGACTTCACTGTAGCATCTGAAATGATCTAGAATCCTCTTCTCCTTGAAGATTTGTCTATCCTCGGTTTTCATCTGATGTCCTCCCATCGCTATAGTAGCTCCTTCTGAGTTTCCTCTGCCATTGCCTTCTTTTGTTAGATAATGGAATCAACAAAAGTCCATTATTCCCAGTGCTCTCTTTCTGTCTGTCAAAGTCCTTGGGAAATCTCATTCATGTACTTTTTTGCTGGCAGCTCACAAATGTGTGTCTGCTCCTAAAAGTCCTAGGAATGAGTTTATAAATATAGTTATGCAGCTATATATATAATCTTTGAGTACTGATGTCTCACATCAACCTGAGACTTGACTTAAACTAATCTTATTTTACCCCCCAAATTCTACTCTTCTTACTTCTTCCCTATTCTCATGATATTCTATTCATTCTGTAAGATAAGCCATAAAAGCCTAAGTTTTTACATTTTCCCATGCATCCCCAACCACCATCCTAGTTATCGGTTACCATGTACTATAAATTCTGTCCCCTGAATCTCTCCCAAATTACTCTTCTTTTCTCTATCCACAACAAATTCATACTATCTTCATGTCTTGCCTGAATTATTGCAATAGTATCCTAACCAGTATTCCATCTCCATTACTACATTTTCTAACCCATTATTTTTAAGTTTCCTTATTTCTATCCTGTTTTGAGATGAGGAAAAATTCTTTTTCTCAAAAGACTACCATGAATGATTAGAGGAACCCAAATATTCCTCTATTTTTTATACGGGGCAACCACTTTTGGCATGCTTACTGGCCAACACAACACTCTCTATATACTTGATACTACAAGGAACAATTCCAAGTCATATACTCAATCATTCCACTCCATTCAGACTAGAATACTATAAAATTTTTATCTACCCTATTGCCTCAAATGTATCTATGCCACAACCATCTCTTTTGAGTTAGCTTTTATGAGTCTCTGTTTCTTAAAACCAAATGGGTCTCAAGCAATATTTATATACTGAGGGGAAAATAATAATACACACACACACACCAATGATACTACTACTACTAATCCCTTTTAACAGAGAGGCACTGATACATAAATAAGACACTGAAGAAACACGGAACTGGCTCCATAGTCCACAAGTTACTCCTCAATAATTATAAATTCATACCAGTGACAATGAACCTTCTCTTTAATGAAAGGAACTTAACTTTTCTATAAACATTTAAATGTTTTATAGGAGTTTTCCAGGTGCCTGGATAGCATTCGATACCGTTCACAAAGTACCTCCTCCGTGAGACTTGTCTGGGCTTTTACCCTAAACATTTTCCTTTTATATCACTAACCACACTGAGAAATTACATATTACTGAGTAACTGTATGTTCCTTCCCTTTAATTAGAACATGTTCTCTTAACTAAAACATATCTTTAAGGTAAATATTGCTGTTTTATTTAACCTTATTTATTAACACCTTTGTTTACTTAAAAGTCCTCTATTGATAGATATTGAGCTTGTTTCCAGGAGACCTTTGATGAATAAATGAGTGAATGAATGAACAAAAAAACAACGTAAAGTCAGGAGGTCCTGGCTCTAACTCTATTGTGTGACCTTGAACAAGTCACAAGGACTCTTTGGCACCAACTTCCTTGTCTATAAAACATTGGAGTAATTGAATTCTATTAAATTCATAATATTTTCGAAGGATGAGACAGTGCTTTTAAGAGTATTCTGCAAAATTAAAGGGACAGTTCTACCATTGTAATATATCATTACCTTTACTGTTAACATATGTATATTTCCTTACCAGATTTAACATGGTTTTGTCCTCACTCACAGAGCCTTGCAGTGCAATATTCTCAGGAGATGGATTTTTGCCTATGAGAAAAAGGGAACACACTAGTTGCCTGAGCAGTGACAAATAAAAGAGGAGGAAATAGTGAGGGTGACAATATCGGCAGACTAGTAAATGTCAAAGACCTTAACATATGAGACAAATTATATATTAAAAAATTTTAAATGTGTCCATGGATTAAAAATTAGAGCAGCTAAGGTTCCCAAGGAAGCTAGCCGTATAAGATTTCTTAATAGAAATAAGTATCTGTATAGCCTTCAAGTAATAGTTTTTAAAATCTTTTTTAAGGCTGCTGCTGCTTTTTTTTTTTAATCAAACACATTACTAGTATACTTACAGAAACTGGATGAAGGAAGGATGAACAATCAGCCTGCCAAACAGGTTTTTTTTAAATTACAGATGTAAGGCTGATAAGCAAGTATGATACCCTTCCAACGCATGGTATCTTTCTTAAAAAAGTCATCAAACTAAGAAACAAAGTTACTTTTAGTTTATGCCATTCCTCTTTGCAATTTCCTTTATTTTTGTGTACTTTATTTGTACTGTAATGTACTTGATAATGATTTTCCTCTTTACATGATCCATTGTCTTGAATTTAGTTCAGTACAGGCACAAAGGTCAGCAGCTATAAATAGGTTTTGTTTCTTTTTAAGAAAAATAGTTCAAGTATTATATTTTTAAAATTTATAGGGAAATAAGAACAAAATGGGAACCACTTTTTTCAGAGATAAAATGCCTTTTCCCAATGAAAAATTTAATTTTTTGTTAACTTTTAAGACAGATTAATATGGTCCATAAATTTTAAAGTGTAAAATGTTTTATGGTAAAAATTTTCCCTCCCAACCATGCCTATAAGAAATTTTACTTTCCCTCCCCATAGACAATGTTATTTAATTTTTGTCTAGCCTTTCAGAGATACTTTATGCATACATAAAAACTTCTTATCCTTTTTATTTTCCCACAGAATTTTATATGCAATACATAATGTTTTATCTTTGGGTTTTTTATTAAGAGACAGTAATTCTTTGATACCCTTCTAAGAAAATTTCCTTATATACATTTTATGGATGTATATTGGTATTCCGTTACATGGAGATACAAATATATATTAACTAGGCTTCTTTTGTTATTATAGAAAATACTGTAGTAAAGAAACTTCTACAAGTCATGTGAGTATTTAGATCTACAGGATAAAGTCCCAGAATCTAAATCGTTTTATCACAGGATATGTATATTTAACATTTTGGTAGATATTGGCAAATTCCCCTCCATATTAATTATAATAATTTATATTCCCTACGGAAATGTATGAGATTTCCTTTTTTCTCCTACAAGCTAACCAACAGAGTATAATCAAAATTTTGCATCTTTGTCTACATGACTGGTGAAAATGATATCTTGGTGTAGTTCTAATTAAAATTTCTCTTATTCAGTTTGAGGTAAAGTATGAAGATATTCTTCAGTTAAAATAAAGAATGGATTCCATTTCTACGATTTTACAACTCCTTTAGTTTAGCATCTATATCTCAACTTAAGAATGAATATTTCTTGACTGATTTTTATTATTATTATTATTATTTTTTGGTGGGAATGGGAGCCTATGCACTTCCCATGAGTGTTCACTATAGTGATGTCTCACGGGGAATGTTTGAGAATAACTACCTTGTTTTCAGACTCAAGTAGCAAAAAAGGATGTTTAACATTTTATCTAGTTAATTCTTTGGCCCCCTGAGTGGATCATCATGAATTAGCCCATTCTTTTAACTAAGCAGATTCTAATTAGGACTCTGAGAATTTTTTTTTTTTTTTCAGGAGAAAGCATGTGCATGGGCACAAGTGGAAGGGCAGAAAAGCAGAAGAAGAGGGGGGAAAGGAGAGAGAGAATCTTAAGCAGGCTCCATGGTTAGGGAGGAGCCTGGTGCAGGGCTTGATCTCATGACTCTGAGATCATTACCTGAGCCAAAATCAAGAGCCAGACACTTAACCCACTGAGTCACCCAGGTACCCCAGGATTCTGAGAATTTCCGAAGCAGGTGATTCTACATCTATGCCACAGTAGAGACCCAGAGGTAGCCAGTCAATCTTTGCCATTAGGAAATATTTAAGTCCTATTAAAATATATTGTAATTTTTGTTCTTTCTACACAACTGGGGAAAAAATGGCAACACTATCATATATGAAGGCCACGATTATCTCTTGGACTTCTTTCCCCAAGTATATCTTCAATTTTTTTTAATAAAATAATATTACTGAACTATGAAGATAGTTGCTCCAGTAGCTTACAGGTTTACTTACTGCTTTGGAATGGAAAAATATATTTGAATATTTCAATAGCTTACCTGTGATCTTTATCATAGCAGAAGCTGATCTTGTATCTTCCTCTTTCTCACAGAGTGATTTACAGTCAAGGTCACCAGAAGCCATATTCAAAATTTCTGACCCAGAATCTATCAACAGGAAGAAACTAACAGCATGAACACTATGCAAAAAAATTATTTGCCTATGTTCTTTTCACTTGCATTTACCTCAGCAGGCCACAGAAACCAAGCTTATAGTTATAATACTAATACTCTATTTTTATATCTTTTCCGAGTTCACTCACCACTTGAAGTTATAGTACTCTCTGTGGACAAAGTGTGTCCAGGAGATGACAGTGCAGAACATTCCCTGTCAAGAGAGTAGAGGAAATATTTTGGAGTGTCAGGTCCAAAGAGTTCCTTAAAAATTAACCAAATATACCTTCAAATTCACATACACAAACAAGCAAACCTGGACTGTGGCAGGCTCTCAGGATATAAGCGGTCAACACCATTCTCCTAAAGGAAAAAAAAAAAAAAAAAAAAGGAAAAACAAGTTCAACAATTTGACATTTTCCATTCCAGAGAGGTGGTTTTAAGCAAACATTTTCATACAATTTTAAATGAACCCATATTTACTTTGCTCTTTTAGAGAGGATACGGGAATGGGATGCTATAGGGCAGATTGATAAACATACTTTCTCCAAGTTTTACTTGCAAAAAAAAAAAAAAATCCAATTTTAAATATACTTACAAGTCCAATATTTAAAGAATACCTAATAAAATTCTTGGGCAAAACAAATTCTAAACTTAAAGGGCAGATAGAGTTTATTTCATGAACTTAAGTCAAGTTGTCTTTAAACAGAACATTCTATGTGGGCATAACGCAACATTTCTATTTATGGAAATATTATTCAACCTAAAACTTTTGACCTGGTGATTTAAAAATGGTTTCCAATTTTCTACCTAGACAAATAATACCTTTTAAACTTAATCCCATTCTCAAAGATCTGAGGGATTATATCTACGTCAGCACCTATTGCTTGGTGCTCAAACAGAGCTTAACCAAACTGGTCCCAGGCTGCCAGGGCAAGTGTTCGAAAGTCTTATTTGAACTTTTTAATCGTGATCAGAAGTTCCTAATTTAGGGGGAACTTTAGGATATTAGGGTTGACTAGCTCACTTACTCTCAGATAATACAGTGGGAACATGCATTACTCTTTAATAATGTTTTCCTAATACATCTATTTTCACTATTGTTTTATTGGTTTATGTAGGAATTAAACTGAAAACTGAAACCAATTGAGCATATGAAAAATGTGCACAAACAATGAAAAGACAAAGACATTTACATATTCTGTAATCCAGGAGAGAACTTATTAACAGCCACAACCCAACAACAGGTTTCAATGGAGGAACACTGTGTATCACACAGTATTGAGAATCTATCCCAGACAATACTGACTATTGTCACAGAAAGGTACAGGCTTAGTAACAGTTGGCAGAATACATAGTTATGCAATATAATGACAGCATTTAAAACATACAGAAGCCCTTTTATATAGCATCCCATTTAATTCTCCCAACAACCTTGGGAAGTGGGTTTTAGCAAGAAAATATTTACTTATTTCAGGTAAAGAAAGTAAAGCCAGTGAATAAAGTAATTTCCAGAGCTATTCTGAATAGTGGTGTCAGCCTCCAAACCCAGTTTGAACTAAATACAGTGTCCTCTGTAGACAGTGTCTCTGAGACGCCCTAACCCAGGCTGTTGGTGAGGCACAGACTTTGCAATTACTGTCTTACGCACTGGTACATGGTTTAAACATAAACACTTAAAATGTTCAGTTCAAATGTTTAGAAGAATCCACAAACTTGCAAAGCAAGAATTTATACCTAATCCTATATATCAAGGTTAGGCAATCTTCTCTGTTTTATTTCATTTTGTTTCTGCTTTAAATGCCTTTGGGTCAGACCATGCGTGCTTGAAGCCCATCATGACCTCAGCTTGATTTAATTCAACAACTTTCATCAAAGGCCCACTTTGTCCCAGGAGCAGTGACAGAGGCTGGAGACACACAAAACTACAGTCCTTGTTCCAGAGGAGTTTGTAGGCCAGGGAGGAAGACAAATACATAAAATCAAAAATTACAGGCAGCACACCACAGAGGAAGGTAATACGCACAAAACAGAATGGGGTTATATTTGAATTATATTTTGAAGAGAAACTGTATCTTATAACTTATAGGTAAATGATGATAGCCCTATCATGAAAATATTTAATAGACTGCATTAGTAATCATTATATGCTTATTTAACTATATTCCAATATGTAAGAAATGAAGCTATAAAGAGGAAAATATTAAATACCCTTCAGTTTAATCAAGTATCATACTTCATAAAAGTCAAGAAGGATTCATTCCTTAATAATAATTTAAAAATCAGGCCCACTTAACACCCCATAACATATAAAAATTTGATTATATGTGGCTTGAAATGACACTTATTACTGTACTATAATACATATATAATAATATTATTGCACTAACTAAAAAGCTTATTTTGCCTGAAAAAGACTTCTTATACCTATTAGGGTTACAGATACCTGTATCTGAAGTTAAGAGGTATAAAAGAGAATACAGTCATTTTCTATTTAATTAAACCAGCTTCCAATATGGGGAGAAAGGAAACACATCATTTCTATAAACTTTTTCTTTTAAAGTCTCATTTAAAGTCAAAATACAGCAGAAATACAGTTTACCTCCATTATATTATAAATTAGTCTGATTTGCTGTAATGTTCTGCATAAGCCCTTCTGCTCAGTACCTTTTATGTGAAACATTTTAGTGAGAAGCTTTTTGATAAATATAAAATATTTATAGATTAGTAATTCTGTAATTTGGAGAAATGTCATATATTTAGTAGTCATACATTACTATATTGTTCCGAAACAGTTGCTAGGTAAACAATTGGATATTATTTCCAATTCACTAGTCTTTATAAATCTCACTGATCAGAAAACACCCCAATTTACAACATAGCTCAACCCTAGATTTTCATAAATTTGATCCAACAGCATTTTTTCCCTTCTTACAAGTATAACCAGACAAAAGAAGTTTTCTTTTTCAAATTTAGAACTATAGTTAATGAAATTGGAAATACAACTCCTCAGGGTGTCTGTGCATATGGAGTGGGGGTGGGAGAAAACAGCAAAAATTTTCCACAATTGTGTTTTTTTTTTTTCCAGCATCAAAAGTCACCACTCTTCAAACCAGCATCCCGGACCCACAAAAAACCCTAATCCCCACACAATGACTATAAAGACCTGGGAAAATCATGAAAAAGATAACCTGCTGGATATATTTCAAAACCAAGCAAAGTTAAGAAATTGACTAAAAGCAAGAAAAAGAGAGTTCAGATGACAGACTGACTTACCCGTAGAAGACTGGCTCAGGTCAATGAGTCTAACACATGTCAATAGCATAGAGCAGGAAGAATGTTCTTCCTGTCCAAGCCATTCAAATATCAACCTGCATAACATTTACATGAAAATCCTTGGTCCAGCCCATTTGCTTTTGACAGCGTCTACTGTAGGGTGGGGTAGCCAAGGTACTCATGGAACAAAATGAGACATATTCTTCCATGGGCTGGGTCAGCAAACACAGGCCGCACGCACACACACACACACACACATCAGTATTATTCCAATATTTAGGTAGAAAAAGTTAAAGAATAATAAGAAATAGCTTTTAAGATATTAGTTAGGCTAATTATAAGCTTAGATAATTTCCTGGGGTTACTTTATTTTTGCTCTTTTAGATGAAATGTTTCTTCATCTGTAGATTTTAGGATCGGAAACTCTTGCACTAAGCTACATTCATATTACCAATGTAATTTTTGCTGATAGATCTATTGTAGATGATTGGCGCTACTCAAACAAATTACTAGGATTTTCCGAGAAAAAAACTGAAAAAAGTCCATATGGTCCTATATCATTCTAACTTAAGAAAAAATACCCTTGACTCAGGGCCAGCCAGTTTCGATGTTCTAAAAAGAGAAAGAATGTAAAATTGAATGCCAAAAGATCTCAACTACTGTAACCTAAACAAAAGTAAATTTCCTCACAAGTTTTTTTTTTTTTTTTTTTAATTTGTAAGGACAAAAGGACACCACACCCTCAGATCTACAGCACACACCCACCACTCTGAGGTTCATCTCTAGTGCAGTTATCAGTCAACTTCTACAAGTCCCTATTTGGCAACAGGCAATGTTATTTATTCTCCAAGGTTATTAATGCCGCACTACACACAGCTCGAGAGAACAGGACAGACAATGGCCAGAAAATCTTCTGAGATATTTCAAAATTGATTCTGTCCTTTGTCTCATAAATCGCCTCCTCCTAGTGATAGTATATCTTAGACAAAAACATGTAATAACATGAGGGACACCTCAAAGGGATGGCAATACACTTTTTTTTTTTTTGAACAGCCAAAAACAGAGAAATTCATTTTCATATCTTCTGACTGTGACAAGGTCAGAAGATTCTCCTTTTCTCTTCCTTTCCCCCTCTTTTCTTTTTTTTTTTTTTTAACTAGGCACCATGCCCAGTGTGGAGCCCAAAATGGGGCTTGAACTCACCACCCTGAGATGAAGACCTGAGCTGAGATCAAGAGTTGGACACCTAACGAACTGAGCCACCCAGGCATCTTTTTTTTTTTAATTGATGTGTAGTTGACATGCAATGTTATATTGAGTTCAGGTATACAAGAGAGGGATTTGACAAGTCTACACACTACATAATGCTCATGACAAGGTATCTTCTGAGCTTCATGCTGCTGACCATTCTGATTCTGGGGGACGGTCACAGCTTCTATTTTCCGAGTGTTTACTAGGAACCAGGAACTTTGCATACACACTATAAAGTGTTTTGGTGGGGTCAGATCTGAGACTGAAATAGACAGAAGAATCAGTTTCGTGATCATAGAATTTTCACGAAGTTCCTTAATTCTTAGAGTATTTGGGGACACACACAGGTACCTAAGCACATGTCCAGTTAGGCACTTGGGTTGCTGTTCAGACTCCACAGTAAAAGCAGTGATTAAGGAAAAGATGACAAACGGTAAGGAGAGACAGTTGGGCCCTGGAGAGAAACTGCCAAGAGAGAGGAAGAGTTGAGGAAGTCATGCTAAATGGACCACCAGGCTTAGCTCCTGAAGGGAGCTGCAGTACTGGAGACAGTGGGAGGCTGCTACTTCCTGACCACTGTGCCTCCCAGCCTGCTGGATTATTTACGTGCCTTGAAACTAACTGAGAGGGTAATTTTAACAATCTCATCACAAGCAGTCCACCCAACACCAGAGTAAGACCTCACTCAGAAGGGAGAGTTGATCTTCTACCAGCCACAGAGAGAAGATTCCTAGGTGATCAGACTTAGAGCTCCAAGGGGGTCAGCATGGAGAGCCTGTGGGCAGGAAGGATCATGAACAAAGAAGACTGCAGAGATAAGAGTGGTGAAACCAGCTTCTTTTCCCCATAATCTCTGGGGGGAGATTACGTCTCTTTCCCTGGGACCCACTACTTGATGGGGCCTGGAGGACATTAGGAGATACCAGTATATGCCCCTAGAGATTCTTGGAAATGTTGAGAAGGGACCCCATGGAGATGAAAGGCCTTCCTATTCAGCAGCAAGTGGGAAAATAGAATTAAGATTTGTCTTTTCTCTAAAAATGACCAACTTGGTTTGTCTTCAATGGATCGGTTAGGCTAGAACTTAACCATTGCAGATATGCAGATATGTATATGTATACATGTAATGTATGTATTGTGTGTTTGAAACCTCAAAAGAACCCTGAAAAGTACTTTCTGTTTCATGGGGGACGTAGAGAGGCAAATTCAAAGAGGTTAGGCTTGTCCAAGTTTACACGGCTAACAAGTAATAGAGTCAGTCTTAAATTCAGGCCATCTTGATTCCAAAGTCTATGCTATGTGGCTAAAACTTCTAAGTCATTAGTGGGAAAAATTTTGAATAAATACAAAAGTAACAGAACAGAATAAGTAACCTTCGTGTACCCATTCTGCAGATTCAGCTATTACCAACCTGTGGCCAATCTACTCTGTCACCCACTAAAACCACCTCTGCATTGTTTTGATGCAAATCCCAGATATCATTAACATTTCTTCCATAAATATTTCAGTCTGAATCTCTAAAAAACAAGGGTGGGAAATAATTTATTTTCTTCTTTTCTCTCTACGTTACAATATGAATTTTTTGGGTCAATAAAGGAACTCTGTTTTTCCCAAGAATGTCCCAAACTGGGCCCCCAATTTTTTTATTATGAGATGTTCTTCTTGAGACAATAATCTTATTAGAGTCCTTTGCTCACTCAAAAAGATCCTCTTAAGAATACGGATATTCACTTTTACCTCACCCTGTGCTTTCTGAAAAGGATGCTAGAGTGTAGCTTCTTTTATGAATATGGGAGATGAAGAAAAAATAAATGTCCAGTTCTCAGGAATACCAGTCCAAAGAAAGGAGGCAGAAAACAATGGAGCAAGGTTGTCAACTCAACAATGTCACTGAGTGCTCAGTCTTGATGTTTTAAATAGGCCTTGGAGGGAGTACCAGAATAAGTATATAAACAGGTGTTCAATGAGTATTAATGGGCAGCTACCGTACACTGAATTTATGCCGAGTGCCAGATGCATATTGTTAATGGCTGCACAACGGCACTCTCCACCAGGCTTCTAATCTACCACAGAATAAATACAAGAAAACAAAGTATTACAATGCAACCAGAGTATATAGGTGACAACAAGGAGGACAAAGAGTTATTGGGGTCTAAAAGAAGGGGGCAAACTCATTTTTTCCTGAGTGGGATAGTTGAGAAAGGGGGAAACAGGCCTGAAAGATGACTTTTCCACAGTTACACAGAGGTAGAAACAGGGAAAAACCTCATCATCTCTCAACTTCTAATTATTCTCATTTCTGCCTCTAGTCCAGAAGGACAGGAGATGCTTGACTGTAAACATTTCTTGCTACCACAAGAAAAGTTTTATGGAAGAGCTGGTTTTGAAATGGGCCTCAACAGTCACATAGAGTTTGAGAAACGGAGAAGTGCATGTGTTCTGGGCAGAGAGAACAGTATAAGCAGGTTTTGTGTTATATTCCAATGATAAATGCTACTCGGTTTCGTGACCTGCAGGGACGACCATAAAACAACAATGAGAAAGGTAGGTTGTGACCAGATTAGAGAGGGGCTCGAAGACCAAATCAAGCTGCTTCTTATGAAGGCTATCAAGGGTAATAAAATATAGTTTGAAGCCAAAGACTTAAGAAAATGCTATGATTTATGGGTCACTGAGGTAAACCACAGATTATGTTTTTTGTCATTTTTATCTCATATTTCATTCCAATTCCCTGCATTTATTAATGAGAATGCTTAGAAAATCGCTTTCTCAGGAGAATTTTCTATTTGTTTAGAGATGGGTGTGGGGAGTCTAAGGGGTAGGAAGTGAGGATCTACTCAAGGGATAGGCATGAGAGAGTGACTCAAGCAGTGACCAGGCTGCAGAGATACTTCAGTGGAGCAGAAACCTGGGAAGGG
Organism: Potos flavus; assembly: GCA_028534135.1. Taxonomy (NCBI): domain Eukaryota; kingdom Metazoa; phylum Chordata; class Mammalia; order Carnivora; family Procyonidae; genus Potos; species Potos flavus. The sequence continues at coordinate 73,028,484 of CM052897.1, forward strand.
GATGGTGAGAAGTGGTGATATCAGCCACCAAGTGCAGTTGACAGACTAGTTCCTGGGGACCCTAGAAGAATGACACAGAAGAGAGCATGAAAACCTCAGGGAGCGTGTACATTTTCCCAGGGATGTTTGATAGGAGTTTCTATTATGGTCTGTTAGCTCCTGTTTCTTAATGGTGTCAAGACCATAGACAAAATCTGTCACATATCATAATGCTAGTGGATTAGATCCTTTTAGATAGCACATTTCTTAGCCAAAAAACTACTTTCAAGGTAATTATGAGTAATTATTATGATTGTAAGGTCTAAATTCAGTGTTCTAAGAGGGGCTGTGAGAAAGGCTTATCTTTTGAAGCTAGACAAACCTGAATTTGAATCCCATGTTTGTTAGTTATCAGTTGAGTGATCTTGGATAAGTTATTTAACCTCTCTGAACTTCACTTGTCTCATCTATAAAAGCAGAGAATACCTACCACTCAAAGTTGTGGAGAAGATTAATAACATGGCATGTGGAAATGCTTTCCTACAAAGTACCAGGTACACAACTAATATTTGTTTCTTCCCCCTTGTTGGTGAAATCAATGCCAGATAAAAGGGAAATTACTAATAACCAAACATCCTGTAAGCTTCCAAGTCCAACTTCCTTTGTTAAACTTTACAAGAACTGCTAAGTAATAGCAAAATAGATTCATTTCCTTTTTCTTTCCTTTTCTTAGCTACTCAATAGGACGGGTACTAAGGAACAGAAAAACACCAGATACACACGCTTAAGAGGAATAATAAAAATAATTTACATAACTCAGTAGTAAAAAGAACCCCATTTTTAAAAATGGGTAAAGATCTGGGTAGACATAGCTCCAAAGAAGATGTACAAGTGGCTGACAAGTACACAAAAGATGTTCAACATCATTTGTCATTAGAGAAAAACATACCCAAACCATCAAAACGACTTCACACCTGCTAAGATGGCTATAATTTAAAAACAAAAACAAAAACCAGACAAATGTTGACAAGGATGTAGAGAAATTAGAATCCTCATACATTACTTGTGGGAATGTAAAATGGGGTAACCGCTTTGGAAATCTGTTTTGCAGGTCTTCAAAATGTTAGAGTTACCATATGGTGTAGCAATTCCACTCCTAGGTATATACCCAAAATGATACCCATATGTGTACACAAAATCTTATATACTAACATTCATAGTAACATCATTCACGTAGCAAAAAAATGGAAACAACCCAAGTGCCCATCAACTGATGGGTGGATACACAAAATGTGGTATATCCATACACTGGAATATTATTTAGTCATAAAAAGGAATGAAGTACTGATACATGCTACAACATGGGGGAACCTTGAAAACACTA
>CM052897.1:73029946-73052696 GCA_028534135.1 Potos flavus
CTCAGACTGAGGTTGGGGTGGGGGGAATGGGGATAGACTGTTGATGAGCATGAGGTTTCTTTTTAGGATGATCAAAATGTTTTTTTTTGTGTGTGTTTTTTTAAAGATTTTACTTATTTATTTGACAGAGAGAGAGAGGCAGAGAGTAGGCGGGGGGGGGGGGGGGGGAAGCAGGCTCCCTGCTGAGCAGAGAGCCCTATGCGGGGCTTGATCCCAGGACCCTGAGATCATGACCTGAGCTGAAGGCAGAGGCCTTAACCCACTGAGGCACCCAGACGCCCCTCATCAAAATGTTCTAAAATTAATTTTGGTGATGACTATGTAATTCTGTGAATTTATTTAAAAACATTTAATTGAATCAAATGTTTAATATGTGAATTATATCTCAAGCAATGAAAGAAAAAGGAAGACGGATTGTTATATCCTGAAACAGAACTGTGGGTTCCATTTGATTGAGAAAATTATGGAGCTCAGGCTCAGGTTGTAGACTGAGGAGGCACTCCATACATACCTCCATAACCTGGAGAGTTTGCCTAAATAATGTTATTCAGTGTTACTTTTTTTTTTTTTTTTTAGGTAGAGAAGTACCATTAGCACCTCCCTGAATCAATGAATACTCTCTGGGCACTGCCCTACTTTGTGATTTTTTACAAAGTACCAGCACATCAACTGTTACCTAGGCTTGGCTTCAATTCTTAGAGAGACAATGAGACCTGAGACTTCTTAGAGTCATTAGTGAATTTTAAGTCCCAAAGCAGCCTGCCTCTTTAACCAAATGTTCAGTGTACTTAACCAAAATTTCCTTTTGGCTATATATCCTTGAGTTTATACTACAGAACGGGTAGAAAGCTCCCAAATGACTGAATTTTAATTTCTTGCCATCAAAGGTTGGCATTTCTCATGCATCTGTGTTTTGTAGTATAAGAGTCATACTTGATATGAGTGCCCATAATACTTCAAAAAAAAAAAAAAAATATATATATATATATATATATATCCCCCATGGAAGAGGACCAGGATACAGCAGTACTAAAAATAAAGTAGAAATATAGTCAAATGCTCACTTCCATCCTTAGGTCATCATTCATCCTGATGCAACCAGAAAGATTTGATCCTGGGTGGGGGCCAACTTTAGGGCTTGGGCACCTGACAATAGAAAGCGAAGTTTCTTACTACGGAGAGAAAGACTGAGAATTTCAGCAGATACCAAATGTTTCCTTCCCTGTCCCAGCTTAACCAAATTTCTAATTAAGTTCATGGTTTTAGTAAGACGTAAGGAAAGAGAGCGCCAACCTCCACCAGAGAGAGGTTGCAAACCATAGAGAAGCTAGCCAAAAATGAAAATAAAGAATTTGCAATTCAAAGTCTTGCTTCCTCACCATTGATACAGAAAGGAAATTTCACAGGAGTGGACAGTGCTCACAAACTCCACTGACATTTTGAAACTTTCCTAAGGAAATTCAGTCTGTGTACTCAGAAAGGTGAGCACAGATGAACTTCAGGAGAGGGTGGGTGTGGGGACAGGGATTAGCAGAGGCTCATTAACCTTGAGGAAGAAGGAATATGATCAAAACCAACCTGAATAAGTTAACTTAGCAGTATACAGTATATTCCTAAAAACTAGGAAACATTCAGGTAGCCTAATTTGTCTTTTACATTTTAGAATGGACATTAGGGAATTCAAAGAACAAGAAAAGTCACTTCAAGAAAACTACAGAGGTATCTTTGTTTTAAAATTGCCAATTTTCAGAAAGTCAGAAGTTCCATCATAAGAATTCCATAATAAAGATGTGATGGTCTCAGGATACAAAAGTCTAACTGATTAAAAGTCTAGGCAATAGGAAGAGGCCACCTGTGAAGAACAGAGTACGTATATTCTGCTCTTTTAACTTACTTGCGTCTTCTAGTCACATCCAAAGCACCATCTTCTGTTTCTCCATAGTTGGGCCTTTCACATGAAGCCTGGATTCGTTTGGCTACACCTGAGAGAAGTGTCAATCCCAGTCTTGGAATTGCTGGGAGACTCTCTAGATACAAGACATCTGCAGAACAGAAAAGAATAAAACCAACAATTTATTTCTGGTTTAAACTATATAATAAATATACATGTATCTATATTTATTTTTATATAGAATAAATATATAATGTGTTAATGTATATAAATGACATATAATTTATATATATAAATTTATATAATATATAAATACATAATAAACTTATATATAATATATAAATTCTTTCCTTCTTGAGAGGTTGGACCATTTCTGAAAAAGCAGAAGTCAATTCTATTAACCCTCCCCCTCCTTGATGCTTAGTTATATGAAGTGAAAATGCCACTTTTTTTTTTTAAGCAGAGTGGGTAAGGGGCAGCTGTTGACCCAGCTGGAGGGGTCAACAACCTGCAGCCAGAGGGCGAAATACAGCCAGTTGCCTGTTTTGGTAAATAAAGTTTTCCTGTAACACAGACACACCCATTCGTTCAATACTGTCCATGGCTGCTTGCGTGATACCAAGTAGTTGCTGCAGAAGCCACACAGCTGCCAGAGCCTGAAGGATTTACTGTCCGGCCCCTGACAGAAGCAGCTTTCCCAACTCCTGAAGAGAAAATGGTCAGACATGGTGATGGGGACCCGTTAAAGAGACAAAGGAAATAGGGTAACAGACCATGTATTCTGGAGGAAACCATCTTGTTATGTGTTTTTCTGAGTATAGGAAACAGCAGAGTTTGATAGGAAAAAACACAGGCTTGGGAGTCCATCAGAAATTTTTAGTTCAAATCCTGGTTCTGCCACATACTAGTTGTGTGCTCTTGGATTCACGACTAAACCACTCTGAGCCTCAGCTTACTTACCTATGAAGGAACACATGACCTTAGGCAAACTACTAACTCAATATTCCTCTATTTTCTTATCTTGAAAATGGAAATTACATTAGCATCTACCTGGCAGGGATGTGGCAAGCATTAAATGAGGTAATACTGATGTTAAGAGAAGAGAACAGGCATCTGCAGACACCGTCAGGTTGTGGTTGTGTTATTACTGGGTTAGTGTGAGTAAATTGTCTCTGTAAAGCCCTATGCTATTGATTGCTACAAAACAGCCATTCCATTAGTAGTGAGAGTAGTTTTCCCTTCTCTAGTTGAAATGATCCACAGATCCGTCTACTTGCTATTTATTTCTTCTTAACTTTATTTTGATAACCATCCCATGTCTTCTGTCATATCAGAACCAGCCATTAACTTTTGCTTTCAACCGCATCTCGGTTGTGATGAGAGATGTCACTACAATGAGCACTTCCTAAGATGAAATTCATTCTCCTTAGCCTGACACTGAGTCAGAGCCCACAATTTGACCCACAACCTGCTCCAAACTTATATTCTACTGTATCACAACCAAACTCCTCGTTTCAAAAACGACTTGTCCAGCTTTGATTCTTCTTCAAATACTTGAGGCTTTTGCACTCTTCTGTTTTGTTTTGTCCTCCCCAGTTAGAATACTTTTCCCATGCTTTTTGCTATTCCAAAGGCAACCCATCTTTCAAGGCCTGGTTCAACTCTCATTTCTTCTATGCAGCCTTCTTGGACTTCTCTGAGCCCATTCTAACCTCCCTGATAATCTGTGAGCTATCTTAGGGTTTTCTTTATTATACAGAATATGGTGCCTTGTACAGAGTAGGCGCTCAAACAGAAGTTGACTGACAGAAGTCAGGGATAAATATCCAAGTATTTAACAACTTGTCCTATACAAATATAATTGTGATTGATTATTTTCCCTTTCAAAAAGAACCTCACCCTCAGCCATGCCTGATAGGGTGGCTATCCACCATGGCCGCCCCCCCCCCGTAAGAGGGGGGCTATTCATGCTTACCCAGCCGAGGTGTATACCCGCACGTGTGTATGAAGGTCAGGAGTGTCTGATGTGTTCTTGCTTCTTGACCACTATATCGCTTATGGCAACACTGCTTCTGAACAGAAAATTAAAAAGGATTAGCTATCTAAAGGGGTATAACATATTTCATTATCTCTTCTCTTCATCTCCAAAGGTAGTAAGACTATCACTGGTCTCAAATAAACCTGTGAGAGAGGTCAGGAAGAAAATAAATGATTCCAAGTCATAAAGCTTTCAACCTTTTAATCAAAATCTATGCTCTATGGGTAAAGTATAATTCTCATTAAAAAATTACAGTTCAATAATTTAACAGAATTATACCAATTCCCAATAAACGACAGTCATATAAGCAAAAGCCTTGAGGTAAAAGGTATGGGTGATGGGTAAGCTTAGTTATACAATACTTCTTCATGATACCACAATCAGAGAATTTAATGTATCGCCATATCGTAGGGTCTACCGGCATTGTGTGCATGTGTGTGACAAGGAAAAAGAATAGGTAGGGACGCCTGGGTGGCTCAGTTGGGTAAGTGGGTTAAGTGTCCAACTCTTGATTCCAGCTCAGGTCACGGTCTCACGGTCATGAAATCAAGCCCTGTGTTGGGCATGGAGTCTGCTTAGGATTCTCTCTGTCCCCCATCCCCTGCTTGCGTTCTCTCAAAAGAAAAAAAAAGTTTAAAAAAAGAGAGTAGATATCCATTGCTTCATCTAATAATCTCTCAAAAGTGGTCTGGCTTAGAGTTCTAAGACTACTAAACATACTGGACTTGACTTTCTTTTTTGACACAGTAGTGATTCACAACTGGCACCTAAATTGTTTCAAAAAGCTTAAACTTACCAGTTGTTCTTGAAATGGTTGTTGAATTCCATCTGTGCAGGACAAGGGATCGCATTGAGGAAACTCCTCATCTAAACAGCTCTGTCATAGGAAAACGGTGGAGCATATTCAAAGGCAGAATGATGACAGCATCAAGGATACAAAACGTATTACACTTAAGAGAAGATATGATGCTCCCCGAGGAGGGTGGTATTGGCCAGTTCTGTCAAGTATTTGAGAGAACAGGCTTGCCATTGTAAAGCCTTCATTGCATTTTCCCCCTACTTGTTCTAGGAATGAAAGTCAAAGATCAGGGATGGGAAATGCAACGGCTTTGTCACTGAAATCTTTAGGCAGAAGCCAAAGAAGGTTGCTGGAGACAGGTCGGTGTAGTGAAAATGGTGCCTCTGAAAATCTCATAGCAATCAAATTGTGGCCTTGTCCAAGAGGTAGAAACATACCTATCGCAGTTATATTATAATAGAAAGTTGTATTTGGTGCTCCTGATAAGATTAAAGCATATTTAGATGTGGAGGTTTTTGGGGTGCCTGGGTGGCTCAGTGGGTTAAAGCCTCTGACTTCGGCTCAGGTCATGGTCTCAGGGTCCTGGGATCGAGCCCCCACATCCGGCTCTCTGCTCAGCAGGGAGCCTGCTTCCCCCTCTCTCTCTGCCTGCCTCTCTGCCTACTTGTGATCTCTCTGTCAAATAAATAAATAAAATCTTAAAAAAAAAAAAAAAAAGATGTGGAGGTTTTTCCACTTCAATTTACTGTAGGGGGCTTTTTAGGCACTCTGCCTGGCTTAATCTCCCACATGAATAATTTTTTTTCTACTTAAACAGATGTGCCTGCATTATGCCTTGGAAACAGATACATGCAGACACCACCCTTCTTTCTTCCCTTCTCCAGTCCCCTCCCCCAGTGCCAACCTTACTGTTCCTTATGTTCCTCATTTATGAACAAAAAGGAGAAATTCACCAAGTAGCATAAGCAAAGGAAACACATTGAACTCTACCATGGATATATTGAGATATCCAGACAGGAAGGAGTTAAAGTTTAATTCAAATAGCAGGGGTGTCTGGGTGGCTCAGTTGGTTAAGTGTCTACCTTTGGCTCAGGTCATGATCCCGGGGTCCTGGGATCAAGCCCTGAGTCAAGCTCCCTGCTCAGTGGGGTGCCTGCTTCTCCCTCTCCCTCTGCCCCTCTCCCCTGCTTGTGTGCTCTCTAATAAATAAAATCTTTAAAAATAAATAGGAGAAAAAAGAGACAGGAACCATCCCAGCCCATCCAACAGTACACATTCAAGAGTATGAGAAAGGAGGTGCCTAAGACGAAAACACTGGCCCTTTGCTAATAGATACAGTAAATTCTAAAATGCTTCCTCTTTGAAAGATATTATTAGGAGCCATTCACTAATGTGAGTTCCCTGCTCTTGTTTTGCTAAATGCTTTTGGTGCAGAAGAGAACAAAGTCCACCAGAGCATTTTCTCCTAAGTTGGTTATTTAATTTTATGATCAAAATTATTATCTATTATAAATTACCTTCAAAACCTTACACAAATTGGACCTCTTCCCCATAGTAAATACATATCACAAGGTTTTTTGTTTTTTACCTGAAACAGCAAGCCATGGAGGTGTCCTTTAATTAACTTCTTTCTCAGTGACTCAGTTGTTGCTAGAAAGAGAATTCATAACAGGCTTAATAGGACAATTTGTAACCCCCTTTCCCTCGGTTCCTTTCATAAACTTTTAACAGCTTAAATTGGGGGTCTGTGGAAAGGAGAGAGAAAGCAGTAACTTCTGAGAATGGCGTTCTCAACTCAAGTCTGGTGGGAATGGAAGAGCAGAACAAAGGCTAGAGCAGCTAACCCATGATCACCCCTGGGCATTCCAAATTCCCCTTGACAGATGCAAGAGATGTCCTCTAGAAGTGAGTCACAGAATGAGTCCACCTTAACACAGGAATACATCCTCTCTCCCAGAAGCCTGTGCATGAGCAGTGAGTGAGTGACGGCAACCCCTAGAATCGGAGCCCTGTGATCCCAGAATCCTACGGGTAGGTCTGAGATGACGAGAACACTGCTGTCCAGAGGATTTCAATGATAACTGGTTAGTCATGCTGGGATCAGACTCACAGGATAAGGCTCAATTCAGTATACTTTTTCATGAAATTAAAAATGTTTATCTTTCTACTTCACTGAAATTTGCTTCCCAGTAACTTCCAATTTCTCATCTCTGGATGAGAAATGAGGGAAAAAAAAGTATTTTTAACTCTTTGAGTTACACAGGTACATAATACTTATCTGACAATCCATACTCTTTAAAATATAGACAAGAGCCAGAAAATAGGCCCAAATCTTTTGCACCAAAATAGATGTTGATATTCATGACCTTTATTCCTGTGGCAATTCCTCACACTTCCACTCATACAGTAGGCTCTGAATTTATACATAATTCTCACAAGCTCTGACTGCCTTCTCAACCCACAGATGATTAAAAACAAAAATTACATGAGGGTAGGAAGCTCTGCTAGATGGAGACATATTAATAGCTACCACTTTTTTTTTTTTTTAACACTAACAGCAAGGAGAATTAACAGCAAATACTCTGGTGTCCAAACATACTGCTTTATATCTCAATAGCCTGACGAAATTCTGAGCCATTAAAATATTATTATTATATGCGAAAAGTACGCAATCTAACAAAATTTTTTTTCTAAGAAAAAAGGCTTGAAAAGCTTCAATTATATTGAAAATTACCCATGTAAAATTCTATTTTGTAAGGATTTTTTTTGTAAAAATAACTTATTTCACAATTAAGCTTGACATAGTGTTACTAGGCCCACTAGGAGGAAAATACCTCTTAAAAAATTTCTAAAATATTTAGGAAATTAAATTATTTAATTTTTAATACTTAAAACTCTAGTAAAGATTCGATTTGAGAAAATTCTTTTAACTGTATTAAATAAATCCTTCTCCCAATCTACATCTAAGCAATAGCAACCAAACCTTTCAGATGGGACCAACATTATGTTTGTGAAGGTCATGTATCTCCAAAACACTTTCCAAATAGGCTTGTGTTTCGGAAGAGATAATGAGTTAGTATAAGACTATCTAAATTGCCCATCTGCTTTCCCACCAGGCAATCTTGGGTTTTAGGAATAGTCCATCTCAAAACGTTTAAATTGTAAACCTTATTTCAACAGATGTTTTGTGCAACATGTAGCAACTATTTCCATATGTTCCATGAGGCAAAACACGTTGCCTTATGACTCTAATTTGCATTCACCTTTGCATTCTTTTTTATGTGTTTGGAGTTGGACCTGCCATGTCTCTAGGACATTTAGATTTTACATGGGAGCAAATGAAACAATGGCCACTGTATCCCCTGCTGTGGCCATCTGTGATATAAAATGGGACCAGGTGTCTTGGATACACTGCCTTTGAAGGAAGCTGAGATAAAACAACTGTCCAAATGACTATGCAATGAGACTGTCAGGCAAAGGCCCTACAATTAGTTGGCTGTTGATAATTAAAACTATATATTAGTATTAGAGTGCTAATAATGCTATCAGTGATGGTTGACATTTATGGAACATGAACTTTTATAACACAATCTATGTGTTATCTTATGTTCTATAAAACTGTGTATTAAAAAAAATCAAGTTTCATTGAAAACCACAGACCAGGAGAAAATAATTCCCAACACATATATCTGTCAAAGGACTTGTATCCAAAATATGTAAAGAAATCATACAACCCAATGACAAAAGGACAAGTGTCACAATTTGAAAATGGCCAAAAGACAGGTATTTCAGGGGAGCCTGGGTGGCTCAGTTGTTAATCATCTGCCTTCGGCTCAGGTCATAATCCCAGAGTCCTGGGATCAAGTCCCATATCAGGCTCTCCGCTTAGCAGGGATCCTGCTTCTCCCTCTCCAGCTCCCTTGTGCTTGTGTTCCCTCTCTTGCTATCTCTGTCATAAATAAATAAAATCTTAAAAAAAAAAAAAAAAAAAGACTTAGATATTTCACAAAGAAGATATACAATAGCCAATCAACACAACAAATGAAAATCACAACAAGATACCCAGAAGAGTAACAAAAATGGAAAAGACTGACGCCACCACGCACTGATGCTGTAGAGAAACCGGAACTCCCACACACTGCTGGTGGGAGTGTGAAATGTTACTGACCCCATGGAAAACTGGCAGTTTCTTAAATAGTTACAGCTGCACTATGACCTAACAACTCTGCTTGTAGATCTTTGTTCTAGGTTAAGGAAAACATATGTCCACACAAACACCCATACACAGACGTTCATAGCAGCTTGCTCCATACCAACCCCAAATTGCAAATAATTTAGATGTCTAATAATAGGAGAAAAGATAACCAAATTGTGGAACCATTCATACAAAGAAATATGACTCCATCATGAAAAAAGGCATGTCACTAATAAACACAACATATTAAGATAAATATTATGTTGAGAGAAGACAAAAACACAAAAGTACATATTTTATATCTCAATTCTAGAAGCTAGACTAACCCATCAGTGATAAAAATCAGATCAGAAGTTGATTCTTACAGTGGTGGAGGTGGGGGAAGGGCAGTGACTGGAACGTAGCACAAGGGAACTTTGTGGGGTTACAGTTCTGTGTTTCGATGTGCATTTGGCAAACTGGTTAAACAATACACTTAAGGAGGTGCCTGGGCAGCTCAGTCCGTTAAGCGTCTGCCTTCAGCTCAGGTCATGATCCCAGGGTCCTGGGAAAAAGCCCTGCCTAAGGCTCCCTACTCAGTGAGGAGCCTGCTTCTCTCTCTCCCACTCCCTGTGCTTTTGCTCTCTCTCTCCCTAATAAATATATAAAATCTTAAAAAGAAAATACACTTAAGATCTGAACATTTCGTGATATGTTAATTATGCATTAATTTTAAAAAAGAACAACAACTTGTTCTTTTAAAAATTACAAGAACAAAAATAACAGAGTTTACGAAATAAACTCGGGTTAGGAAGAGATCACCAAAAATGTATATGCAACATGTAACCAGAGCACTAACAAACACAGTTATAAATTATTAGTGCCTCAGAAGATAATTTGGGTCACGGAGATGTGCCTCTTAAAATGACCAAAGGCGGCCTCACAGGGTAATAGAAATGCACAATAACAAAAGCGTGGAGATGCTGGTGACATTTAAATGGCACAGCGCTGGTGGGATGCTAAGGAAATGCAGATGGACTTGGAACTCAGGCAGTGGGACTGCTAAAGTGAACGCAGCGGGGCGTACCGTCTGCCAGAGCTCTGCAAGGCTGGGCGGCCCTTCTCTAGGGGAGGAGGCCCAGGTGCAGAGACTTGTTTTTAATTTTCTTAAAATAAAGCTAAAAGGGCTCCTGCTGCTTACCAGCAGCCAAGCCGAACACTCTCTCCTTCCGCGCTGAAGGTTATAGTTCTATTCCTACCAACCCAGATCCTATTCCTGGAAAAATCGTGAATGAAACGATACAACTTCCATATTGCACTCACGTCATTACCCATTGGCTAAAGGTGAATGAAGTAACGCACGCGGCAGAAACGTGCTCTAGCGGAACTGACTCTCCCAAGTACGACCAAGCACTGGCTATTGTTTTGCATTTGTTATTTATAAATTAACTACTGCGTTTTCTGGAAGCGGATACTGAGACTCAGAGAGGTAAAGAGATTTGCCTAACTTTATCCAGTTTCGCTTTTGACTTAGAATCAGAACATAGGTTAAGTTCAAATACCACGCTCTTAATCATTACGCTATACTGCCTCCTAGATTATTTCATCCATTTCTGCATCCTACATTTGGGAAAACTTTGGCCCCCATCCCGTCAGAGCTGCTGAGCAAGATCTATCTGATTTGGGGGTTTTCCCCCTGGTCCTCAACCCAACACCTATCTTTAAGTGCCTCGATCACCTCAACTCCCCTTTCTTGTCTCATTTCCCTCTTGTGTACTGACTGCTCAAGACACGTGGCTCTTACCTTGTATCCATCTTCAAAGCCATAAGGTTCTTATCTGTCCCATACCCCATGCCGTCCATGCTAAGGACAGCAAGTTAGAAGACATTTCCCAGGGATATCATCCAGGTGAAAGCCTTCTCTAAAGTTTGTAGAGATACTAGGTTCAAATAAGGAGTTAGGATATACAGGAGCTGCTCAGGCTGTCTTGCCAAGGAAATATTTATAGTTTCTAAAGGTAATCAGTTCGGGGTACCTGGGTGGCTCAGTGGGTTAAAGCCTCTGCCTTTGGCTCAGGTCGTGATCTCAGGGTCCTGGGATCGAGCCCCGCATCGGGCTCTCTGCTCGGTGGGGAGCCTGCTTCCCCCTCTCTCTCTGTCTGCCTCTCTGCCTACTTGGGATCTCTCTCTGCCAAATAAATAAATAAATAAAATCTTTAAAAAAAATAAAAATAAAAATAAAGGTAATCAGTTCCCTCTTTGTTGATTAAACAGGGACTCAATGAAGATTTCATGTTAGATGGGGGTAAGAAGAGGATGAACAGTAAAGAGATGATCGTCTATACTAGATCAAAAGTGGTCTATGTTTCATTAGATTCACTCTAATATGTCGGGTAAATACCCTAGAGCTAAGAAGACTTTTGGTTTCCTTTTCAAAACAAACATCCATTTATACACCTAGTATTGCCTTTGTTAACAAGATACTTAGATACATACGTAGGTAAGGAGCAGAAGAAAGAAAATATGTAAGTAACCATTCAAGAAACTTAGCAGTTCTAATGGCACATGTCAGGGAGGCTGGTATGTACACTTACAATCTCATACATCAGTCTAGTCCTGGCGGCCACTAAAAACTTGAACATTACTTCTTCAATATTAAGTTCAGGATTTCTAATCAAATGTCATGAACCACTTCCTAGTTCCAGTTTATGAAACCTGTCATTGACCTGAACATTTGGACACAATCACTGAATCCCCACCCAATTTGCTAAGGAACCATTCTCAGATGCGACAAAAAAGCCATTGCCTTAAACACTTAATAAATGTAGTAAGCTAACCAGAAAGTTTCAGAAGAACTAAGTGGATTTGAATATTTTTATTTTCTGACTCAATTCAAACGTCTGACTCAGAATTCAAACAGCATGTGGTGACAGTGGCAATGGTGGAATGTGCCAGGATGTGTTTATGTGATAACTGTCCTACCTCACTGACATTTTTCACAGTCTATCTGGATAATCTCCACAGAACATTTAAAAAATATGTGCCACCTAAATTTCCCTCTTGTTGCAAAGGTTGATTTTTAAGGGCATTGTTAGAAAAATCCTTATAAGCAAAGGTCTTCAGAGCAAAATCCTGATGCATATGCCTTCTATGGGTAGCAAAAGATACAAACGAGTAAAAGAATTAAAAAAACCAGGCAGGTTGTGAGCAACTCATGACAGAAAGGAGGCATCCACTCTACTTTATCCAACCAAGAAAAAAAAATATATGCATGCAACCCATGATAGCTTTCATCTCCTATTTTTAATAGTATTTGGACCAATGAAGTAGGAAGACAATAGCAACTTCATTATATCAAGAATGTATATTTGGGGATAAGGTACAAAAGTTGACTCTTCCAAGAAGGTACTGAAAGGAAATCAAAGGAGGGGGGAGTTGTGGGAGGAGATAAATTCTTAGTTTTATAAAACTATGGGATATAATGTTGACTTAATCAAAGATAAATATAACTGAACCAAAAGATTAGTCCTCTAAGCACAGTGTCTAAAGCAAACATACCATAAACCAAATTTGGAATGCCTTATTATTCGTGTCTCAACATGAACACTTCTAATCACAAGGAAACCTTTTCAGTGCCCTCTGAGCAATCATAAAATAATGTATAGATTATGTAATTTAAAGCCTTACACTGACAGAGTAAACTGATACTTAAAATTACTGAAAACTAGCAAGTCCTGCAAGTTTTTAAAAAAAATAATAATAAAATATTGAATAATTACTGTTACATTAGAACTAGCCAAGTCCTTTAAACTTTTAAACAGCATTGTCAGATAAGGAAGGGTACAGGAAGGGTACAATAAATCTAAAACAAACCCAGGTCTGAAAATCTCCTTCTCTAGCTTAGCTTAAGCTGATAATTCATTTGTTACCGAAATCAATAATTTTGTCTAAAAAGAGCATCTAGGACAGCTAGAACAAGAAGCTGGCCAAACAAAAGCAATTGCCTGATAAATGGTCAAATAAGCAAGCTTTATTTTGACCAAATTATGTTTCTTTTTTTTAAAAAAGATTTTATTTATCCATTTGAGAGAGAGTGAGAGAAAGCATGAGAGGGGAGAAGGTCAGAGTGAGAAGCAGACTCCCCGTGGAGCAGGGAGCCCGATAGCCCGATGTGGGATTCGATCCCGGGACTCCGGGACCATGACCTGAGCTGAAGGCAGTCGCCCAACCAACTGAGCCACCCAGGCGCCCACCAAATTATGTTTCTAGAATAAAATTCACTTCAGAATAATCTGACATCTATCATTTGACAATTGTCTTTCCACCTAAATCCTTAGTAAACACTTTCAGATAATACAGAAAAATGACAAATACTCCATTTTTAAAGCAAAATATATATGTAAAGAGCACATTAAAATTTAAAAAGGATTTTCACATATTTAATATTTTGATATACTGAATTCATAAATATTTTTCCCACCCCTAAAATTACCACGTAAAAGAAAATAGAGAGGCAGGTCCTTTTCTACCATGTAATGGGTACAAGCTAGCTAATAAAATCAGGGTAGAATAGGTAAGGCATTTGCAAGTTCAAATATCCCAGGCATATAAGATTTTTTTCCTGCTTGTTTACTTTTACAGATATTGAGAACTTTATTTATTTATTTTTTGAGAACTTTAGTTTTTAAAGAAATAACAGTCATGGACAAATCCAGCTCATAAAAAAAAAAAAAAAAACTGAAAGGGAAAGTCAGCCGTTAAAGCAGCCTACTTGGACGCTAGGCAAGCCTCTCTGGAAGCCCACGATACTGCCTTTTGGAACGATTTTACTGTCATAAATGTGGGTATTAACACAGCAGCTGTCATCTACAAAAATGGCTGTAGTCTTTTTGCCCCACCTCCGAGTGGACTGAATTGGGACATATACACATATTTGCTACTCACTTTTCAGTTTTCTCGTCTTCTGCTCAAGTGCCTGGCAAGCGTTCACCAACTCGGTATTTATAGCCCGGAGATTCCGTTGTTCCAAGATTGCTTCCTCTAATTCATGCAGCAAAGACTTCGCTTTGTCACCGGCTGAGTGGGCTGCCGGATCTCGATCCTGAACCTGGACACATACGGTTAGTACTGGATTTTAGCAGGGTGGCCAGGAAAGAAAGCAATGGAGCGCACCCTGGTATTATGCACACGAAACTGAAAATGTGCTTTTCTTCTCAGGGAAGTGATAAGCCTCTACTGAACTTCTGCAATTCTGTGTTTGCATGGGCTTTGTATGCCTGAGCTATTTCTACAGCGGCAGAAGTCCTGATATGTCAAGTCGCCTCTTTCTGCAAAGATGCCTCTTTCATCAGTAGGCTGTTGACACCGCCTCTTTTACAACTCCCCCCGTACTTCCTCCGCTCACTGCTGGTCGTCAGGGACTGAACTTCGCAGTTCCTCTTTGGGGTTTTTTTTTTTTCTGTTCCTCCTCCGTTTTTTACTTCATGGTTTCAAGGACCTCTGAGGAAACTTCCCCTTGAATATAAAGTAGTCACGGGCTGCCTACCTGCCCCTCTCTGTCCTCCGGCCATTGGCTGGTTCCTTGGACCTTCTTCCTAATGACAGCTTCCTGGTTGACAGCATCTCCTTGCCCTTGTTCAAGGGCTTCTCTTTGTTTCTGCCTGAAGTTAAAAAAAAAAGTCCAAACCACAAGCTGTCAGTGACATTTCAACTGAGAGTCACCCCTGGGAAGTTGTGACAAATTCAAACTTAGAGCACTTCCTCAGAGATCAGAGGAAAAAGTGAAAGTATTTACATACATATACATGCTTACCAAATAGAGAATTTAAATCAAAGCAATCATATTGATCCGTTGGCCTGGTACCCTCACTTTGCAGACCAGGGCATTTGGTCTCCTCTTTTACACTGGAATATTCAGTTTCCCACAAGCTACATTCACCATAGTAATTGGCATCAGTCACCAATGGCTTAGAAGATGGCACGGAAATTAGGTCACTGTGACAGGTGCAGTATTTACACATCAGAGCTAACTGTTTCAGAAAAAGAAAGGAAAGGAAAAGATGAAGGAAAAGAATTAAAAAAAAAAAAAAAAGGAAGGAAATAAGAGCTTTGGGTCGTTGACCATGGCCTTTTCTCTTTAAGAGTTGTCAATCATGCTAAATCGTGAGCATAGGAAGGGCTGCCCCAAGCACAGATGGAACACTAGATGTTAGTATTTCTGAAAACTTGACTCCCCTCCCTTACTCCCTCACTCCAAATCTTAGTGTTGCTACGTTACCTCTCTTTTGGATCCAACTCTAATCCTCCAAAATTTATTAAAATGCACCTGCTCTCAGTTAGCTGATGAGATTATTTAAATCATGCTAGGTATCAATATATCAATGACCATCTGGAAACAACTTGACCTGAATAAGGATCGTATCTTTAGCTCAAAGGGATGATAAACTTGGGGAACTTCAAAGCAATGAGGAAGACATTGTCAGATTTAGGCCTTGTGCACGCCTCTCAAACATTAACACAGTCAGAATCTCATGGTATAGTGGCATAAATCTAGCCCTAGCTACAAGAAGAACTGCACGAGAGACAAGGATGGTCACACAGAATGCTTACCATCGTGGTAAACTAGCAAACAAAACTCTAAACAAAAGTAAAAACTACCTAAACAACCTACTGAGCCTTGTTCAATACTTACAGTCAGTCCCTTGATTTAAATTTTGATAAGAACATTTAACATGAGGCCTACCCCCTTAACACATTTTTAAGTGTATACTATTGTTAACTCTAGGTACAATGTGATACAGAAGATCTCTAGAACTTACTCGTCTTGCATAACTGAAGCTTTATACCCGTTAAATTATAACTCTGTTTCCCCCTCCTCTAGTCCCTGGAAGCTACCATTATTCTACTTTCTGCTTCTCTGAGTTTGACTATTCTAGATACCTCAAAGAAGTGGTATGATGACATATTTGTCCTTCTGTAACTGGTTAATTTCACTTAGCATAATATCCTCAAGATTTATTCATGTTATCACATGTGACAAAATTTCTTTCTTTTTAAAGGCTGAATAATATTCCATTCCATTCCATTGAATAATATCCATTCCATGAATAATATTCCATTCCATTTTCTCCATTTACCACTCAAACATTTAGGCTGTGTCTACATCTTGGCTATTGTGAAGAATGCTGTAATAAACATGGGTGTGTAAATATTTCTTTAAAATTTTGCTTTGAATTCTTTTGCACATATATCCAGAAGTGGAATTCCTGGATCATATAGTTCCATTTTTAATTTTTGAGGAAATTCCATACTGTTTGCCATAGCAGTTGCACTGTATTAAATTCCTACCAACAGTATACGGAGTTTTAATTATTTCTCTACATCTTTGCCAACACTTGGTATCTTCTGGTGGTTATTTTCTTTCCTTTGGTTTTTAATAATAGCCTTCCCTAACAGGTGTGATTCATTCATCACTGTGAATGACTCATTGTGGGTTTTATTTGCATTTCCCTGATGATGAGTGATGTTGAGCATCTTTTCATATACCTGTTGGTCAACTGTATGTCTTCTTTGGAAAAATGTCTATTCAAGTCCTTTGCTATTTTTAAATTGGGTTTTTGTTACTGAGTTGTTATAGTTTCATGTATTTTGAATATTAACCCCTTATTGAATAGATGGTTTGCAAATATTTTCTTTCATTCCATAATGTACCTCTTCTCTGTTCATTGCTTTGCTGTTCGGAAACTCTTAAGTCTGATGTAGACCCACTTATTTAACTTTGCTTTTGTTGTTTGTGTTTTTGATGTCATAGCCAAGTCCACTGTCATGAATATTTTTCCCCAAGTTTTCTTCTAGGAGTTTTACAGTTTTAGGTCTTATATTTAAGTCTTTAATCTATTTTGAGTTGATTTTTTGTATATGGTATATAACAAGGGTTCAACTTCATTCTTTTGCACATGACTATCCAGCTTTTCCAACATCATTTGTTGAAAAGACTATTCTTTCTCCACTGTGTATTCTTGGCACTCTTAGTCACAGACCAGCCTATCATTTATGCATGGGTTTATTTCTGGGCACTGTATTCTATTCCACTGTCCTTAGGCCACTACCATACTGTTTAATTTACTATAGCTTTGTAATACATTTTGAAATAAAAAAGTGTGCTACCTCCAGCTTTGTATTTCTTTCTCAAGATTGTTTTGGCTATTCAGGATCTTTTGTAGTTCAATGTGAATATTAGATTTCTTTTTCTATTACTGTAAAAAATGCCAGTAGGGTTTTGATCAGTATTGCACTGAATCTGTAGATAAGTTTGGATATCATGGACATTTTAACAATATTAAGTCTTCTAATCTAGGAACACAGAATGTCTTCAGTAATTTGTATCTAATTTCTTTCAGCAATGTTTTACAGTTTTTAATGTGTAAGTCTTCACCTCCTTGCTTAAGTTCATTCCTATTTTATTCTTATTGATGGTATTTTAAATGAGATTGTTTTTCCAATTTCTTTTTTGGATAGTTCATTGTTAGTGTACAAAAATGCATCTGATTGTTGTATGTTGATTTCGTATGCTGCAATTTTGCTGAATTTGTTTATTGGTTCTAACAACTTTTTGTGGAGTCTTTAGAGTTTTCTATATATAAGATCCTGTCATCTGCAAATACAGATGATTTTACTTCTTCCTTTCCAATGTGGGTGCCTTTTATTTTCTTTTCTTGCTTAATTGCTCTGGTTAGGACTTCTATGTTGCTTAGAAGTGGTGAGAGTGGGCATGCTTGCCTTGGTTCTGATTTCAAAGAAAACACATTCAGTCTTTCATCATTGAGTATGATGGTAGCTGTGGTGTTTGCATATATAGCCTTTATTATGTTGAGGCAGTTTCTATTTCTAGTATTTTGAATATTTTTATCATGAAAAAGTGTTAAATCTTGTCAAATGCTTTTCTTCATCAATCCAGATGATCATGTGATACTTATCTTTCATTCTGTTAATGTGGTCTATCACATTCATTTGCGTATGCCGAACCATCCTTCCCTTGCAGGGATAAATCTCACATGGTATAATTTTTTCAATACATGATCAAAGTTGGTTGCTAGTACTTTGTTGAGGATTTTTGCACCTATACTCATCAGGGATATTGACTTGTAGTTTTCTTTGCTTGTAGTGTCTTTGGTTTTGGTGTCAGGATAGTACTGATCTCATAAAATGAATTGGGAAGTGGTCCTTCCTTTATAATTTTTTGAAAGATTCAAAAGTCTTCAATAATCTCTAACTATTAACCTTCCTTAGATGTTTCACAAAATTCATCAGTGAAACCACCCAGTCCTGATCGTTTCTTTGTTGGGTTTCTGAATACCGCTTCAATCTCCTTACTATTTTTTGTTCTGTTCATATTTTCTTTTTCTCACTGATTCAGTCTTGGTAGGTTGTATGTTCCTAAATATTTATCCATTTCTTCAAGGTTATCCAGTTGTTGGTATATGACTGTTCATAGTGGTCTTTTATGGCCCCCCCAACCCCTTCATTGTACATCAGTTGTAATTTTTCTTCTGTTTCTGATCTTATTCGAATCTACTCTTTTTCCTAGTCTAGCTAAATGTTTGTCAATTATATCTTTAAAAAAATTCAGACTTTCAGGGAAGATGGCAGAAGAAGAGGCTCCTAGGCTCACCTTGTCCCACAGGTACACCTAGAAAACACATACATCACTGTAAATAACCCAGAAAATGACCTAAAGCCTGGAAGAATAGATTCTCCACAGCTAAATGTAAAAGAAGAGGCCATATTGAAGAGGATAGCAAGGGTAGAGACATGGTCAGGAACCAAACTGACTCACAGGACTGTCTAGGGTAAGGTAAGGAGGGATGCCATTGGCATAGAGAGGGGATAGGAGCATACCCCATCCCCAGCACCCCAGGCATGAGGGAGCCACACTGAGAAGATGAATCCCTACTGGGCTTTGAAAACCAGAGGGGCCTAATTTCACAAGTTCTTATAATCAGTGGAGCTTAACACCTTGAACTTTAAAAATCAGGGAGCTCAGCTCTAGGAGAGCTGGAGGGCAACAGGAAACTGAGTCCCCACACTTAAAGAGACAGCACAACAAACAGTCCCACTGAGATACAGCATAGAAACACAGTTTGAAAAAAAACCTGGAGTATAAAAGGAGATTTATTTACTAATCTCAGAGCAGGTGCTGGAGGGGTAGGGATCCTTGTAAGATTCTCCAAGAACAAAAGAGCTGGTGGGCACCATTTTCCTCTCCTACACCTCCCACCCACCCCACCCCCCCCCCCCGCCGCCGCCACCACCACCAGCCCAGTCTAGATACACAGACACCTGCAGGAACCAGCACAGAGCAAACACCTTCTGCCTAGTTTGAAAATAGTGCGCCCCAACCTGCATTCTCCTGCAGATGCTCCCCCTCCATCCTGGATTAGGCAGTGCACCCCACCCCTCCATTCTCCCACAGGCCTGTCCCCCAAAAATGTCCCTGGCAGGAGTCCATTCAAAGCAGTGCCACTAGCATGACAGTGTGCAAGCAGACCTGACGGGCCAACACTGCTCCAAACTGACTCCTTCCCTGGAGAGAGGGAAAGATAACCACACATGCTGGTCTGACTGTGGCCCTCCCTAGCAGTGGATTGGGGGTAAATATCTGTCTGACTGCAGTCCCTGCCCACCAATAAAAGCTTCTTATGGGACAACACAGGGAGAACACCCTGAAGTTTGGTGCTACTGCAGCTCTGGCAAAAGCCTGGTCTGACACAAATCAAGCCCGGGGTGGCCCCAGACTGGCCCATTAACAACACAGGAATCAAACTGTGCCCACAATAGGCAAGGAGAGCCACTGAAGATGACTGGACTGAAGGCAAATGTGGCTCAGCCACAGTAGCAGTGTACACACGACACACATGAGACACCCCTAAAGGACCAGGTTCTGGTGAACAAGGGACATGGCACAAAAGAGGTCCACAGGACCTCTTCTTTATAAGGCCACTAATTTCAAGAACAAGAGACATAGCTGATTTTCCTAACACATAGAAATAGACACAGAGAGTTAGACAAAATGAGGAGACAGAGGAATGTGTCCCAAATGAAAGAACAAGTCAAAAATCACAGCAAGACAGCTAAACAAAACAGAAATAAGTAATATACATGTTAGAAAATTTAAAGTAATGGTAATAAAGATATTCAAGGGACTGGAGGAAAGACTGGAGGATCTCAGTGAGACCCTCAACAAAGAGATAGAAAATATAAAAAAGAACCGATCAGAGATATATAACTCAATAACTGAAATTTAAAATACAGTAGAGAAAGGAGAATGGATCAGCGACCTGGAGGACAGAGTAGTGGAAAACAATCTAGCTGAACAGGAGAAAGAAAGAAAAAATAACAATAAATTAAAATAGACTAAGGGAAATCAATGACATATTCGAGCATAACAACGTTCATATTATAGGGATCCCAGAAGAAAAAGAGAGAGCAAAGGAGGAAGAAGTATATATATTTGAAGAAATAATAGCTGAAAACTTCCTGAATCTGAGGAAGGAAACACAAATCTAGATCCACAAGGCACAGGAAGTCCCAAACAAAATCAATTCAAGCAGATCCACACCAAGACACATAGTAATTAACACGGCAAAAAGTAGTGACAAAGAGAGAATTTTAAAAACAGCAAAAGAAACAGTTGCATACAAGGGAAACCCCATAAGACTATCAGCTGATGTTTGAGCAGAAACCTTGCAGGCCAGAGGGTGTAGAATGATATATTCAAAGTGCTGAAAGAAAAAACCTGCAACCAAGAATGCTCTATCCATCAAGGCTATCACTCAGAATAGAAGGAGAGATAAAGAGTATCCCAGGAGGGAAAAAAAGTTAAAGGAATTTATCACCACTAAACCAGCCTGACAAGAAATGTTAAAGGGGACTCTTTGAGTGGAAAAGAATGACCACAAGTAGGAGTAAGAAAAATAGGATGCACTAAAGTACTAAAATTAAGTATATCCATAAAAATTAGTCAAGGATTTACACACACACACACACACACACACACACGTGTAAAGTATGACATCATATACATAGATTCTGGGGGAAGAGGAGTAAAAATTTAATGTTTTTAGAATGGGTTCAACCTTAAGCAACCATCAAATTACTTTAGACTGCTATATGCAAAAGACTATATAGATAAACCTAATGGCAACCACAAATCAAAAGCTGGTAATATATATGCAAAAAAATAAAGAGAAAGGATTCCAAGCATATCACTAAAGAAAGTCAGCAAACCATGATAAAAGAGAACAAGAGAAGAAAGGAACAAAGAACTTTAAAAACTACCATAAAACAAGTACCAAAATGGCAATAAATATATGACTATCAACCAATTACTTTGAATGTAAATAGACTAAAGGCTCCAATCAAAAGATGTAGAGAGACAGAATGGGTAGAAAATAAGACCCATCTATATGCTGCCTATAGGGGACTCCTTTCAGACCTAAAGACACATGCAGACTGAAAGTGAATGGATGAAAAGGACTCATCATACAAATGGAAGTAAAAGAAAACTGGAGGAGGAATACTTAGATCAGACAAAATGGATTTTATTTTTTTTTTAATTTATTTAAAAGAAAGAGAGAGAGCAAGAGCAGGGGGAAGGGCAGAGGGAGAGGGAGAAGCAGACTCCCCGCTGAGCAGGAAGCTTAATGCAGGGCTCCATCCTAGTACCCCTGGGATCATGACCTGAGCTGAAGGCAGTCACTTAACTAACTGAGCCACCTAGGCACCCCAGACAAAATGGACTTTAAAACAAGGACTGTAACAAGAGACAAAGGCACTATGTAATCATAAAACAATTCAACAAGAAGATATAACAATTGTAAATATTTATGTATTTGGGAGGACCCAAATACATAAAGCAGCTATTAACAAACAAAGTAAAAACTGAAAGCAACATAATAGTAAGAGACTTTAATATTCCACTGACATGAAAGGATAGATCATCCAAACAGAAAAATCAATAAGGAAAATGGCTTTGAGTGACACATTGGACCAGATGGCTTTAACAGATATATTCAGAACATTCCATCCTAAAACAGTGGAATACACATTCAAGTGCGCATAGAACATTCTCCAGAATAGGTCACATATTAGGCCACAAAACAAGTCTCAATAAATTAAAAAAAACAAAAACAAAAAAACCCTCAAGTTATACCATGCATCTTTTCCAACCATAGCATTATGAAACTAGCAATCAACAAGAAAAAATTTGGAAAGAACACAAATACACAAAGGTTAAATAACATGATACTAAACAATGAGTGGGTCAACAAAGAAATCAAATAAAAAATATATGGAGGAAATAAAAAATATATGGAGACAAATGACAATGGAAACTAATGGTCCAAAATCTTTGGGATGCAGCAAAAGCTGATCTAAGAGTGAAATGTACAGAATACAGACCTACCTGAAGGAGCAAGAAAAATCACAAACAACTTCGTCATACACCTAAAGGAACTAGAAAAAGAAGAACAAATCCAAAAACCAGTAGAAGAAAACAATAATAAAGGTTAGAGCAAAAATTAATGAAATGGGAATTGAAAAAAACAATAGAACAGATCAATGAAACCAGGAGCTGGTTCTTTGGAAAGATCAACAAAATTGCTAAGGCTTTAGCCAGACTCATCAAGAAGAGAGAAAGAAAGAGACAGAGGACTCAAACACACAAAATGAGAAATGAAAGAGGAGAAGAGGAAAAATAACAACATAGAAATAAAAAGGATTATAAGAGGAGCACCTGGGTGGCTCAGTGGGTTAAAGCCTCTGCCTTCGGCTCAGGTCATGATCTCAGGG
>CM052897.1:73052796-73129656 GCA_028534135.1 Potos flavus
GATTATAAGAGGAGCACCTGGGTGGCTCAGTGGGTAAAAGCCTCTGCCTTCGGCTCAGGTCATGATCTCAGGGTCCTGGGATCAAGCCCACATCGGGCTCTCTGCTCAGCATGGAGCCTACTTCCCCCCCTCTCTCTGCCTGCCTCTCTGCCTACTTGTGATCTCTCTTTCTCTCTGTCAAATAAATAAATAAAATCTTAAAAAAAAAAAGCGTTATAAGAGAATATTATGAAAAATTATATGCCAGCAAATTGGACAAACTAAAAGAAATGGATAAATTCCTAGGAACATAAAACCTCCCAAAACTGAATCAGAAAGAAATAGAAAATTTGAACATACCAGTTACCAGCAGTGCAATTGCATCTATAATAATAATAATAATAATAATAAAAACCTCCCAACAACCAAAGTCCAGGATCAGATGACTTAACAAGTGAATTTTATCAAACATTTAAAGAAGAGTTCTTACTAGGTATTTATTTATCCAAAGGATACAAAAATGCTGATTTGAAGGGGCACATGAACCCCAACATTTATAGCATTATCAACAATAGCCAAATTATGGAAAGAGGCCAAATGTCCATCAACTGATAAAGAAGATGTGATCTATATTTACAATGGAATATTACTCATCATCAAAAAGAATAAAATCTTGCCATTTGCAACAACGTGGATGGAACTAGAATGTATTTTGCTAAGTGAAATAAGTCAGAGAAAGACAAATTTATGATTTTACTACTATGTGGAATTTAACAAACAAAACAGATGAACATAGGGGAAGGGAAGGAAAAATAAAATAAGATAAAAACAGAGGGGGGGGGCACACCATAAGAGACTCTTAAATATAGAGAACTGAGGGTTGCTGGAAGGGAAGTGGGTGATGGGTTAAGTGGGTGATGGGCATTAAGGAGGACACTTGTTGGGATGAGCACTGGGTGCTTTATATAAGTGATGAATGACTAAATTCTACTAAATTCTACTCTTGAAACCAACACTACACTCTATGTTAACTTAAATTTAAATTAAAAAAATAAAGACTTGAAGCCTATTCTTCTCAAACTATTAAAAAAAAAAAAGTAAAAGAGAAAGGAAAGCTTCTAAATTCATTATACGTGGCCAGGATTACCTGATACCAAAAACAGATAAAGACACCATCAAAAACAAAACAAAACTACAAGCCAGTATCTCTGATGAGCATAGATGCAAAAATCCTCAACAAAATACTATCAAACCAAAATCAACAATACATTAAGTCATTCACCACGATCGAGTGAGATTTATTCCTGGGATGCAAGAGTGATTGAATATTCACCAATCAACATGACACATAACGTCAATGAGAGAAAGGATACAAACTATAATGATCATTTCAATAGATGCAGAAAAAGCATTTGACAAAGTACAACATCCATTCATGACATAAACCTTCAACAAAGTAGGTTTAGAGGGAACATATCTCGACATAATAAAGGCCATTTTGAAAAGCCCACAGCTAACATCATACTCAATGGTGAAAAACAGAGCTTTCCCCCTAAGATTAGGAATAAGTGAAGGATGTCCACTCTCACCACTTCTATTCAACATAGTACTGGAAGTCCTAGCCACAGCAATCAGACAAGAAAAAGAAATAAAGGGCATTCAAATTGATAAGAAATAAAACTATCACTATTTGCAGATGATATGGCACTATATATAAAAAACCCTAGAGACTCCATCTATTAATTCAGTAAAGTTACAGAATATAAAATCAATACACAGGAATTGTTTGTGTATATATACTAATATATACTAATAATGTAGCAGAAAGAGAAATTAAGAAAACAATCTTATTTATAATTATAAAATATAATTTTATATTATATATAAATAGCATAATAACAAAATATAACAAACATAACAAAAATAACAAAATACCTAGGAATAAATATAACCAAGGAGGTGAAAGAACTGTACATTGAGAACTATAAAACGCTGTTGAAAGAAACTGAGGACAACACAGATGAATGGAAAGACAGCCCATGCTCATCAATTGGGAGAATATTGTTAAAATGTCCATACTACCCAAAGCAATCTACGGATTTAATAAAATCTCTATCAAAATACCAAAAGTATTTTTCATAGAGCTAGAACAAATAACCCTAAAGTATATAAGAAACCACAAAAGACCCTGAACAGCCAAAGGAATCCTGAAAAAAAGGAACAAAACTAGTGATATCACAATCTCAGATTTCATATACTACAAAGCTGTAGTAATCAAAACAGTATGGTATCAGCACAAAAAAAGACACACCTCTAGAACAGAATAGAGAGCCCTGAAATAAACCCATGCTTATATGGTCAATTAATCTATGACAAAGGAGGCAAGAATATGCAATGGGAGAACACAGTCTCTTCAACAAATGGTGTTGGAGAATACTGGTGTTAGACAGCTACATGCAAAAGAATGAAACTATGGAGCACCTGGGTGGCTCAGTTGGTTAAGTGACGGACTCTTGATTTTGGCTCAGGTCATGATCTCAGGGTTGTGGGAACAAGTCCTGCATTGGGCTCTGTGTTCAGCAAAGAGCCTGCTTGCCCTTCTCCATCTGCTCTCCCCCCACTTGTGCTCTTTCTCATGAATGAATGAGTGAATGAATGAATGAAACTGGACCACTTTCTTACACTGCACAAAAATAAACTCAAAATGAATTAAAGACCTAAGTGTGAGACCTGAAACCATAAATATCCCAGAAGACAGGACAGGAAGTAATTTCTCTGGCATCAGCTACGGCAACATTTTTCTAGATCTGTCTCCTGAGGCAAGGGAAATAAAAACAAAAATAAACTATTGGGAGTATATCGAAATAAAAACCTGCACAGCAAAGGAAAATAATCAACAAAACTAAAAGACAAATTATGGAATAGGAGAGATCTGCAAATGACATATCCAATAAAGGGTTAGTATCCAAAATATATAAAGAACTTACACAACACCCCAAAACAAATAATCCAATTTAAAAATGGGCAGAAGACATGAACAGACATCTCTCCAAAGACATACAGATGGCCAACAGATGTGTGAAAAGATACTCAACATCACTCATCAGA
This sequence comes from Potos flavus, assembly GCA_028534135.1. Taxonomy (NCBI): domain Eukaryota; kingdom Metazoa; phylum Chordata; class Mammalia; order Carnivora; family Procyonidae; genus Potos; species Potos flavus. The sequence goes on from CM052897.1 coordinate 73,055,884, forward strand.
AAGATGCAAATCAAAACCACAATTAGATACCACATCTGTCAAAATGGTTAAACTCAAAAACAGAAGAAACAAAAAGTGTTGGCAAGAATGTGGAGAAAAAGGAATCCTTGTGCACTGTTGGTAAGAATGCAGCCAATGTGGAAAACAGCATGGAGATTCCTCAAAATGTTAAAAATATAATTACTATATGATGCAATAATTCCACTACTAACTACATTTTTAAATTTTTTTTTTTTAATTTTATTTATTTACTTGAGAAAGAGAGTGAGAGAGAATGAGAGAACACAAGGAAGGGGAAGGGCAGAGGGAGAAACAGACTCTCTGCTGAGCAGGGAGCCCGATGTGGGACCTGATCCCAGGACTTGATCCTGAGACTCTGGGATCATGACCTGAGCAGCAGACACTTAATAGACTGAGCCATCCAGGTGCCCTGATTTTTTTTTTTTTTTTTACTTTACTCAAATTCAATATACACCCATGTTCATTCACTCACCGAAAAAGCATTTAAGTGAATGCTTAGTATGGTACTAGCAGCTATATAAATAGTGGCCAATAAAGGATAAAATAGCTGTCCTTATTTAATATGTGGTTTATAGAGTATACAAATTTTAAGAATTTCCCCATAAACATAAGAATTAAGGTTAGAAGAACAGTAAGACAGTAAATTATTTTACATTTAGAATCCTCTGACTTCTTTTCCTTAAAGAGGAAATTGACTAGTGCCCAATGCAATATATTGTATACTGAGGCAGAAAATGAAGCCAGATGGGATAGGAGTCAATAGACTCAGCAAATTCTTCCATTATTAAATTACTTCATAGACTTTCCATTAATAACTCTCAGGTCTTGATCAATTCACTTTATATCCTTATGCCTCAGTCCTCTGTAAAATTACAAGGCTTTACTAAGTGATCTCTGAAGTCCTTTCTGGTTAAAAGAATTCTATATTCTGTAATTCTAACTTCTTTCTTTAGGGAAAATAACTCATTATACAGGGTTTCCACAAATTTTAAAGTTCAGTATTTGCAATTTTGAATATATAAGTCAATTTGACACGGTTTCAGAATTCAAAATTATCAGACAAAATGCCTTCTTTGAAAAAGTATCATCTAAAATCAATGTATGCAACTTGAAAAAAGTAAACTGAATGCTATATGGTACAATCACAAATGTGTCACATATAAAGCATCGGTTTCTTACATATAAATGATCATCACCTGAAAAGAAATTCTTCTCTGAAATAAAAATATTCCAGCCTGAATCTCTTCAAAATCTCTAATAATTTGACAAATTCTTTATCAAGAGATTCTTTGTGGTTTCCCAAGCTGTTCAGCATTAATATGCAAAGATTTAGTTTCTCTTCCACTCTATATTTGAATTCCTGCAAGAAAAGTCACAAAACAAACTCCACTCTTCCAGTGTTAAATACAAACAAATGACAGGCAAACAAAATGCTATGGTCATCCCATCTCAATAGTATTCGTGGTTATTAAACCCCAAAATTAACAGATACCAATTCTCAATTGCCCAAAGATTGATTATTCTTTGAACTGATCTCATTTTAACAAGTACATATTGGGTACCTGTTATGTGCCTAAAATTGAGTTTTTTTAAAAATATAAGTGGTCCCTGACCATTTATTTCATCAATTATCACAATTACTTTAGAACAATATGTTTAGAATAGAATAGACAAGGAAATGCAATAAAAATCACTATTTATTAGCATGTTCAAAAGCAACTTTAAAAAAAGGGCTTGTCAAAGGGCTTCAAATTAATATTCCAGAGTCCTCAGAGTTTGCTTCTTGTTTTAGCTTAACTTAGGAAGCTGATGGATGTTAGAAAGTTGTCTGGCAGTCAAGAAGTAGAGATAAGTAATGGATAAATTAAAGAAATTTCTTCATCTTTGCTTCCCTTATAACAAAAAAAAACCTACCTAAGTTCTTATGTTCACCAATTTTTGGGATAACAAAATTGTCAGAATTTCAGAAATAAGATTCCTTTGCACAATAGTCATTTTATCCAATTTAGAGAATTTTAATAGGTAAAGGAAAAATCCAAGCTTAGACTAGCAATTCTGAAAGGATTCAAATACTTTTTTATTAAATCCTTTTTAGTGTCTCTTTAACACATCACATGTCCTCACTCTCACTTTCTTCCTGACATTCACATACACTTATCCCTACCCTCACACACAGTTGCTCTCACCTTCAAGTTCACACACACTTATTCTCACCCTCACCCACACTTATCCTAACCCTCACAGTCACACACACTTACCTTTACCCTCACCCTCATTTTTATTCTCACCCACACGCCCACACTCACACACATCCTCAGACATACACTCCATAGACATCAACAGACCGAGATAGTGGAAGACTACAATAAAGTCTTAGAAATGGTACTGCATATAATAAGTATTACCTGGGTTAAGAAAGCAAAATAAAAACCAGGAAAAGCACAAAATATGAAACACTTACAGTAAGCTTGTTCTCCCACTTTTCTTTCACAGTAATTTCTGAATCAGTTTCCCACTGTAGAGTGCTATCCATGAGGGTTTCAACTTCAGAAACTTCTTCATGCTGAAAAAGTTCCACATGTTAAACTAGGAATTCAGGTGAAAGGCATAGGCTATTATATAAGAAGTAATTTAGATCTAAGGTCTACTATATAGATAATTAAGACACCATACAGAATTCCTTCTCATTTAATGCCACCCCATGACTTTCCTTTATCCCAGGATGTCGCCACGTATAAATGCCAACTCTTGTCAGGCGCTCCATATATGCTGAATATATACAGATAGAATCATTTTTCAAAACAAAAGGTACCCACTTTTATTCCCCTCTCAAATAGTAGGAAACAAGCATTTTCGTGGGTGTTTTTTTTTTCTCACTCATTAAACTAAATACTACCACTATATGTTAGGCACTGTGAAAGGGACTGGAAATACCAACAAGAATATGTTCTCCGCTTTCTCTGATCATCTTGTTTCCAGGCAAAAATGAAAATGGAGTAAGAGGTACTAGCTACTAGCCAGAAAGAAACTGTTTAATAGATACCATGTCTTGAGTCCTCTGATCCTATAGATTAGCCTATAGGAAAAATAAGCCCAAACAATTCATATCTAATGATCAATCTGATTGAGGTTGAACTGACGGAGCCAGAACTAGAAAATCAACCTCAAGCAGGTTTTAGAAAAATCTTCGTTTCTTAGTAGGAGTAATTTGGGTCTCGCCGTAGATCAGTTATCTGCAGACATTCCTAGCCAGTGAATCGCCACAGTACATATGTTATACAATTCCAGCTTTTGAAGCACAGCTGTGAATTCCACTCCCTTTTCTCAGTAAAAGCAGCATTTCTTGGTCCAGCATCATATCCAGAGACGACAGGTTGACTAAACGACACTGCCACTCAGTTTCATTGTTCTGAAACAATTACTGAAATGTCCACAAGTCTATCATTCAAATAAAGAACAGTATTTTTATTTTATGAAAATGATGCTCCTGGGTCAATCTAACTGTCCTCATCGAAGAGTTCTAAGAAGACTTGCAGTCTTCCTACGTTACCAAACAATGGTTTACATTTTTTCTCTGGGATGGCTTCAACTTAACATATATACGCATTCTTAAGGAAAAGCATTTATCCAATAGGTAACATTTACATGTGGGTAGTATAAACTGCTGTGGTTCTAATTGTATGAAAATAGGGGAAGGTAAAGAAATTCACAGGAAAAAAAAAAAAAACTGTTGGGAGGGTGTTCAATAAATCCCGCTGATAATAAAAAGTTTCTTTTGTCTCTCCCTTCCTCTCTTAAAAGACACTTTCAGATGATGTTTACCAAAGGAGATTTCTTATGGTTCTCTCAAAGCATCCATCTCCTATCATACTTTAGATATATGACAACACCACATTTAACTTCCTTTTTGTTGTCTATCGGAAAACATTTATAGAGCTCTTATTTCTAGACTCCAATTAGAAGGCAAACTTCCTGATCCATTAATGGGATAAACCTCAGAGCCAGAACTCTGCCAGCTGCTTAACCCCTGTTTAGAAGTATAGAACTTTACAGGCTGGCATCTTGACATCATTATTATCTCAGAGGACGGCTGCGGCAGATTTGCCACCATTTCACTCAGTCTGGCAGTTTGGCTTGGCGTCAAAAACACAGTAAGATGATGAGTATTTGAAACAGAATGTCAGGAAAGCACAGCCCTCAGCAGAATGTCCAAGGCTGCCTGAGACAGCTTTAGAGGAAGGCAGCATATGTTGCCCCAGCATCCTTGGCAGGAGAAATTCAAACAGCATTTGCCCCAAAGACATTTTTCCTCTCCTTTCAAGGTCATATCACAGCTGTCAAGAGGAGGACATTCTGACATATCCATCGTCCACAGACATGCAGAGCCCATCAAAATGGTGCAAAGAAAGCAATTTGCTAATAAAGCATTTCCTAACATTACAAGCACAAACTGGAAAGCACAAAGGAGTGAAAATAAAGTATTAGGGGGAGATCCCCAACATTTCATTATCACGAAGACTTTTGATTATTTCCTCCCATGCTGTAAAAAACTGGTTCTAAGATTCAAGTAATAATTCACTCGCATTTTAAAATTAACCAAAAACATGAAAATTCTAATCTCTGTTCAGAATGCAATAATCAATGCTGTTACATTGGGCTGCTACAATTACATTTTAGAGCAGAGAGAGTTAATATTGTTTCTAAGCATCTTTATTTTTGGCAGATACATTTGCTTTGGGAGTTTAGGAAAATACTGAAAAATGGTTCATGGAGCTCTATTGTAACCTTTTGGACCCCAGGCTGGGGATCAGCACAGGTACTTTCTCTTAAAAGCAAGAATATAAAGATTTCTAAACTCTGGATTCACTGAACACATGCTTCTTCACCCCTAGTCTTGATCCTCACTATGGTTTTCAGCCATAACTTGAAAAAGTTTTTTTTTTTTTTTCTCTAGGCCAAGAGACTTAAGACTTGGATTCTAGAAACAATCAACAGATTCCTCAAAATATCACAGGCACTCTTCAACAAGCTTGGGCCTTCACCTAATAGAAAGCTATTGCATATGGTCTCATTGTTTCAAGCTTTCCATTATGATAATTACCTACCTCTGCAGACTGAGCAAGAATGAGTTCACAATGTAAAGATTTTTCTTCTTCAGAGATGATTCTATTACACTCTCCACTAATATTCAACTGGATCCCATTTCTTGAAAAAACAAAAGCAATAGTTTAGTCTGGTTAGATGTGACTATAAGTCACCAAAATGGGGTTTATCACTAAACACAGTAAGCCCTCATGCGTGCCAAGGATTTTAGAAGATACTCAGTAAGAGAGAGAAATGACAGGTAGTCTTTGTCCTCCAGGAGCTACACAGATTAGTGACTATGTAGTTGCAAACAAGTAGGCCATGCCTTTTTTTTTTTTTTTTTAATAGAACTGGAGTCAATAATTAAAAATTAGAAAGTTTCACTGAAAATTTAGAGTTCTGGCTTTTCTTTAAAAAATCAGAAGATACAACTACACTGGGTCCATATATATATATATATTTTTTAAGATTTATTTATTTATTTGAGAGTGTGTGTGAGTGACCAAGCATGCACAAGCACGGGTGGGGCAGAGGGAGAGGGAAAGAATCTCAAGTAGACTCCCTGCTGAGCTAGAACCCACATCCCAGGATCATGACCTGATCTGAAATCAAGAGTCAGATGCCCAACTGACTGAACCACCCTGGGCCCATATACTCTTGATTAGGTGGCCTTTATCTGGCTAATTCATTTTTCTCAGTTGTCACTCTCATAAGTATGTGGACTTACCCCAGTGATTTTACTCCCTTTTGGGATTTGTGTGGCTCCTGTAGATGCTTGGACTAGCATATTTTGCATATTCAAAAAACAAACTATCATAAGATGATGTGTGTTAAGGAAGAGGTAGGAACAGAATGCCATGCATGCACTTGAAAGGATTTCTCAATTTCAAGGTAAGAGAAAAGCAAAGGAGAGTCATAGAAAACTTGAGAAGGAGTTCTATTGAAGAAAAGCAGAGAAAATGTCACTTATAAAAGTACAGAAGAAAAGAATATAGCATGTTCAAAGAATCGTATATATCTCAGCAGGCCAGTAATGTAGGATGGAGACACATGAGAGAAGGCTGGTGAGAAGTTGCTCTACTTACATGATAAGTTCCTGTTGCAAGTGTTGTAACTCATGAGTCAGCTTGTCTTTATCCCCTCGTAAATTCTGCAATCACATACAACATTAGGTTGTATGTGTTACTTTAGTGGGGGATTTACATTTAAACAACCCCACCTTGCAAACTGTGAGATTATTATGGTATACCTCTATAATGGTTCCATATTCTATGATGGTTGACTTAAGTTCTTCTATACTTAAATCCTTCTGAAAAGTAGAAGAGAGAATAGCAAATAAATGTATGAGTCTACCAAATCATATTCTGTAGACTATTAATCAGAGCCACAGAAGAATTGTAAATGCGCAAAGACTTTCTACCAATATTATTATTTGAAACTGAGCCAGTCTGTGTTTATGATTAAAAACACACAGAAAGTATGGGAAAGCAAGGCACCTATACCTAACTTACGCCATTATGTTTGTATTTGCCTGGTTCAAAGGAATCAAACTCTGAATTCTTAAGTCAAAATTGTATTTATTATCATGACACATTTAAGGAAAAAATTTAGTCTACTTGCAAATGACTAATGAATTATTAAGGCATCCATTTTTATCCAGTTCAAGTGATAATTTGTTAAAATCACAGTTTTGTAGGTCAGTGTCTGACCTATAATTTTATCTCATGACTAGCATGGTACCTGGCAAATGGGAAGTGCTCAATCAATACCTTATGAATGTTGGGCATAAATGCAAAGTGGTGGGAAGACCAGAGTTATGGAGGAGGTGAGCAGTCACCACTACCATAATGTCACTATATGGAGACAAAGAACACCCACGAGGAAGAAAAAGTTGGTACAACATTCAGTAACCTCGTCAGTGTCCACAATTCATAGGACTCCATTGAAACTTTATGACATTCAGAGAAAGGAAAAGATAAACACTGCCTTTTATTTACTTCCCTGTCTTGGAATGTGGAAGTTTGTTAACTTAGACTGTGTCCTTCCTATGTCTCTTAAAGCCATCATAACCAGCATCTCTGTAGCCAGAATCTTTTGTTATCACATAGACAATGATCATGGAATATAAATAGAATGGTATCTATCTACCTACCTATCAAATCAAAGTAGGTAGAAAATAATTGAAGAACACATTCTTCTTTTTCCCTAAGATAAATGACTGCACACTTATTTGTGTCATTATGACTGAAAACTACATGACCATACCTAGCCAGTAACTGATAAATTGGCACACTAGTATTTATTACATAAATGGATGAATACCACCAAAATTTAGAGAGAATATGTTAAAACTTATCCCAGATAGAGAAGTCGGTTTTCTTCACTCAGAAGAACATTTTTGTGACGTATTATAAAGGAAAGTCTTGCCACAGAATAGTAGGATCAGGTACTTTAATAGGGGTGAAGTTATTCAAATGACCATATCCATTATGATTTAGGGAGAGTTAGCAAATCCCACGGGACTTCATTGAAAGGAATGGTACCAACCTTCTGCAAACTGGCATCTTTATTAAGCAAAGTGTTTTCGTATGTATGTAACTGCATCTGAAAAGAGACAAATTTAGGAAAGGCAATTGGGACATTGCTTTGGTAAAAGATAGTGCCACGAAATCATTCCAACAGGGAGACCTATTTCTCAAGCACCTTTAATGGGCATGCATTTCCTACTTTATAAATAACTTCCACATCAGCCTCACACCAATCCATGAGGCGAAGGTTGTTGCCCTCACTTTACCAGTGAGGAAATCAAAGCTCAGCACTATTAGGAGACTTGCCCAATGTCACACACATTAAGAGTCAGACCTGAAGACAGAATATGAATCTTTAGCTCTAGTCAAGTGCCCTTCCCACCATTTTACCCTTCATATAACAAGAGGACCAACTGAGTTTTTTTTGGCAAAAATGAAAGTCTTGATAGGATATGAACATAGAGTCTATGTGAATATATAAAAGACTCTTCCTCTTGGATAACAAATACTGTAGAAACCCACAGATTATCTAGCAATATAACCTAGACTTGCCAAAATCTGATTAGCCGGATTGCAAGAAGAAAAAAAAAAAAAAAAAGACTCTTCCTCTTTTAAAAACATAGTTTAAAATGTTCAAGATGTTTTTTTAGCAAAGTAAATATTAGAATATATCAGTTTATTCAAACCAAAAGCAAGCTTGTTGGCAAAGGCTTCTAAATATGATTGATAAATATATATATTAGTTGAATTGAAAACCTAGAAAAATAATCAGCATAGTCAGAAGTAGAATCATATAATCAATTTGATATCCCTTTAGTTTTTTTTTTAAGATGTTATTGATTTATTTGACAGAGAGAGAGAGAGAGATAACAAGTAGGCAGAGAGGCAGGCAGAGGGAGAGGGGGAAGCAGGCTCCCTGCTGAGCAGAGAGCCGGACGTGGGGCTCAATCCCAGGACCCTGAGACAATGACCTAAGCTGAAAGCAGAAGCTTAACCCCCCACCTTTATAGTTCTAAAGGGATTTTTTTTTTTTTAAGGTATTTTCACATAATCATCTCATTTGAGTTTCCACCAAGCTTTGGGATTAGGTAGAAAATATCACAGCCATTTAGTAGATGAGATAATTGAGATTTAAAGAGGTTAACTACTTGTTTGAGGTCATAAAGATTTTAAGTAGAGAGGACAGGATTTGAACCCAAGTCTTCCGACTCTTTCTACTACTAGTTCATGGCAGTTGTGTTTTCCAGAAACAGTTATTCCTAGAATAAAATTAATTTGAATGTCTAAATTATGAGATATGTATATATGTCCTAATATACGTATATGTATATACACACATACACATGGAACTGAGGTATCTGCTAGGAAACTTGAAAACTCCACATACATACATGAAATTTAAGTCCATCATTTCACACATACACAACAACAAAAAATATTACTCAAAGAAACTATTAGAGAGACAATAAGTATGATACAAATTCCTAAATTTATTAATATTCTTCAGTTTCCTAATAAGAATGTATGGAATGTATAACAAAAATAAACACTAAATATAGACTTTGTAGATGCGATATGGTTAAAAAATCATTTTTGTAGGCTATCATCCCTTAATTCAATCAAGGATAGATTTTTTTTTTCCCCCAGCTCTCATTTTCTGCATTAGGAAGTCATAACAGTTGAATCTTTGCTGATTAAGGGATTTACAAAACCAGATACTCTTATATTAGAAATTGCCACTGTAATAAAAAATATAAATGCTTACAAGTGTTGGCAAGGATGTGGAGGGATCTGAGCCTTCATGCATATCTGGTGGAAATGTGAAATGGTACCAGGAGAGAGTTTAGAAGTTCCTAAAAAGGTCAAACATAGGGACACCTGGTGGCTCAGTCAGTTAAGCATATGACTCTTGATTTTGGGTCTGGTCATAGTTTCAGGGTTGTGGGATCAAGCCCTGTGTCAGGCTCCTCATTAAGTGTGGAGCCTGCTTAGGATTCTCTGTTTTTCTCTCTCACCCTACTCACACATGCACATTCTCTCAAAAAAAAAAAAAAAAAAAAAAGTCAGAGTTATCATATGACCTAGTAGTTCCACTCCTTATTTTTTTTTTTTTAAGATTTTATTTTATTTATTTGACAGAGAGAGAGAGATCACAAGTAGGCAGAGAGGCAGGCAGAGAGAGAGGGGGAAGCAGACTCCCCACTGAGCAGAGAGCTGGATGTGGGGCTTGATCCCAGGACCCTGAGATCATGACCTGAGCCGAAGGCAGAGGCTTTAACCCACTGAGTCACCCAGGCGCCCCTCTAATTATATTCTTAAAGGAAAATATAGACTGACACCAAACCATATATACAAATGTTCATAGCAGTATTATTCATAACAGTCAAAAAGTAGAAACAGCCCTAATGCTCATCAATTGATGAATGGATAAATAAAATGTTGTATATCCATACAATGGCATATTATTCAATAATAAAAGGAAATAAGTATTGATATATGCTTTAACATGAATGAACCTTGAAAAACATTATGCTCAGTGAGAAAAACCAATCACAAAAGACCACACAGTGTATATGATTCCATCTATATGAAATGTCCCGAACAAGTAAATCTCTATCATAGAGACAAAAAGTCTCTATAGTGGTTGTCTAGGGTTGGTGGAGAATGGGGAGTGACTGCTAAAGGGATTCCTTTTGGGATGATAAAAATTTTTTAAAATTGGTTTTGGTGATAGTTGCACAATTCTGTGAATATATACTAAAACCACTGACTTACACTGAATTTAATGGCATGTGTGTTATATATCCGTAAAGCCAATACATTTAAAAAAATAGAAACTGTGTTTTATACACTGTAATTCCGACATTTTGAAGAACACAAATTTCCAAAATTTACAATCAAAGGTTATTTTGTCAATGAATCATGTACATCTTCATAAAGTAATATTGGTTTGATAAAAGAAGATATTTTACCAGTATTTGGGAAGTGCTTACTTGGTGCTCCGTCTCAGTTTTAGAAAATTCCTCAATCTTCTTTTCCAATTTATATATATCCATAATGTTCTTAGTATTCTGATGTAAAAGAAGACAATATTAGATTTAGACAAAAAAAAAAAGAACAAAGTTTTTTTTAGGAAGTGATATTTTCATCATTAACATCACAATCCATTTTAAACTAAGGAACAAAACTTTAGATTTTATACAAAAGTAACATGGTCCTTTTAACGTGACCATCCAGGAATACTCTTGGGAGTCCCTTTTCACCTTCCATGGCCCCTTGGCCATGCACTCTGCAGTCACATCTTCATCTTCAAACTTGTCACTCCCAGCAAGTGTGACCCCTCAATTATTTTAATTGCAAATATCTCACTCTTCAACCACGACTTCCTCTTTCCAATTACTTCTTTGAGAGCCAACAAAGAAAGCTTCAGTCGCCACTGAAGCCTGCATTCGTCCTACCACCTTCTCATTATCCTTCCCCCTTCCTGTGAACTCAGTCCCCTCTTTCCTACAGCTTAAATTCTTCCATGGTCAATCATAATACTTCTCTTCCACTTCCCCTCCATTCCCTTGCTTCTCCCCTACCTACTTCTTAGTATTTGCTTAAGTTCAGCTTGCCACCCACTCCATGACAGCACCCTTCCAAATAAACGTTGTTAAAGAAAAATACAAATGAACCAACAGGTCACGCATTCAATTCGTAATTTTTAATTTCAATGTTGACTGGTGATCATTTCATACAATCCTAGTCCATTCATGTGGCCACTGGCTTAAATCAGGGAACTGCAAATTACACCAACTTCCCCCCAGCTCACCCCCACATGTCAACTCTCGCTGAACACCTGGTTTGTAAATAAAGTTTTATCAGAACACAACCGTGCCTGCATATTTTTTTCATATTGTCTATGGCTGCTTTCATATGACAATGGCAGAAGTGAGTGGTTACAAAAAAGGCCTTTTAGCCAGGCAAGCCTAAAAATATTTACTATCAGATCCTTTGCAGAGTTTACCAACTCCTGGCCCATTTCATCCCTTCTCTCTCCTGGAACGTCCAATACGTCCTCTAACTTCCTCACTATCAGCTGATGACTTTGCTTTTATCTCACTGAGACCTTAGAAACAATTGGAAGAGAACTTCTGTATCACCAAAACATATAATAAGTATGTTTGGATATGTTATAAAGCATTTGCTGATCTAACACTTCTCTCCACTTCCACTCTTACTGCTTCAGTCAGCCCCCGTAAATTTATGCCTGAATGTTACAAGAGCTCGTAATTGGTCTCCCACTTCTTCCCTTGCCCCACTACGGTTGATTTTAAATGCAGCAGCCAGAGTTATCTTGTTAAAATAAAAATTAGATCACATTTCTCCGCAGCTAAAAACTGTCCAACGGCTCCCATCTCAGTCAGTGGAAACAGCCAGAGTCCATGCAATGCCTAGATGAGATGCTGTGCATCTGGTTCCCCACAGCTCTCTCTACTTCTTGTACTTGTTACTCTGCTCCAGCCACACGGGCCTCGCTGTCCCTCAGAAAGAGCAAGAAGGCTAAGCCTGAGGACTTACAGCTTACAGTTTCCTCTGCCTGGAATGCTCCTTCACTGATAAACCTCCTTTTGTTTGGATCAAATGGTTAACTTCCTAGGGCTACGGTTCCTAACCACTCTAGTTTAAATTGCACTGTCCCACATTTCTTTCCTCCACAGCACTAATCACCACCTAACATGCTTGTTCCTCATGGGCCTTTCTAGGTAAGCGCATATCCTCAACACCTAGAATGGCGCCTGGCTCACAAAGGTTTCCCCGTGAGTATGTGTTGAATGAATAAATGAATGAGTGAAAATAACTATCCAAGCTATTGTGCTGTTACTCTTCACAGTGCATCAGATTTTAACCCCCTAAAGGAATCTCAGCTAGTAGTGACATTTATGTGCTTTTTCTAATGCAAATCAATAGTTGCAATGCTCTCGATGAAGGTTCCACATCTTCCTCCTTCTACCTCAGTTCTAATTCAGTTCTGTGCCATCTTTCGACGCTAGTCAATCATCCTAAATATAAGGAGAAAAATACACTGAGAGCTTAACTATAAAGCACTAGTTTCATGCAAACCTGATCTTGTTGCTATATCATGTTTAACTCTAATGCAGAGTTTCTTGCTAATCTTCTAATTGTTCCTTTCCAACCCACTGTAAGAGTTCTTTAATGTCCAGTTGGCCCATACTCTCTATCACAGACTGTTCATCACAGCTTAATAAATACCCCTGACAAACTTATATAAAGCCCAAATAAAAAACTGTACATAAGCTTGACATTCAAAAAGTACTTAGAATTTTCCTCCAAAATAGTAGCTTCCAAGTAGCTCTGTTACCTGTAACTTCAATGCTTTAATTCTGTTGCTTAAAAAACTTAAGGCGTAGATTTTTTTAGACATTTTACTAATATTTCCTAATGCATATGGAGTACAGTATCATTCACCAAATAGCTTCACATGCATTATCTTAGTCTCCAAAGTAACTGTAGGGAATAGGTATTATTAACCCCAAAATGATAAATGGTTTTTCCAAAGTCGGACTTTCAGACCAAGTGACTAGGTCTTAGATTGAAGACTTTTTCCAGCTAGTTCAGTGGAATAATAATGGAAAATTAATAATGTCTACATTTTCCTTCTTGATTTGTATACTTTTTATATGGGTTAATTTCATTTTATCTTAAATCTGAATTTCTTAAACCATTTCTTCCATGGGCAATTACAAAAGTAACAATGTACTTCTGTTCAGACACGAAAGTCCTATCCATTCTTCTTCACTTGTAATTTGACAAAGCAACCTGGTCTTTGGTTCATAGGAGCCTGAATATTCACATGATTTTCAGTTAATCCAGAGTCAGATCTCATGCCTGTATGATTTCCATATGTTTATCTGTACCTGTGTTTAACAATTTCAGCATACCTCTTCTTGGAGAATCCGAATCTTAAGAATCAGAGCCCGGTTTTCTGTCTCCTGATTCATTAAGAGAAAGGAATTAAAAAGTATTTAGAAGTTTATGAAAATACCGCATATCTACCTCTAAGGCTACTGACATTCTTTCTCTTTATCAACTTTAAACACGGTATTGACATGTCACAAAGGAGCGTAGTCTGAGAATATTCTCAATATGAAGCTAAGCCTTTGGCTTCTAGTTTCTTGGGATTTGTAAGAAATCATTCTTCTCCCTGACTCAATCTGACAGCGAGGGAAAGAGGAAAAACAAAAAATGAATAGCCTGGCTTCTTTCCTTGCTACTTTCCCATCGTCCACTTAGGACAGGTAGTATGAATTCATCTATTACATGGTTTGCCTAAAGTTACACAGCCGCTACAGTCAGGACTGCTAGCCAGCAGTTTGACTCGCAGGAGTGGCTACTCGCTCGTTTCTCAACATTTCCTCCACACACAAGTTCCTTTGTGGTCCTAAATTGAGTCTTCCCTGTACTGCACGCAGAGACTTGCAGAGTCACCTGACACTCAGTGAGTCTAGTCCCCACATCGTGCTACTGAGGCAAGAGCTAAACTCATCTGTGTTGGTTGTGGGACTGACATAGGCCTGGAGTCCTAGTCTCCTGGTCCTTGTAGTTCTAAATAGGAATTAGTCTGAATGACTTTCATCTGAACCCACCATTGGTAGCCATGCTAGAATACTGCTGGAATATATCAGGATTTGGAAGATTATTACTAAAGCTCTAGATAATAGTTTAACATTCTCAGTTAAAAAATGACTACTTTTTTGGCAGTAAAGCTTAATCTAAATAATGTTTTGGGGGCGCCTGGGTGGCTCAGTGGGTTAAAGCTCTGCCTTCGGCTCAGGTCATGATCTCAGGGTCCTGGGAGCGAGCCCCGAATTGGGCTCTCTGCTCAGCAGGGAGCCTGCTTCCCCCTTTCTCTCTGCCTGCCTCTCTGCCTACTTGTGATCTCTCTCTGTCAAATAAATAAAATCTTAAAAAAAAAAAAAAAAGAATTTTAATCTTGGCTGAAAAGAAAAAGTTTATCCTATTTGCCTTTACTCTTCTAAGGTTTTACCAATTCATTCATCAGCCTACTGACTTCTCATTTTTGCGCCCAAATAAACCCTCTTGGATTTCAGTTATGTAAGCTATGTGCCAATTTCAAAGTATTTGAATGACTTACTAATTGTTTGTTCTGGGCTACAATCATGGTCTTCTGTTCTTCAGAAGCATTCATACCAATTTTCAGTTCCTCCAGTTCTTCTTCTAACAGATTTGTTCTCATAACAGCTTGGTGGGCACTGTGGGGGTGGGGGTGGAAAGGCAAGGAGTAAAACCTCAAATATAACCGTCAAAGATACAAAGTAAAGCCAAGGACTATTTTTGGACCCAAGTTGAAAACCACTAAAGGCTTAAACCAGATGCCAACAATAGTAAAAATTTACCCGTGATCTTTCACAGTCCTTAGAAAAGGAAGAGATTTGGGGGAAGTGTGGTGGGGGGAAGAGAAATAGAAGGAAACAAACATTCTTGAGGATAAAGATTTGGAGTCTCCCTTTGAAACTCATCATTGGCTGAATCACATGGTTCTCTCCTTCCACTGAGATATAATATTTAGTTAATGTAATTCTACAAATATTTATTAAATAATGCCATGTTCCATGTGCTGTACCCTGCAAAGAAACCTATGATGGTGAACAAGAGACATAGTCCTTGCCCTTGTAAGGGTTACATACTAGTAAAGGAGATGACAACTAAACGAATAAATCATAACAAATAGTGTCTGTGTATTTTACTTTAGAAGTTTATTACAGCATTGTTTACAATACCCAAAAAACTAAATGTCCAACAACAAAAAACTATTAAATGAATTATGGTAATCCATATCATGGTATTGCTTATTTGTATTCCCACTGGATTGTAAACTGTTTTCTGAGCAGGATCTCAAAGAAGGTACCATTTTTTTTCCTTACTAATAATTACATTGATCATTCAACGAATGTTCATGGAGCTTCACCTCTGTACCAGGCATTATGCTAGGCCCTGAAGAAATCAAAGTGAGTCCAATCATGAGAACTCTACCTTCCTGGAATTTATAGACTGGAAGGGTAAACAGACAATCATAATTATAACACAGTGTGGTAAGGACGAAGATTAGAGTGAACCCAAGTTCTGTAGATACTGCGTAAAACGCAGACAGCTCAGATAATGGGAAGGTGAGGAGGAGGAGGAGGAGGAGAGAGAGAACATACAGAAGCCGACTGAGGGGCTGCAAGCAGTTAGATATTGTTGGAGCGTAGAGTGGGAAATAGGAGTAGAAATAAGCAACAGAAACCCCATCAGGAAGGACTCTGCAAATTGAATTTCATCCTAAAGGTGATAGGGATCAATGGAAGTGTTTAAAGCAGGGGCATGATGTGGTCAGACTGGATTTAGGAAGAGCACTCCTGCCTCATGGGACACGAGTTTGGAAAGGCAGTGAGATGAATCAGGAGGCTGTTATAGTGATCCAGGTGAAAGATGATGTTTAGTTGAACTAAGTAATAGATTCATCTAAGACATAGATATTTTAAAAAAATATTTTAAGTATTTTAAATATTTTAAGTAAATAATAAATGAACCTATTGTGGAATGGAGAAAGCTTAAGGTAAGCAGTTCTTTGATTTTGTAGATAGGCTTAGAGGCTGGACTGGCTGGCCAAAAATTATGAGGGAAAGAATCCATGGTCAGAATGCTTTACTGTCTTTTCAAGTTAACTTAGAACTTTTCTGTTCAAAATTTTAGCACCTACATCTGTTGCAGGTTTTGTGAGAACCTTGTTGCTTTTTACCTGAAGTTCAGGTATCTCCTCATGACTCATTTTATCAGTACTTGATACTATATGATATGTCCCCTAGGTCTTTTATCCTTTTTTATCTTAAGCTAAAGTCATAACTTTTTTTATCATCTGTCATCCTTATCATGTACCCTGAAAGCACATTTTAAACCTGACTTGTCAATGAATCTCTCATAACATAGTTGGCCCTCGAACAACACGCCATTAGGTGCACCAACTCTCCTAAAATATCTACGTGTAATTTTTGATTCCCCAAAAACTTAACTACTGATAGCTTATTGTTCATCAGAAGCCTTACCAATAACATAAATAGTTGATAAACACATATTTTCTATGTTATATTATATACTGTATTCTTACAATAAAGCTAGAGAAAATAAAATGTTAAGAAAATCATAAAGAAAAATATACTTACAGTACTGTACTATATTTATTGAAGAAAATCCATGTGTAAGTGGACCCGTACAGATCAAATCTGTTATTCAAGGGTCAACTGTACTAAGCATGGGAATTTGCATAGAGTAAGAGTTCAACTGAAGCACAGAATGCTTTGGATAGATCCATACTTGGTCAATAGGCATATTGGTCTTACACAGGCAACACTGCTTTGAATGACAAAGAATATCATTGCTAGACAAGAACTGACAAACACTGCTGGTGAAAATCTAAAATAGTACGGCTGCTTTGGAAACAGTTTGGCTGTTCTTCAAGAGTAAGTCACTACACAGCAATTTCACTTCTAGGTAATATACCTAGGAGAACTAAAAGCCTATGTTCACACAAAAACTTGTATACAAATGTTTATACTAGCAGTCTTTGTAATAGCCAAAAAATGAAAATACCCCCAAATATCCATTCTCTGAAGAATGGGTAGACAAAAACTGTATGTCCATACAATAGAATATTATTCAGCCACGAAAAGGAATGAAGTTGTTCCATATATGCTACATGGAAACTTGATAACATTATGCTAAGTGAAAGGTCACATATTGTATAATTCCATTGCTGTGAAATGGCCAGGACAGGCAAATCCACAGACAGATTAGTGGTTGTCAGCGGTGGAGGGGAAGGGAAATGGGGAGTGACTGCTAACAGCTATGGGTTTCCTTTTTGGAGTGATGAATTAGATCAATGTAATTGGCTGCACAACCTTGCTAATCTACTAAAAGAAACACTGAATTGTACACCTTAAAACGGTAAATTTTTATGCCATGTGAATTATTACCCAATTTAAAAAACAGATTTTTTTTTTTTTTAAAGGGAAAAAGGGAAAGCTCCCAACATACTGTACCCTTCTCTATGGTTCACCTTTTTATCTGATGGCGCAATTCAGTACAATCCTTTGATAACTGGCAGTTAGCGTCTTCCAAGGTTTCTAACGCCAATTTAAACTTATTATTTTCCTCCTCCAATTTCTGCTTGTTAAAATGTAGGTCTGCTACATAGGTAATCAAATCAGACACCTCTCTGTGGGTGAAAGAATGCGTAAGAATCATCTTCAACATCTCCAATTCCTCCCAATCAAAATAAGGCATATATCACTGTGCGACTTTCTACTCTATCCCTTTCCATCCTTGTAAGTGTAGTCCATTTTATTTTTTTAAAGATTTTATTTATTTATTTGTCAGAGAGAGAGAGAGAGCACAAGCAGGCAGAGTGGCAGGCAGAGGCAGAGGGAGAAGCAGGCTCCCCGCTGAGCAAGGAGCCCGATGTGGGACTCGATCCCAGGATCCTGGGATCATGACCTGAGCCGAAGGCAGCTGCTTAACCAACTGAGCCACCCAGGCATCCCTGTGTAGTCCATTTATACAATAAATATTTATTCAAGCACTGTTACAGTAGCAGAGATTTTCAAAACTGCCAAATATTCAGCATCTGCCAGCTGTGAAGTCAGACGCCACAGCATTGTTAATTCTTTTCCACTTTGCTTCTAACACTTGCCTCCGCCTACAACGAAGTTTCCATTTCTGCTGGGGTTATGAGACATTCTGAAATAAATTGACACATTGCTACTGTTTCAGCCAAGGGATCTTGGCAGGTTTTAATAGGCCTTTAGCTAGGAAACAATTCCTAAACACTTATGTTTGCAGCCTGTAGCTCACAGTTTAGTATTCATCTTTCCTAATATTTTCTACAGCGTGTTAATGTTTGTGTCACCCTCGACCCTGACATTAGATCACAGTCCCTTTGAGAGTCTAGACCTCGTGTTTCATGCAGTCCCAGGCCTTCTCTTCTTCTTTGCCATCTTATCCCATAGCTTGGGTCCATGGTTCCTACCACACCTTTTTGCATGAGCGAACCCAAAGTGGCAAAGAGAAAATAAGGGAGGGACAGAATTGCCTCTCCTTGATATCTAAAACTCATACACATCCAGAGGAAAACAGCTTTTCTCATTCATATTTAAAAAGTATGTATTAAAGAGGTGCTGTAAAACCAATCACCCAAAGAGCTTAAAGTCAATGTCATAATTCTACCTCAGATGGAACTTGTTTTCCAGGGAAAGCACATGAAGTTAATGTGGGAGAAGGATTTTATTAGTGAGGAAATGTTAATTTATATAATACTAGTCTTATATAAATCGTGCTTCTAGTGAAATTTGTTCTAATGCAAATTGGGATAGAATAGCCAAGAGTTAAATAAAACATTGGTTAGCCACACACACACACGCACTAAGTGGCTTTATCATAAGTAAAACATGCAGACCTATGAAATAAATGAGAAAAAGAAGAGGTACTTGAGAAGGCATTACAAATAAGAAGGCTTACAAGACTCCTTTAGACGTATCTCCACCCAAAGCCTCGAAGCTCCATGACGTAGATTCTGTTTTATCTGTGGTCATCTTAACTGAAACACATACAAGAGTGTTTTATGAAAAATCTATTTCTCCAAACCACAAGAAAGTGGCAGAACAAACAGGAAGAAACATGTACATACTTGCTCTACTTGACTTTATGCTGTCCTGTTCAAAAACGGAATCATCGATCCTGCGGCTTGATCCACCACTCATTCTTCCCCTGCAACCAAAGAAACAAAACCAGTGAGCCAGGATTCTTTGCCAGCCCAAAGCCCAGCTCGTTTTTCAGATGTGCTCTGTAACTTTTCTATTCAGGTATTTCTGGATTTTAAAACTATCTATTCATTCAGCAACTATTTGGAGTTCAACATCGTGCTTAGGTAGGGTAATAGAAAAGAAACGTAAGGCATTACCTCTATTTTCCATAAAGTTTTCATCTAACCTGAAAAAGAAAACGTGCCTGCAGAAGGAAGGTGATGATGTGCAGCAGCTATGATTGGGGATGGGAGTTCTCAAGGGATTAGGACAGCAACATAGTTTGGAGTAGTAAGTGAACATCTGTAGAGATAACAAATTTTTAAAAAATTTAAATTTAAAATTTTAATTTAAATTTTTAAATTTAAAAATGTAAAAAATTGGGATGGAAAAGGCATGAACTAATACTTCGGGATACATTCATGGTGCTGCCATTTTTCCTTTCTCCTCGAAAACCATGCTGAACCTAGACGAATTGTACTTTGAACATTTACTCCTGAAATTGGGGGAAAGCTCTATACAGCCCACTGCCCAGTACACAAATTCTAGCTCTAACCCTCAAAATAAACACATTAAAGTTTCAGCCATTTCCTTTTTAAGAGTCTTTATACTATGATGTAAGTTTTACTTAATCTTTCTAAATGCCAACGACTTCGACTATCTGGAACAGCTACAGAATTCTCTATATCTGTACTAACATCTCATTGCGTTTCAACGTGAGAGGTCTGTCAGAATAACTCACGCACCACTTTACTATTGATAGCTATATACTCATCACCATTTGAGTTTCTGTTCTATTTTGTTTTTACCTCCTGTATGTTTCCTTCACTTTTGTTATAAAAATTTTTTTTTCTTTTGCTCTCATGCCATTTTATAATGGATTAATAGTTTTACTATACAAACCTAAGTATTTTAGAAAAATGGGAAAATGCATAAGAAAATAACAAAGTTGAAACCATCATGGAAAGATAATCATTTTTTAATATATTCTTCCCAACTTTCTTTATGCATATTTTTCTTGATAAATAGGGGTTTATAATACATATATTATTAATGGTCATATTTGAAATAAATATATACGAATATTTCTCTTCTCAAATATTTATCTAATTATAATTTTGGGCAATTATTTAGGATTCTAGTGGATAGAAGTATTATAATTTATTAACCTGACCCTCTATATTAAAATTTGTAAGTTGCTTATATTTATCACATATTAAGGATATGATTCATTATTTTTCTTGAAGTTACATGACTAGCCCAAATACATCACATAATTTTAAGGGTTTGATACATATCGTTCTAAGAACATTCTAAATCGTTCTTGAAAAAACTATGCAACTTGCACTACCACCAAGAATGTATGAAAGGAGGCTTATTTCTCCACCTGCCCTGACAACATGG
Organism: Potos flavus; assembly: GCA_028534135.1. NCBI lineage: Eukaryota > Metazoa > Chordata > Mammalia > Carnivora > Procyonidae > Potos > Potos flavus. Next base: position 73,076,783 of record CM052897.1, read on the forward strand.
GGTAGAGTTATTCTTTTAAAACTGCTAAACTGATGGGCAAAACTGAGGTATTGTCTTTATTTGTATTTCTTTGATTACTAGTAAAATTAGATATTTTTATGTATTTATCTTGCCTCCATGATTAACTTATTCTTGGCAAACATTTTGGTCATCTTAAGTCATCTAAATATCCTAACCCTACGTGAAATCTAGAAAGTTTTGTCACTTTTTAGGCTTGCAGTTTTATTTTAAAAAATTCCTAATATATAAAAGCCGATAGATGGAGATGGGTGGCTGATTAAAAGCCAGATAACTTAGGCTTCCTGTGAAGGAATGGAAAATTTCTCCAGGTTCCACCAAGGAATGATATCTGCATGGTATCAGGCATACTCTTCCCCTTCTTCATTTTTTTCTCCTAATTCTACTACTTTTTTCCTTTTCCCTTTAGTTTCCCTTTATCCTAGGCTTTCAAATTATATTCACTGCCTAATTATCCCCACTGACCTTTAAAGGGCACTCACTCTGAGTTTAAATGCATTTGGAGATTTGCCAGTCATTATCAATAATTTGCTTGACTCCTACGTCAGCTCAATTCTTTGTGAGAACATAATAATATGTGCTGCCCTTAATCACAATAAATGGATGTTACGAGGATTAACATAATTCATATAATACCTTCTCAAAGCATGCTCATCCCCTCAATGTGTACACATACACTCATCAGCATCATTATCACTTGGAAATATGTTAGAAATGCAAATTATCAGGCTTCACTCCAGACCTACTGAATCATGGTTGGGGGGCAACAATCAGGTATGATAAATAGTTCAGGTGATTCCAGTGCATGCTACGGTGTGAGGAGCACTGGATTATAGTACTTCCATCAACACAAAAAAACAGTGATTAGCATTAGTTGTAATCAGTTGTTAAAACAGAACCTGGATATGCATCCTGCTAGAACTATGACTATCATTTTTTAAAAGATTTATTAGAGAGAGAGAGCTTGGGGTGTGAGAACATGGGGGAGAGGGAGAGGGAGTCTCAAGCAGACTCCACACTGAGTGCAGAGCTGGACATGGGGTTCGATCTCATGACCCTGAGATCATGACCTGAGCTGAAACTAAGAGTCAGACACTCAACCGACTGTGCCACCCAGGCGCCCTAGTGATTACCATTTGTTTCTACAGCAAACCATCCATTCTTTCATGATGGCACGAAAGATTTCCAGGTCCACATGCAGGTCTCCCTTTTTAGGATCAAGAATGTTCCGTAGCTCCTCAAGTCCACTATCTTCAGAATTTTGACTACTTGCTTGTCTCAGATAGTTTATTATTTTGGCAACTCCAACTGAACCTTAGGAAGAAAGGCAAATTAATTTTGAAAGATGTATTAAGATTATGCTTTAAAAGTGAGGAGTGAAGTGCTCAACTCTCTCAAGACACTTGGGCCCTGGAAACATAACATATAACCTTCACGGTCCTGCTGAGTTGGCATGGTAGAGTGGTGAGAGCACTGGCCTCGGGCTGAAGTCTAATGGACCTGGTGTCAGATCTTGGCTCTGGAATGTACTGGGTGTGTAGATCTGGGAAAATTTCTTAATCTCTTTAAGCCTCAGTTTCCTTATCTGTGAGATAGGGTGGATAAAACCTACCATACGCAGTTGTCGTGAGGTTTAAATATGCATGATATATATAATCAATAATCACTTGTGAAAGTAATTCTGTCTCCCATTCTTTCTTTAAAAAGCATCCAGTGAATACCAACAGCATCTTTCACAGAACTAGAATAATCCTAAAACATGTATGGAACCACAAACAACCCCAAATAACCAAAGCAATCTTGAAAAGAAGAACAAAGCTGAAGGCATCACAATCCTAGATTTCAAGTTATATTGCAAAGCTGTAGTAATCAAAACAGCATAATACTGGCACAAAAATAGACACAGAGGTCAATAAAGCAGACTTCAGAGTCCAGAAATAGACCCGTGCTTATGTGGTCAATTAATCTGTGACACAGGAGGCAAGAATATGTGATGGAGAAAAGACAGTCTCTTCAATAAATGTCCAGAAAACCGACAGCTACAAGCAAAAGAATGAAACTAGACCACTTTCTTACACCACAAACAAAAATAAACTCAAAATGGATTAAGGACCAAATTGGTGAGATATAAAACCATAAAACTCATAGGACATGTGGGGAAGATGGCAGAGTAGGAGGATCCCAAACTCACCTCATCCCATGGATACACCTTGATAACACCCACACCAGTGTAAACAATCCCGAAAATAACCTGAACACTGGCAGAACAGACTCTCTACAGTTGACTATAGGAAAAAGAGGCTGCATCAAAAAAGGAAGGGTAGAGACATGATTGGGAACCAAACTGTCTCATGAGACTATCCACAGGAGGGAGGGATACCAAGGCACAGAGAAGAGAAAGGAGTATACCCCACACCAGGCATCCCAGGCATGGGGGATCTGCACTGGGAAGACGAATCCCTATAACATTTGGCTTTGGAAACCAGAGGTGCTTAACTTTGCAAGTTCTTAAAATCAGTGGGGCTTAACATTTAGAACCTTAAAAAGCAGCAGGCATGGCTCTGGGAGAGCTGGAGGGTGACAGGACACGGAGTCCTGCCTTTAAGAGACAGCATAACAAACAACACTGCTGAGATGTAACAGAGAAGCAGCAATTTGAAAAACACCTGGGATATATAGGAAGATTTATTTCCTAATTTTAGAATATGTGCAGGAGGGACAGGGACCAGTGGGAGACTCCTCCAAGAAAAAAAGTGCTGGCGAGCACCATCTTTTTCCCCCTCCCCAGCCTAGATATACGGACACCTGCAGAAACCTGCACAGTGTGAACACTTTCCACCTAGAATGTTAACAGTGACCCCTGCCCCGGCATTCTCCTGTGGACCCACTAATCCAGCACAGCCTCGGCAGGAATCCATCCGAAACAGTGCCCCATGCCTGGCAGTGTGCAAGTAGCCCCAGTAGGGACCAGCCCACTCCAAACTGACACCTGCCCCAGGGAGAGGGGAAGGTAACCACATACATCAGTTCATCTGTAGCCCCAAAAAAGGGCAGGGAGCAGACATCTGGTCTGACTATAGGCTCCATTCACCACAGAAAGCTTCTCAGGGGACAACACAGGAGAGAGCGACTTACAGTTCTGTGTGACCACAGCTCTGGTGAGCAACCAATCTGATCCAACTCAAAAAAAAGGTGGCTCCAGAGTAGTCCATTAACCACACAGGGACCAAATCCTGCCCAAACAGGCAAGGAGAACTATTGCAGATGACTGAACTGAAGGCAAATGTGGCTCAGCCACAACAGTAGGATGCACACAAAACACACAGGAGACACTCCTGCAGTGTCAAGCTCTGGTGAACAGGAGACATTGCACTGCAGGGCACTACAGGACCTCAACTTTCATGAACAAGAGATGTAGCTGGGTTTCCTAACACATAGAAACAGAGAAAAATCAGACAAAATGAGGTGACAAAGGACTATGTCCCAAATGAAAGAAGAGGACAAAAATCACAGCAAGAGAGCTAAAAAACAGAGGTAAATGATATGCCAGTTAGAGAATTTAAAGTAATGGTAATAAAGATACTCAATGGACTTGAGAAAAGAGTGGAGGATCTTAGTAAGACCCTCAACAAAGAGATAGAAAACATAAAAAAAAAAAAAAAAAGAACCAATCAGAGAAGTGCCTGGGTGGCTCAGTGGTTAAGTATTGGACTCTTGACCTCAGGTCAGGTCTTGATCTCAGGGTCATGAGTTCAAGCCTCCACTAGGTGTGGAGTCTACTTAAAAAAAAAAGAATCAGAGATGAATAACTCAATACTTGGATTTTAAAATATACTACAGGGAATAAATAGTAGATAGAGGAAACAGAAGAATGGATCAGTGACCTGGAGAGCAGATTAGTGGAAAGAGATCTAGTTGAACAGGAGAAAGAAAAAGGAATAATGAGACTAGATTAAGGGAATTCATTAACACCATCAAGTGTAATAATGTTGACATTAAAGGATCCCAGAAGGAGGAGAGAGAAAAGGGGAAGAAAATTTACTTGAAGAAATAGTAGCTGAAAACTTTTCAACTTTGGGGAAGGAAACAGAAATGCAGACCCAGGAGGCACATAGAGGGCACAACAAAATCAATCCAAGCAGGTCTACAATAAGACACACAATTAAAATGGCAAAAGGTAGTGATAAAGAGAATTTTAAAAGCAGCAAAAGATGGGCCCCTTAGTGGCTCAGTGGGGTAAGTGTTTGATTCTTGATTTCAGCTAAGATCATGATCTTGGGGCTAGGAGGAGGGCAGAGGGAGGAGGGGGGTTCCTGGGACTGAGTCCTGTGTTAGCCACCATCCTTAGCAAGAATTCTGCTTGAGGATTCTCTATCCCTCTGCCCCTCCTCCTGCGCATGTTTTCTCTCCCTCTCTCTCTCTCAAATAAATAAATAAATCTTAAAAAAAAAAATCATCAAGAGAAAGAAAACAGTTACATACAAGGGAAACCCCAGAAGGCTCTCAGCTGATGTTTGACCAGAAACTCTGCAGGCTAGAGAAGAGTGGCATGATATATATTCAAAGTGTCAAAATAAAAAATAATAATTAAAAAAAACTGCAACAAAGAATACTCTATCCAGCAAGGCTATCATTCAGAAAAGAAGGAGAGATAAGGAGTTTCCCCAAACAAAATTTAAAGGAATTCATGACTGATAACCAGCCTTACAAGAAATGTTAAAGGGGATTCTGTGAATGGGAAGATAAGCAGGAGTAAGAAAAGTAGGACACACAAAAGCACTACAATTAAGTATATCTATAAAAATCAGTCAAAGAATTCACAAAATAAAAGTATGAAACTACATAACAAAAATACGGGTGGCAGAGGAGTAAAAACTTAGTGCTTTAAGACTGGGTTCAAACTTAACTGGCCATTAACTTAATAGAATGTGCTAAATACATAAGATATTATATATAAATCTAATGGTAATCACAAGTCAAAAACCTGTAACAGATATGCAAAAAATAAATAAATAAATAAATAAAAAGAAAGGAATCCAAGCATATAACCAAAGAAAACCAGTATGGAAAGAGCCCAAATGTCCATCAACTGATGAATGGATAAAGAAGATACAGTGTATCAATGGAATATTATTCAGCCATCGAAAAGAATGAAATCTTGCTATTTGCAATGACATGGATGGAGCCAGAGTGTATTATGCTAAGTGAAATAAGTCAGTCAGAGAAAGACAAAATATGATTTCACTAATATGTGGAATTTAAGAAACAAAACAGAGGAATATAGAGGAAGGGGGGAAAAAAGGAAGCAAACCGTAAGAGACTTAAATATATAGAACTGAGGATTGATGGAGGAGAGGCAGGCAAATAGGTGATGGGTATTAAGGAAAGCACTTGTGTTGAGCACTGAGTGTTTTATGTAAGTGAGGAATCACTAAATTCTACTGCTGAAACCAATATTATATTACATGTTAACTAACTAGAATTTAAATAAAATTTTGAAAAAAAATCATACAAAAAGATTAAAAAACAAAAAAGGCCAAAATAAAAATAAACACACAAAAACAAATGCTAACATCTTCCAGAGACACCCTCACAGACACACCCATAAATAAAGTTTGACCAATATCTGGGCATCCCTTATTCCAATCAAGTTGACACATAAAATTAATCACCACACTCTGTTGTAGTCATTAAGAAAACATTAAAAGTAGCCAATATTTGGGGGAGTCGTGTGTTTTCTATATCTGAGAAGAAGAAACACTCCTTCGTAGAATTTTTAAGAATATGTAGTAGGTAGGCTATGAGAGTGACCTTGAAAAGCTTTCCAAACACTTCTTATCAAAGCATATAGATTTGTGTAGATTAAGATTTGTATAGATTTAAATAGGCAAATACTTCTGGAATGTCACAAGAACCAAATACTCTAAGCTTCCACTTAGATTAATTTATGTCCTTTCTGTCCCAATGTAATATTTATTTGATTGATTCCTAAGATTCTATCCTGTTCTGCAAATCATAATGTATGTCCTTATGGAAAAATAAAGATTGTATGATATGGAAGAAAAAAAAAAAAAAGGAAAACCAGCAAACCATGAAAGAAGAGAGCAAGAGAAGAAAGGAACAAAGAATTACAAAAACTATAATGGCAACAAAATGGCAATAAGAACATACTTATCGATTACTTTGAATGTAAATGGACTAAATGTTTCAATAAAAAAAGTAGGGTGACAGAATAGATAAACAAGCAAAAACCATTGATATGCTGCCTGCAAGAGACTCATTTCAGACCCAAAGACACATGCAGATTGAAGGTGAAGGAAAAGCATTTTCCTTGCATATGGAAGTGAAAACAAAGCTAGGGTAGCAATACTGTATTAGACAAAATAGACTTTAAAACAAAGACTGTAAGAAGAGACAAGGAGGGGTGCCTGGGTGGCTCAGTGGGTTAAAGCCTCTGTCTTCAGCTCAGGTCATGATCTCAGGGTCCCAGGATCAAGGCCCTGCATCGGGCTCTCTGCTCAGCAGGGAGCCCAATTCCCCCTCTCTGCCTGCCTCTCTGCCTACGTGTGATCTCTCTCTGTCAAATAAATAAATAAAATCTTTGGGAAAAAAAAAAGACAAAGAAGGATACTGCTAATGATAAAGGGAACAACACAAAAAGATATACTCCACTTACATAAACGGATAGATCATCTAGACAGAACATCAAAAATGAAACAGTGGCTTTGAATGACACATTGGACCAGAAGGATCTAACATATATATTCAGATCATTCCATCCAGAGGCACCTGAGTGGCTCAGCTGGTTAAGCATCTGCCTTTAGCATGTGTCATGATCTCAGGGTCCTGGGATCGAGAGCCATGTTGGACTCTCCCCTCAGTGGGGAGTCTGCTTCTCCTTCTCCCTCTCTGCACTGTTCATGTTCTCAATCTCTCTTAAAAAAAAAAAAAAAAAAAAAATCCATCCTAAAACAGAAAAATTCATATTCTTCAAGTGCACAGGAAATGTTTTCCAGAATAGACCACGTGTTAGGCCACAAAACAAGTCTCTACAAATTAAAAAAAAAAAAACGAGTCATACCATGCACCTTTTCAGACCATAGCATTGTGAAACTAGAAATCAAGCACGAGAAAAAAAAAAAATCTGAAAAGGACACAAATTAAAGAGGTTAAATAATATGCTACTAAACAATGAGTGAGTCAACCAAGAAATCAAAGATAAAATAAAAAGATACATGGAGACAAATTAAAATGGAACCACAATGACCCCAAATCTTTGGAATGTAGCAAAAGCTTTTCTAATAGAGAAGAAAAGGCACAAACAAAACCCCAAAACCAGTAGAAAAAGGAAATAATAAAGATTAGAGCAGAAATAAACAAAATAGAAACTAAAATAACAATAGAAGACATCAATGAAACCAGGACCTGGTTCTGTGAAAAGATCAGCAAAGCTGATAAATCTTTAGCCAGGCAAAGAGAAAAGAGAAGAGAGAAGATAAAGAGAAGAGAGAAGATAAAGAGAGAAGAGAAGATAAAGAGAGAAGAGAAGATAAAGAGAGAAGACAAAGAGAAGACAAAGAAGACCAAGAAGAGAAGACAAAGAAGAGAAGACAAAGAGAAGAGAAGACAAAGAAGAGAAGACAAAGAGAAGAGAAGACAAAGAGAAGAGAAGACAAAGAGGGAAAGGAAAGAAAAGAGGGGAAGGGAAGGGAAGGGAAGGAAGGAAAAGGAAAGAAAAAGAGAAAGAGAGAGGAAGGGAGGGAGGAAGGTAGAAAGAAAAGAAGAGGGAGAGGGAGAAAAAAGAATCAACACAACAAAAAAACCAAAGGATTAGGATTCTGAGAGAATATTATGAAAAGCTATATGCCAACAAATTGGACAAACTAGAAGAAATGGATAAACTCCTAGAAACACACAAGCATCCAAAACTGAATCAGAAAAAAAAATAGAAAATGTGAACATACCAATTACCAGCAATGTCATTGCATCTGTAATAAAAAAACAAAAACCTCCCAACAAACAAAAGTTCAGAATCAGATGATTTCACAGGTGAATTCTACCAAACATTTAAAGAAGAGTTAGAACCTATTCTTCTCAAACTATTCAAAAAAAAGAAAAAAAAAATAGGAGAGAAGGAAAAGCTTCCAAATTCATTCTATGCAGCCAGAATTACTGGGATATCAAAAACAGAAAAAGACACTACAAAAAAAGAGAACTAGTGGCCAGTATCTCTGATGACCATAAATGTAAAAATCCCAGCAAACAGAATCCAACAATACATTAAAAAAAATTCTTGTTCATGATCAATTGGGATTTACTCCTGGATGCAAGGATGGTTCAATATTTGCAAATCAATCAATATGATACATCACATTAATATCTTGTTGTTGGAAGGATAAAAACCATAAAATCATTTCAGTAGATGCAGAAGAAGCATTTGACAAAGTACAACATCATTCATGATTAAAAAAAAAAACTTCAACAAAGTAGGTTTACAGGGGGCATACCTCAACATAATAAAGTTCAGATATGAAAAACCCATAGCTAACATCTTACTTAATGGGGAAAAACAGCTTTTCCCCTAAGAGCAGGAACTAGACAAGGATGTCCATTCTCACTACTTTATTCAACACAGTACTAGAAGTTCTGGCCATAGCAATCAGACAAGAGAAAGGAATAAAAGGCATCCAGATTGGTAAGGAAGAAGTAAAATTTTCACTATTTGCAGATGACATGAAACTATATATAGAATATTCAAAGACTCCACCAAAAAACTGCTAGACCAGATGAATTCAGTGAAGTCGCAGGATACAAAATCAATATACAGAAATTCGTTGCATTTCGATACATTAATAATGAAGTAATAGAAAGAGAAATTAAGAAAACAATCCCATTTACAATTGCACCACTACCTAAGAATAAACTTAACCAAGCACATGAAAGACCTATACTCTGAAAACTATAAAACACTGTTGAAAGAAATTTAAGATGACACAAATGAATAGGAAAATATTCCATGTTCATGGATTGGGAGAACAAATATTGTTAAAGTGTCCGTACTACCCCAAGCAATCTATAGATTTAATGCAATCCTTATCAAAATACCAGTAGCATTTTTCATGGAATTAGAACAAATAATCTTAAAATATGTATGGAACCACAAAAGACCTCAAATTGCCAATACTATCTTGAAAAAGAAGAACAAAACTGGAGGTATCACAATTCCAGATTTCAAGATATACTACAGAATTGTAGTAATCAAAACAGTATCGTACTGGCACAAAAATAGACAAATAGATCAACAGAAAAGAAAGCCTGCAAATAAACCCACGCTTATATGGCCAATTAATCTTCGACAAAGGAGGCAAGAATATGCAACTGAAAAAAGACAGTCTTCAACAAATGGTATCAGGAAAAGCTGGTATTGGACAGCTACCTGCAAATGAATGAAACTGGACCACTTTTTTATACCATACACAAAAATAAAATAAAGACCTAAATATGACTTCTTAAACTATTCTAAAAGAATAGAAATGGAAGGAAAACATCCATACTCATTCTACAAGGCCAGCATTACCCTGATTCCAAAAGCAAACAAAGAATCCACTAAAAAAAGGAATATAGGCCAATATCCCTGGTGGACACCAACACAAAAATTCTCGAAAAAATAATAGCAAATCGAATCCAACAGTACATTAAAAGAATCATTCACCACAATCAAGTGGGATTTATTCCTGGGTTGCAAGGGTGGTTCAGTATTTGCAAATCAATCAACCTAATACGCCACATTAATAAAAGATAAGAACCATATAATCCTCTTAATAGGTATAGAAAAGCATTTGGCAAAGTACAGCATTAATTCTTGAGAAAAACTCTCAACAAAGTAGGGATAGAGGGAATATAACTCAGCATCAGAAAGGCCATATACAAAACCCCACAGCTATCACCCTTAATCAGGATAAAATTGAGAGCTTTTCCTTATGGTCAGGAAAAAGACAGGGATGTCTACTCTCACCACCGTTATTTCACATAGTACCAGAAGTCCTAGCCTCAGCAATCAAACAACAAAAAGAAATAAAAAGCATCCAAATCAGCAAGGAAGAAGTTAAACTTTCATTATTTGCAGACAACATGATACTCTATGTAGAAAATCCAAAAGCCTCTACCAAAAAATTGTTAGAACTGATACATGAATTTGGTAAGGTCACAGGATACGAAATCGACATACAGATATCTGTTGCATTTCTATACACAAATAATGAAGCAGCAGAAAGAGAAATCAAGGAATTAATCCCATTTATAATTGCACCAAAACCCATAAGATACCTAGAAATAAACCAAAGAATAAAAAGATTTGTACTCCGAAAACTACAGAACACTTATGAAAGATATTGGAGATGATACAAAGAAATGGAAAAACATTCCATGTTCAAGGATTGGAAGAACAAATATTGTTAAAATGTCTATGCTACCCAATGAAATCTACAAATTTAATCCAATCCTTATCAAAATACCACCAACACTTTTCATAGAGCTAGAACAAACAATCCTAAAATTTGTATGGAACCATAAAAGACCCCAAATAGCCAAAGCAATCTTGGAAAAGAAGAGCAAAGCTGGAAGTATCACAATTCCAGACTTCAAATTATATTACAGAGCTGTAGTGATCAAGACAGTATGGTACTGGCACAAAAAGACACATAGGTCAATCGAACAGAAACCCAAAAATGGACCTACAACTATATGATCAACTAATCTTTGACAAAGCAGGAAACAATATCCAATGGGAAAAAGACAGTCTATTCAACAAATGGTGTTGGGAAAACTGGGCAGCAACATGCAAAAGAGTGAAACTGGACCACTTTCTTATACCATACAAAAAATAAATTCAAAATGAATGAAAGTCCTAATTGTGAGACAAGAAACCATCCAAACTCTAAGAACACAGGCAGTAACCTCTTTGACGCTGGCCATAAACAACTTAGACACATCTCCTGAGGCGGGGGAAACAAAAGCAAAAAATAAACTATTGGAACTACATCAAGGTAAGAAGCTTTTGTGCAGTGAAGGAAACAACAAAACTGAAAAGCAACATTTGTAATGAGAGAAGATATCTGCAAATGACATATCTGATAAAGAGCTAGTATCCAAAATCTATAAAGAACTTATCAAACTCAACACTCCAAAAACAAATAATCCCCATTAACAAACGGGCAGAAGACATCAAAAGATATTTTTCTAAAGAAGACATGCAGATGGCTAACAGACATATGAAAAGATACTCAACATTACTCACCATCGGGGAGATACAAACCAAAACTACAATGAGATTATCACCTCGCATTTGTCAGAATGGCTAAAATTAATGACACAGGAGACAATAGATTCTGGCGAGGATGTGGAGAAAGAGGAACCCTCTTATACTCTTGGTGGAAATGCAGACTGGTACAGCCACTCTGGAAAACAGTATGGAGGTGCCTCAAAAAATTAAAAATAGAATTACTCTACAACCCAGCAATTGCACTACTAGGTATTTACCCAAAGGTTACAGAAATACTGCTTCAAAGGGATACATGTCACCCTTATATCTATATAGCAGCATTATCAACAATAGCCAAATTATGGAAAGAACCCAAACGTCCATCAGGTGATGAGTGGATAGACAGGATGTGGTGTGTACACACACACACAAACACAATGGAACATTACTCAGCCATCAAAACGAACGAAAGTTTGTCATTTTCAATGACATGGATAGAGTATTATGCTAAGTGAAATAAGCCAGAGAAAGACAAATATCATATGAGAAATAATACAAGGAGTTTGGGTATTATTATTCTAAAAGTGTTGTGTGTATATTGAAAAATAAAACAAATGAGCATTTATATTAGTGTCACTGAGGACCAGGATTTTCTATGGGTGAGAAAGGAAATAAAGATGCAGAAAGAGATAAATTAAACCCTTATAGTACTAAATTTGCATCAAAGTTGCTGAACTCGTAATGTATTTTATCTTCAAAAAATGTACTCCTTAGATCTGACTACTGAAAAGGCCCATAAATAACAACAATCCCTTGCCTCCAGATTGTGGTCTCTATTATTTCCCATGAAAAAGAGGTATGGATACTTGAAGAAATAGATGGTTCCAAGGTTGGGGCAGGAAATGTACAAGACAAGCCTAGAGACTTTTATAATATCGGGGAAAATAAACTATTAAAAACAATGAGGACATGTCAAAAGTATTAGTACCTGGGACATCTAGCTGTTACTAGGAAGTAGTGAAATGCTCAAAGATGGGAACATACCAAACAGATATAGGAGCCACCTTAAAGAATATGCTACTAACCAACTCTGGGACAATTTGAGCTTCACAATAAATGAGAGTAGCAGATTATAAACCACTGGATAGAAGAAGAATCCAGAATTCATAGTGATATTAATTTATCAGTTAGCAGGAAGGTAAAACCCTTATAATAGATTGACAAGTAAGGAATATAGAGAGAATTATGGAGCTAAAAAATATTTCCATTTGGCAACAATTATAGTAGTAATTGGTTAAGGCAAGAACTATCAATGGATGCCATGTTTCTAATCACAAATTCCAACATGTAGATTTTTTTTCCTCACCACACACACATCCAAGCAATTCTTGGATACCAGCGGGTGTCTTACGATTCAACTCAATTTAGACACACTCTGTCTGGTGATGGTGTCAGATTCTAGAGGACACACCCCTACAACCTTCGGATGCCAATCCTAATTCCAGGACATCACCTGTGCTTACTGACCTTCTATAGTTTGGATGTTCCCATGACCCCCTCCTTGAGTTTGCTAGAGTGACTCACAAAACTCAGAGAAACATTGTGCTTACCGGATCCCCAGTTAGTTATAAAAGGATATAGCTCAGGAGCACCCAGATGGAAGAGATGCACAAGGCAAGGATGGGGGGAAAGGGCACGGAGCTTCCAGCCTCTCCCTGGCATACCACTTTTTCCAAATCCTCACATGTTCAACAATATGTATGCTCTCCAAACCCTCTTCTTTTGGGTTTTTATGGAGGCTTTATTATATAGGCAAGATTGGTTTAATCATTGGCCATTGAGGATAGAACTCAATATCCAGGCCCTCCCCCATCCTGCAATCAGGGAAGAATGGCTTAAAGTTCTAAGGGTCTAATCCTGCAGTTGTCTCCTCTAGCAACCAGCCCAGTCCTTAGGTGTGGCACAGAACTCGCCTCATTAACATAACAAAAGAAACTTTATTGCTCTCATCACTTAGGAAATTCCTAATGTTTTAGGAGCTCAGGGCCAGAAATGGGACAAAGATCAAATATGTATTTCTTATTATAAAGCACAATATCATAGATGCTAAAACTAGTAAATGAAAGTCTGATGAGGAATGGGATATTTACATAGACTCAAAGTATTTTTCCATAAATTACTGGATGTTCTTTGAAATGGGGAAAATTGGCAGACACTACACTGATCAAGTGATTGTTTTAAAATCGTGATATATTGTACTGAGAATACAACATCGCTGCTGTAGTGTGCCTGTGAAAATGTATAACTTGAATAATCAAGAGAAATATTGGACATTCTACAAAGTAACTGATTATATTCTTTAAAAATTTCAAGGTCATAAAAGACAAGGAAGTGAGAAACTCCAGATGTAAGAAAACGGAAGAGCTGTGACAACTAAATACAAGGTGTGAACTGAATTGGAACCTGGACCAGAAAGCAGAAAAGCTGTAAAGTATATGATTGGAACAACTGAGAATATTAAAACATAGAACTTTGAATGAAATCATAGTATTGCAATAATGTTAAACATCCTGATTCTGATCATTGTTCTGTAGTCAGGCAAACACATGTCCTTGTTTATAGGAAATATGCGCTGATGTACATGGGGTAAGAAGGCACAGTATCTACAACCTACTCTTGAGTGATCAGAAACATAATCAGGCTCTTATCCTGCTTCTTCAGGAAAGAAGACCGAGGACAGCTGGATAGGTGACAAAGCAGGGTAGAGTTTCTTTTTATCAATTATTCCAGTTGATAAATTAAGAAGGAATGATAGAATATCGCCATTTGCACCCCCCAATGAAAGAACAGAGGTAGGCCTTATTAAAAAGAAAACTACAGGCCCAAACTAGTGTCCCTCAGGCTAAGTCCAAAACCAGAGCTTAATACGTAAACTAATTGCAGTTTCAATATTCCCAGAAATGTAGTCTCAACTGGTTGATGGGGAATTTTCTGATGAATCTGCCTCGTGGGCCTTCTCCATCCCCCAAAGGAAGAAGTATAATCCACATGGTAAGACGCCACCATCTTCCACCCCAATCCCTCCCAAATCCTCCCCACTGTTCCCCTAAGGGAAAGCCATCTTGCCTGGAAAAATCTTTTCCTTCTTGTTCTTGCCCCACTCTCCTTATAAAAACCTTCTATTTGGTACATCTCTGAACTTCTTCCTACTTGCTAGATGGATGCTGCCTGATTCATAAATCATTTAATAAAGCCAATTAGACCTTCAAATTTACTCAGTTAAATTTTAACTGATTTGGTGGCAGCATAAGGATCTAAAGTGAACTTCTAGCAGCATTTGGGGATGACGAGACACACAGACATGGTACCCGGGAACACTTTGAGTTCTGTTTTCCTTGTCATTTCCAAGGGCTGTGGGCGAATTCCTCTCAGTTCTGAGCTCTGCTCTGTCATATTTGAGCTCTCAATCTAATTGGCTTTTCTTTATAGGGCAGCTCAGCTTGTGGGGGCAGACAGAGATGCCCCAAGTTCAACTGACCTGGCACATTTGCCCAGAGCCCAGTGGAGCTGGTGGCTCTGCCCAGAGCTTCGTTGAGTTGGTAGTTCCACCCAAAGCCCAACGGAGCTGGCAGAAGGGTCTACCTGGAGCCAAGCCCCTAAGCTTTCAGACCACAATTCCCATAATGGAAAACTTCAAGTTTCCACAGGAATTTTTCATGGTACACCCAGGGCTGTCTTCTGGCCAGGCCACAGGAACATCTCTAGGTTACTACTGATACATTAAGGTGGACAGGTATATCTGTGTATTTATTTTGTGTATGTAAAGGAGCAGGTATCTCAGAGGCCAAAAAGCTGCAAAAATTGGTAGGCATAATACCATTCCCAATGGGGAAAAACTGAGAGCTTTTCCCCTAAGGTCAGGAACACTGCAGGGCTGTCCACTATCACCACTGCTATTCAACATAGTACTAGAAGTCCTAGTCTCAGCAATCAGACAACAGAGAGAAATAAAAGGCATCTCAATTGGCAAAGAAGAAGACAAACTCTTTGCAGATGATATGATACTTTATGTGGAAAACCCAAAAGATTTCACTCCAAAACAGCTAGAACTCATACAGGAATTCAGTAAAGTGTCAGGATATAAAATCAATGCACAGAAATCAGTTGCATTTCTATACACCACCGCAAGACAGAAGAAAGAGAAATTAAGGACTTGATCCCATTTACAATTGCACCCCAAACTATAAGATACCTAGGAATAAAACCTAACCGAAGAGGCAAAGAATCTGTACTCAGAAAACCATAAAGTACTCATGAAAGAAACTGAGGAAGACACAAAGAAATGGAAAAATGTTCTATGCTCGTGGATTGGGAGAATATTGTGAAAATGTCTATGCTACCTAAAGCAATCTACACATTTAATGCAATCCCTATCAAAATACCATCAATTTTTTTTCAAAGAAATGGAACAAGTAATCCTAAAATTTATATGGAACCAGAAAAGGCCCTGAATAGCCAGAGGAATATTGAAAAAGAAAACCAAAGTTGGCAGCATCACAATTCCAGACTTCAAGCTCTATTACAAAGCTGTAATCATCAAGACAGTATGGTACTGGCACAAAAACAGACACATAGATCAATGGAACAGAATAGAGAGCCCAGAAATGGATCCTCAACTCTATGGTCAACTAATCTTCGACAAAGCAAGAAAGAATGTCCAATGGAAAAAAGACAGTCTCTTCAAAAAACTATGTTGGGAAAATTGGACAGCCACATGCAGAAGAATGAAATGGGACCGTTTCCTTACACCACACACAAAAATAGACTCAAAATGGATGAAAGACCTCAATGTGAGACAGGAATCCATCAAAATCCTTGAGGACAACACAGGCAGCAACCTCTTCGACTTCAGCTACAGCAACTTCTTCTTAGAAACATCACCAAAGGCAAGGGAAGCAACGGAAAAAATAAACTATTGGAACTTCATCAAAACTTCACATAAAAACCCTCTGCACAGCAAAGGAAACAGTCAACAAAACCAAAAGACAACTGACAGAATGGGAGAAGATATTTGCAAATGTTTCATCGGATAAAGAAGAGATAGTATCCAAGATCTATAAAGAACTTATCAAACTCGGGGCGCCTGGGTGGCTCAGTAGGTTAAAGCCTCTGCCTTCAGCTTAGGTCATGATCTCAGGGTCCTGGGATCGAGTCTCGCATCGGGCTTTCTGCTCAGCAGGGAGCCTGCTTCCCTCTCTCTCTGTCTGCCTCCCTGCCTACTTGTGATCTCTTTCTGTCAAATAAATAAAATCTTAAAAAAAAAAAAACTTATCAAACTCAACACCCAAAGAATAATCCAATCAAGAGATGGGCAGAAGAAATGAACAAACATTTCTGCAAAGAAGACAACCAAATGGCCAATAGACACTTGAAAAAGTGCTTAACATCACTCAGCATCAGGGAAATACAAATCAAAACCACAGTGAGATACCACCTCACACCAGTCAGAATGGCTAAAATTAACAACTCAGGAAACGACAGGTGTTGGCAAGGATGTGGAGAAAGGGGAACCCTCCTACACTGTTGGTGGGAATGCAAGCTGGTGCAGCCATTCTGAAAAACAGTATGGAGGTTCCTCAAAAAGTTGAAAATAGAGCTACCCTACGACCCAGCAATCACACTACTGGGTATTTGCCTTAAAGATACAAATGTAGTGGGGCGCCTGGGTGGCTCAGTGGATTAAAGCCTCTGCCTTCGGCTCAGGTCATGATCTCAGGGTCCTGGGATCGGGCCCCGCATCAGGCTCTCTGCTCAGTGGGGAGCCTGCTTCCCCCTCTCTCTCTCTGCCTGCCTCTCTGCCTACTTGTGACCCCTCTCTCTCTGTCAAATAAATAAATAAAATCTTAAAAAAAAAAGATACAAATGTAGTGATCCAAAGGGGCATGTGCACCCAAATGTTTATAGCAGCAATGTCCACAATAGCCAAACTATGGAAAGAACCTAGATGTCCATCAACAAATGAATAAAGGAGATACAATATAGATGTACAATGGAATACTATGCAGCCATAAAAAACCCGAAATCTTGCTGTTTCCAACAACGTGGGTGGAATTAGAGTGTTATGCTAAGTGAAATAAATCAATCAGAGAAAGACAATTATCATGTTATCTCTCTGATATGAGGAATTTGAGAGGCAGGGTGGGGGGTCGTGGGGGGAAAGGAAGGAAAAAAATGAAACAAGATGGGACCGGGGAGGGAGACAAACCGTAAGAGACTCTTAATCTCAGGAAACAAATTGAGGGTTGCTAGGGGGGTGGTGGGGGTGGCCGGGTTATGGGCATTGGGGAGGGTATGTGTTATGGTGAGTGCTGTGAATTGTGTAAGACCGATGATTCACAGACCTGTACCCCTGAAGCAAATAATGCATTATATGTTAATAAAAAAAAATTGGTAGGCATAGATTGGGCATTTAAAGGCTGTTAGAGCACTAGTTACCTCAAGAAGAATCCCATGACATGACAAAGTTGGTCACAGAACGGGTTAGATTAACATTAGGTCACCCACGAACCACAAGGAAATTTCCATGCAACAAGGTACACTATAAAACACACACAAAGCCCAACCCTGTGACACATCCCTTTTAGGTATAGTCTGGCCCTGAGAAACCCAGTCTTAGGTAATAGGATTTTTTTTTCTTTTTTTTTTTTTTTTAATATCCTTGCAGTTAGCTAATGGGATTCTTAAATGCTAAAAGAGTCATGCATGCCACCTTCCTGCACACCTGCTTATTTTGTATCTAAGAACTATATTTCCAGAAATCTCAGTTATCTAGCAAAAACAGCAAAATCTCACTAAGCTTGTTTTGGGTTCTGTAGAACTCGGCTTGGTAACTGTCAGGTTGGGGGCCTCAAAATAAGGCCAGACAGAAATTTGAGTTTCACTTCCCTTGCAGGTAGGTATGGCTGAACAGAAATGTGGGTTAACTCCATTTGCAGCTAGGGTCCTACCAAACTGCTCCCAGCCCTCAAGGGTATTACAGCCTAGAAATAGAATGGCCAGTATGGGGAACTGTTCCCATTAGATAGAATCATTTAAGAATGCCCTTGAAATCAAGGGTTCCCAAATTAAACAGAATGGGATACCTGTTTATATTGGCATGCAGAAGCCTCCAAAAGGTTTCAAAATTCCAAAGTAGTACAACTGAAAGATTCCTTACAAAAAGCTAATGAAAAATAGACAATGTAGCTAAAATAAGACTATAAGACTGATAAAACTCCTACCGTTCCCCTCTATCTTTTGAGCATTCATCCTAGTTATCCTCGGTCTGAACTGTCTTTCCACTCTAAAGAGACTATTAAACAGTTACATTTAAAATAAGACCATTCAGGGGTGCCTGGGTGTATCAGTCGGTTAAAGTGTCTGCCTTTGGCCCAGGTCATGATCCCAGGGTCCTGGAATTGAGCCCCGCATCGGGCTCCCTGCTCAGTGGGAAGCCAGCTTCTCCCTCTGCCTGCCGTTCCCTCTGCTTGTGCTCTCTCTCTGACAAATAAATAAAATCTTTAAAAATAAGACCATTCAGGACTACTAGAGATCCTCATCAGGCATCTTTCACTCCTTGGTCAGAGTCTGAACTAAGGGTCTTGGTTAAAAAATTTCCTAAAGCCAGAGAGGATCCTCAAGAGTTTTTGTAAATAGATTTGTTCCTCAGCCCAGTCAAAAGATGGAAATAAAAATTCACATCGCTCCTTCCTTCCCAAAACCAGACCCATTGGTTATTGATCCTTTATCTCCTAGAAATAATTATTTCCTTCTTGCTTATATCGTTTTATGTCCTAACAAAGCAGGAAAGCTGAGGGGACTCCATTTTAGAAAGGTTTCATCTCTGCTGTTTTTCTGTTAGGCCCTCTTCACTCCTGTTTCATATGTTGCCTCCGAACAAGCCAAAGAAGCTATCTTTACACTTCAAGGGATGATGAGGGATAGAAGCAGGAAAATGTTCACCTTTAGCCCAGAAGGCTGACCTATAGCCCACACAGTCCTGATAAGGATCAAACACATGCTGGTTGCTACATTTATAAAGGGTCTCATGACTGCCTGTACTTCTCAGCAATAGTTAATATCAAGCTCAATGATAAGCACCAGAGAAACCCTGCAAAAGTAGTTTTATGAGTAGAGATCGAAAGAAAACATTTATGATCTAATACTCCCTGCATGTCCCCTCCCCTTTAAGCACTAAGCATATAAACAACCACCAGCTTCTTAAAGTAAAAGTGCTGCTCTTTCTGCCCAGGGGTCCTGTCCCTTAAATAAACTTACTAAAAGTTGCTCTGTAAAATGTCTTAAGAATTTCTTCTTGGGGCGCCTGAGTGGCTCAGTGGGTTAAAGCCTCCGCCTTCGGCTCAGGTCCTGATCTCAGGGTTCTGGGATCAAGCCCCGCATCGGGCTCTCTGCTCAGCAGGCAGCCTGCTTCCCCCTCTCTCTCTGCCTGACTCTCTGCCTACTTGTGATCTCTCTGTGTCAAATAAATAAAATTAAAAAAAAAAAAAAAAGCTTTCTTAATTGTTGGCTCAATGATACCACAAACAGGCAGAGGCCAGAAAGTTAATCATTGAGTTTTGTCCTAGGCCCCAAACACCCAATAACACTTAAGAAGAGCCAGAGCAGGGGTGCCTGGGTGGCTCAGTTGTTAAGTGTCTGTGTTCGGCTCAGGTCATGATCCCAGGGTCCTGGGATCGAGCCCTGCATGGGGCTCCTTGCTCAGCAGGAAGCCTGCTTCTCCCTCTCCCGCTTCCCCAGCTTGTGTTCCCTCTCTGTGTCTCTGTCAAATAAATAAATAAAATCTTTAAAAAAAAAAAGAGCCAGATCCTAAACATGTCCCAGGACATTAGCTCCAAACAAACCTTGGCTGACGCTGGCATCATACCCTTATCTTCGGTAATTTATGGAATAACACCTATTGCTCACCTGACACTTGCCTTTGGCTGGACCCTACCCTGGATTCCTGGAGGAACATGCACCCTAGACTCTAATATAAACCCCTAGCAATGATGAGACTCATTCTTCTCTCCTTTCTGAGTCTCTCAGACACTGTCTGCCATTATCTATCTGTCACACTCTTCAATAAGCTGTTTTCACTTTCTCCAGCTCACATTTTATTTCTGTTCTCTGTAAAGCCAAGGAACGGTCCTGGCTGGTCCGTTTATACCCTCCCTGGGTCCTGGGACTCAGCCTGCCTGCATCACTAAGAACGTGGCTTGGCTTTCTGCCTGCCTGGGACATGCAGGTTGTCAGTTCTTTCACTGGCTACGTTTGGGAGTGACTCTAAATCTTGTAAGGATAGTAACTTTTATGTACTCTAAAATTAACAATTTTGAGCTAAATTTTGTATCGTAGTTTTATAAATTTGAGGTATATATTTCTAGTGAGGGATCACTGTTTACACTCTAAGTAGTTCCCATGATTAAAGCTGGTAAATCAGTTGATAAGTTGGAAAAAAAAAAAAAAATCATGCAAGACCTTAGTAAAATATGCAAAATAGGTATAAAGAAATTCTAAAGAAATAACCAACAGCCATTCTAACTCCCAAATCAGGTTGTTATCCATCACATATGTAAACACAAGTACACAGAGCACCACACACACATAAATCCTTTCCTTTTTGCTCACAATAGAAAGTACAGATGACTTGATGAGTATCACCAAACATTTCAGCAGATAATTTTCAACTTACCTCTGCATTTGGTGTTACATGCATGAAAAATATTTGTCAGTAGCGCTTCACAGTTGCTGTTAGTGCTGTAGGTTACATCTTCCTTGACATTGTTTCCTAGCTTCTATCATATTAGAAGAAAGTTTGCATATCCAGGTGTTTTCTGTGCTACAATTGCTTATTTTGTTTTAATTTTTACAAAACAGATATTTCAATAGCAGCCCCCAATACTGGTTACTTGACTTGAAAAGACTAAACAAAAATATGGTCTTGAAAGTCTATTATTCATTTTTCCTTTTAATTTATAAGTTTTGTTAAAGTAGAATAAAAGAAATTGAGAGAAAGCAGTTATTGCCCTACAGTATTAAAAGCATTCTATGAAAAAGTAACTAGTACAACACAAAAAGAAATATTTTAAAGAAAAATAGAGGGAGTGGAAAAATTAGTTATAAAGAAAACATGTCATCTTATATTGTTTTGCTTTTCAGTGCCCATGTGAGTAATCTCTGAAATAGAGTTCACAAAATCTAAATTAAAATAGGCCTGCAAAATACATTCTCCCCTGGCCTACCTTATTGGCTTTACAATGGAGCCTACACTTTCTCACATTTTACTCCTACTCCTACACACACACACACACACAGTTAAAATGGTAGTTTTTAAGAAGGCATCTGGGAACCATATGAATTTTAACTCCCTTACATCTATGTATTTCCATTGTGATGTTCTAATTTGCCCCACAGAAAGTTTGCTTTCAGATCTGTAAAGAAATGTCAATGATTGTGATTATAAATACAGCCTGGAATTTCTATCAGGATTTTAACTAAGGGCATAGAAAATACTTACATTCCACATGTAAGATTTTCTTTTAAGAGAGAGAAAAAAAAAGGGGCGAGTCTTGCTAGAAGGTGGCAGAGTAGGATCCTGAGCTCACTTCCTCCCACAGACTCACCAAGGCAACAATTAGAGTTGACCCTTGAACAACACAAGTTTGAACTGCATGGGTCCACTTCTATGTGTTTTTTTAAAAAATAGATATGGTACAATACCATCAATGTCTCTTTCTTATGATATCCTTAATAACATTTTCTTTTTCTCTAGCTTATTTTATTAGAAGAATACAGTATATGATACATATAACATACAAAATATGCATTAATCATCTATTTCTGTTATTGTTAATGACCTGATACTGGCAGAGATCTTCCATAGCTAAAAGCATAAAGAGAAGGCCACAATAAGAAGGGTAAGAGGAGAGACACAGTAGACAACCAAACCCCTGGTGTGGGGACCTGTGTAGTGAAAACAATCCCCTATCATCTGGCTTTGAAAATCAGCAGAGCTTAACTCTGACAATCATAGAGGGCTACAGGAAACCAAATCTCTGCTCTTAAAGGGCCAGTGCACTGCATCAGTTGGCCCAAGACTCATCAGTTTGAAAAGTGCTTGGGATATACATGAAAGAGTGTACTAATTTTAGGACGTGTGCCAATGGGGCTGGGACCCACAGGAGCTTTCTTTGGGATGAGGTGCACCCTTTCGGCTTAGCTAGTCTGACGCTTGCAGATACCAATTGACACTCTCCATCTACCTTGCTAGCTCCACTTGCCCCATGCAGGTATTATCCTGCAGAACTGCCCCAGCAGGTGCCTCTCCAAATCAGCTCCTGGCCCACCACACTGGGGGTGGGCGAGGCAGCCTCAGTTGGGAACTGTGTCTCTCCAGAGCAACTACTGCCCCACCACATCCAGCAGGTCTAGAGCCCCTCCAGAGCTACTTCTGCCCCCGGGAGTGGGGGAGCTAGCTCTATCTGCCAGCATACTGACAGTAACTACAGTTAGGCCTACCCCTCAACCTTGCCAGGAGCTAGTCCAATCCACCAGTGCAACCTTAATAGCTGCACCCAAGACTCCCATTCAGCTACACCAGGAGCTAGCCACACCCACCAGCATTCCTACAGCAACTATAGCTGGGCCTCTCAATCAGTTGCACCACAGGCAAACAATGCTCATCAGTGCACCTATAGCAGTCAAGGTTGGACACTACAGCCAGCCAGCCTGAGCACTAACCCTGCCCACGAGCATGCGTGCAGCAGCTGAAACCAGGCCATTCATTCAGCTGTGCTGGGAGCAAGCCCTGCAGCCAATCTTTGCAGACAACTGGGCTAAGGGCTGGCCCTTTCCACCAGAGGACCAGTAGCAGTCATGACCTAGTCACAAGAGGAATGCACACATAGTCCACACAAGGGACACCTCTGGAACACTTGGTTTTGCAGACTAGCAGGAGGATTGCTACTGGGTCTCATGGGACATGTTCTACATAACGCCACTACTTTCAAGACTAGAAGATAGCTGACCTACCTAAAACATAATAATGAACAGAGTCAGACAAAATGAAGGGACAGAGGAATATCGACCATATGAAAGAACAAGACAAACCTCCCAGAAAAAAGAGCTAAATGAAATGGAAATAAGCAATCTACCTGATAAAGAGTTCAAAGTAACAGTCATTAGATGATCACCAGACTTGATAAATTCAGTGAGAACTTCAACAAAGAGAAAATATAAAAAAGAACTAGCCAGAGCTGAAGAATATAATAACTGATATGAAAAATACACTAGAAGGAATCAATAGCAGATTTGATGATGGAGAATAAATCAGTGATCTGGAAGACAAGGTAGTGTAAAACAACTAAGCTGAACAGAAAAAAACTTCAAAAAATGAAGACAGGTTAAGGAAGTTCTTAGAAAACATCAAGCGTAACAACATACACATTACAGGGATCCCAGAAGGAGAAGAGAGAAGGGTGCAGAAAACATCAGAAGAAATCATAGCTGGACATTTCCCTACTAAGGAAGGACACATACATCCATGTTCAGGAAGCACAGAGAGCCCCAAACAAGATGAGCCCAGAAGACTGACAAGACACATAATAATTAAAATAGCAAAAATTAAAGAGAAAGAGAAAATCTGAAAAGCTACAAGAGAAGATCTAACAGGTACATGGGAACACCCATAGGGCTATTAGCTGATTTTTCAACAGAAACACTGCAGGCCAAAGGGAGTGGCACCATATAATCAAAGTGCTGAAAGGGGTTAAAAATACAACCAAGAATACTCCACATGGTGAGGTTATCATTCAGAATTGAAAGAGAGAGTGTCCAGACAGAAGTTAAAGGGATTCCTCACTACTAAGCCAGCCTTACAAGAAATGTTAAACAGACTTAAGTGAAAAAAGAAAAGGTCATAACTAGATATAAGAAAATTATAAAAGGAAAAATTTCACTGGTAAAAGCATAGAGCGAAGATACTAGATCAATCATTTATAAAGCTAGTAGAAAGGTTAAAAGAGAAAAGTGGTAAAATCAATTATACCTACAAAAATTAGTGAAAGAATACCCAATATAATGAGATGTAAAATATGACATCATATACACACACACACACACATATATATATATATATAAAATGTGGGGCGGGGGGGGAGTAAAACTGATTTTTAGAATGTGTTTGAACTTCAGTGACCATCAACTTAACAGACTACTATATACATAGATGTTATATATGAACCTCGTGGTAACCACAAACCAAAAACCTATAATACACAAAAAATAAAGAGAAAGAAATCCAAGCACACTAAAGAAATTCTCTTCCCTATGAAAGACGACTAAGAGAAGGAGAAAGGAACAAAGAACAAAAACTGTCAGAAAATGATTAACACAATGGTAGTAAGTACATACCTATCAATAATGACTTTAAATGTAAATGGATTAAATGCTCCAAGCAAAAGTCATAGGGTAACTGAATAGATAAAAACAAGACCCTAATCTATATGCTGTCTACAAAAGACCCTAACCTAAAATCATAAAGACTGAAGGTGAAAGAATGGAAAAAGATATTTCATGCAAATGGGGAAAAAAAAAAAAAAAGCTGGGGTAGCAATACTTAGACAAAATACACTTTAAAACAGACTGAAACAAAAAATAATGAAGGCCGTTTACATAATTATAAAGGGATCAATTCAAAAAGAGGATATAACAATTGTAAATATCTATGCACCCAACACAGGGCACCTAAATACAAAAAGCAACTATTAACAGACATAAAGAAAAAAGTTGACAGTAATACAATAATAGTAGGGGACTTTAGCACCTCACATCAACAGATAGGTCATCCAGACAGAAAATTAATATGGAAACAGTGCCTTTAAATGACACATTATATCAGATGGACTTAACAGATACAGAATGTTCCATTCAAAAACAACAAAATACACATTCAAGTGCACATGGAATATTTTCCAAAATAGATCTCATTAGGCCACAAAATAAGTACCAGTAAATTTAAGAAGACTGTATATCATACCAAACATCTTTTTCAACCACAGTACTATGAAACTATAAGTCAGTTATAAGAAAAACAAAAAACACCTGGAAAAAACACAAAACACTTGGAGGCCAAACAACATACTAGTATACAACTTAAGGGTCAATGAGGAAGTCAAAGAAGAAATCAAGGAATACTTGGAGACAAATGAAATTGTAAACACAAAATCTTTGTTGGTTCAAAATCTTTGGGACTCAGCAAAAACGGTTTTAAGAAGGAAGTTTATAGCAATACAGGTCTACTTCAAGAAACAATAAAAATATCAAATAAACAATCTAACTTTACACCTAACGGGATTAGAAAAAGAAAAAAAGCAGAAATCCAAAGTTAGCAGAAGAAAGGAAATAGAAGTAGAGGAACAGGGAAAATAAATGAAATAGAAACTGAAAAAAAAAAAACAATGGAAAAGATCAATGAAACTAAGCGCTGGGTTCTTCGAAAAGAAAGAAAATTTATAAACTTATAGCCAGACGTATTAAAAAAAAAAAAAAAAAGCCAAGACTCAGATAAGTTCAGAAATGAAACAGAAGTTACAACTGATACCACAGAAATACAAAGGATAAAAGACTACTACAAAATGTTGTATACCAACAATTTATATAAAGAAAATAAAAATAAAAAAATAGATAAATTCCTGGAAACACACAATCTCCCAAAACTGAATCAGGAAGAAACAGAAAATCTGAATAGATCACTTACTAGTAATGAAATTGAACTAGAAATAAAAAACTCCCACCAAACAAAAGTCCAGGAACAGACGGCTTCACAGTTGAATTTTATCAAACATTTAAAGAAGAGTTAACACTTATTCTTCTCAAACTATTCCAAAGAATATAAGAGAAAGGAAAGCTTCCAGTTCATTCTATGAGGACTGTATTACCCTAACACCAAAATCACAGGACACTACAAAAAAGGATTAGACTAATATTTCTGATGAACATAGATGCAAAAATCCTCAACAAAATATTAGCAAATTGATCTCAATAGTACATTATAAGGATCATTCACCATAATCAAGTGGGATTTATTTCATTGAAGCAAGGACGATTCTATACACACCAATCAATCCACGTGATACACATTAACAAAATGAAGGATAAAAACCATATGATTATCTCAATAGATGCAGGAAAAGCATTTGACAAAGTACAACATTACTCGTGATTAAAAAAAAAGTCTCAACAAAGTAGGTTTAGAGGGAACATATCTCAACATAATGAAGGCCTTCTGTGAAAAACCCACAGCTAACATAATAGGCAATTGTGAAAAACTGAAAGCTTTTCCCCTAAGATTAAGAACAAGACAAGGATGTCCACTCTCGCCACTTTTATTCAACATAGAACTGGAAGTCCTAGCCACAGTCATCAGATAAGAAAAAGAAATAAAAGTCATCCAGATTGATAAGAAGTAAAACGGTTACTGTTTCTAGATGACATCATACTATATAGAGAAAACCCTAAAGACTACAGCAAAAACTCTAAGTATTAATGAATTCAGGAAAGTCTCAGGATACAAAATCAATATACAGAAATCTGTTGCATTTCTATACACCAATAACAAAATAACAGAGAAATTAAAAAAGAAACAATCCAATTTTCAAATGTATCAAAAAGAATAATTTCCCTAGGAATAAATTTAAAGAGGTGACATACTTGTAGTCTGAAAACTATAATACATTGATGAAAGAAATTAAAAACAATACCAAAAAAGGAAAGATATATCTTCCTTATGGATTATAAGAGTTAATATTGTTAAAATATCCATACTGCCCAATGCAATCTATAAATTTAGGGCAATCTCTATCAAGATACCATTACTTATAAGGATAGCTAAAATTAACAACACAAGAAACAACAGGTGTGGTGAGGATGCAGAGAAAGAGGAACCCTCTTGCACTGCTGTTGGGAATGCCAACTGCTGCAGCCACTCTGGAGAACAGCATGGAGGTTCCTCAAAAATGTTAAAAATAGAACTACCCTACGAGCCAGGAATTGCACTACTAGGTATTTACCAAAGGGATACAAAAATACAGATTTGAAGGGATACATGCACCCTAATGTTTATGGCATTATCAATAACAGTCAAACTAGAGAGAGAGCCCAAATGTCTATCAACTGTTGAATGGATAAAGATGTGGTGTATATATATACAATGGAATATTATTCAGCCATCAAAAAGAATGAGCTCTTGCCATTTGCAATAACATGGATGGAGCCAGAGTATATTATGCTAAGTGAAATAAGCTAGTCAGAGAAAGACAAATACCATATGCTCTCATTCATAGGTGGAATTTAAGAAAGAAAATAGATGATCATATGGGAAGGGGAAAAAATAAATAAGGAGAGAGGGAAACAAGCCATAAGAGATTCTTAGCTATAGAGAACAAACTGAGGGTTGGTGGAGGAAGGTGCATAGGCGATGGGCTAGATGGGTGATGGGTATTAAGGAGGGCACTTGTTCCTATGAGCACTGGGTGTTATGAGGAATCAGTTAATTCCACTCCAGAAACTATACTGCACTGTATGTTAGCTACCTAAAATTTTTGAAAAATATTTTTTCAAAGAACTAGAACAAATACTAAAATTTATATGGAACCACAAAAGACCCCAAGTAGCCAATGCCATCTTGAAAAAGAACAAAGCTGAAGACTTCACAATCTCAGGTTTCAAGTTATCTTACGAAGCTGTAGGAGTCAAAACGGTATGGTACTGGCACAAAAACAGACACACATATCAACAGAATAGAATAGAAAGCCCAGCAATAAAGCCACACTTACATTGTCAAATGGTCTATGACAAAGGAGACATGAATGTACAACAGGGAAAAGTTAGTCTCTTCAATAAATAATACTGGGAAAACTAAACAACTACATGGAAAAGAATGGAACTAGGCCACCTCCTTATATCATACACAAAAATAAACTTATAATGGATTAAATATCAAAATGTAAAGGCTGAAACCATAAAACTCCTGAAAGAAAACACAGCCAGTAAACTCTTGGAAATTGACCTTAGCAATATTTTTCTTAACCTTTCTCCTCAGGACATGGAAACAGAAGGAAAAATAAAGTATTGGGACCGTATCAAACTAAAAAGCTTTTGCACAGCTTAGAAAACTATCAATAAAAAGGCAATGAACTGAATAGAAGATATTTGTAAAAGATATATCCAATAAGAAGTTAATATCCAAAATATATAAATAACAAACAACTCCAAAAAACCAAATAACCCAATTAAAAAAATCAGGAGAGGAACTGAATAGACATTTTCCCAAAGATGACATACCAATGGTCAACAGACACGTGAAAAGATGCTTGACATCACTAACCATCAGGGATACACAAATCAGAACCACAATGAAATAACACCTCACACCAGTCAGAATGACTAGTATTGGAAAGTCAAGAATAACAACTATTGGTAAGGATATGGACAAAAGGGAGCCCTTATGATCTATTGGTGGGATAGTAAACTGATGTAGCTACCATAGAAAACAGTATGGAGGTTCCTCAAAAAATTAAAAATGAAAATACTACTAATTTCACTTCTGGGTATTTACCCAAAGAAAACAAAAACACTACTTTGAAAAGACATATGCACTCCTATGTTTATTGCAGTGTTATTTACTATAGCTAATACATGGAAGTGATCTAAATGTCTACTGATAAATGGATAAAGAAGAAGTGGCATATATACCCAATGGAATATTACTCAGCCATAAAAAGAGAATAAAATCTTGCCATTCAGGATAACATGGACACACCTAGAGGGCATTATGCTAAGTGAATTAAGTCAGACAGAGAAAGACACCACATACTTTCACTTATGTGTGGAATCTAAAAAACAAAACAAACAAAAAGGAATAGACTAAGAAATACAGAGAACAAATTGGTGATTCCCAGAGGGGAGTTAGGTGACAGGATAGGTGAAGTGGATTAAGAGGTACAAACTTTCAGTCATAAAATAAATAAGTCATGAGGATGAAAAGTACAGCATAGAGAATATAGTCAATAATATTGTAATAACTTTGCATGGTGACAGACATTAACCACACTTATCATGGTGAGCATTTAATAAAGTACATAATGGTCGAATCACTACATTGTACACCTGAAATTAACAGGTCAACTATACATCAATTAAAAAAATTAATAAATAATTTTAAAAAATAATTTTTTTTTAAAAGAGAGAAAAAGAAGCATACTCAAAAAGGGAAAGATGGATGCTTCCATCCAAATTTTAATCATGTGGATTGGGTTTTTTTTTTTTTAACTCAGGTGCTCAGAAAGTGATATGCTTATTTCTTTATTGGAAGAACATTAAAAGATTAATATTTACCAGCTTCATTTAGAGAGAATTTTTTCACCACGGACTCCTGAGTAGTAAAACATTCAGAGTTTTTATCAGAGGTTGAATCAAAGTCAAGTGTTGAGGCATTAAAATTATTTTCACCACAACAGTTATTCAAATCCTTGCTAGAGAAGTGCTCCCCTTTCCTGGTCTGTGATACCCAAGATGTGTAATTCTGAGAGCTCTCTGATCTTGGCCTTGAGAGATTTTCAGAACTTGTGAGAGGAACAGGGTATGTTGCATTCTCGGGAGAGCTGAGATGAGAAATGGATGGGGTTCCTGGAGACATTATCTGAGGAGATGTGATGATGGCATCCTCTCTCGTGGTACTTGAGAAGCAAGTATTGGGCGAGGGAATAGGAGTGGCCGCCATGTTCTTCAGTACCTCTTCAAAATCTTTCTTGATGTTAATCTGTGGACTATCAAAACTGCTCAACTGGTATTTGAGAATCTGTCGAACTGGATCTGAAATGTCTTCTCTCTTTTGGATGGCTCTGATTTTTCTACAAATGCTTTCCACTGGGTTATGCCGCTTGTCAGTGACCTTCCTCACAGAGGCCATTGTTGACCTTCCTCCGATCATGCAGATGAAGTGGCTAAAGTGCAGGCAGAAGTAGACATGTTTTTTGTTTTTGTTGTTGTTGTTTTTTAAGTTAGCATTGTCCTGACAATAATCTAGCAATGCTATTTAATCCTAAATCAGATGTGGAGGGATTAAGAGGTCTTTAAACAATTGGTTTAAATAACTTTCCGTGTATTTAACATTGGCACTCGAATTTCCTGAAAATAACCACATAGAAAGTATTTGCCACGTGCCAGGCGTGGTAGTATATTCTTTATATGTATCAACTCATTTCATTCTCAAAAGAACCTTATTAAGTAGACATTACTATCATCTCCATTTCCAAGCAAAGAGAAACTAAGAGACACACCCAAAATCACCCCAGATATGTTCTGGAGCTGGATTTGATCCCAGGCAGTCCTGCTTCAGAGGCTGGACTCCTAACCATTGCTTTTCATTTAATAATATGTCACATACAATGGTGATGGTGAGGTTCCTTACAGCTCCTTTTTGAGTACTGTTCTGGTTCTCATCTAATGAGAACTTACTATATGTGCCCTGTGGAAATAAATCCAAAATTTTGCCTAGGCAAAGAGTTACAGTAGTTTGAATAGTTACAAATAGATGGAGAGTTAGAGAGTTTGAAAGTGACGATTTTTAGGACCTTAAGATTTCCAGTCATTGATCTTTCTTTAAAAATTCCCTCACAGAAAATGAACAAAAGGTAGAGAAATTTTTTAAAAGAACTATAATTGGAAGGGGTATTTAGAAAGACTGGTACTTAGAAGAAGATATTTAGGGGCGCCTGGGTGGCTCAGTGGGTTAAAGCCTCTGCCTTCAGCTCAGGTCATGATCTCAGGGTCCTGGGATCGAGCCCCGCATTGGGCTCTCTGCTCAGCAGGGAGCCTGCTTCCCCATCTCCCTGCCTCTCTGCCTACTTATGATCTCTCTGTCAAATAACTAAAAAAAAATCTTAAAAAAAAAAAAAAAGACACTCAAAAATCTTCACAATCTGGCTTCAATTTACTTCAAGATGACAGCCACTGACTCCAGTCAATGAAGCTCCTACCAGCAGAATCCTTTACTAATCAGTCATGATCATCTGAACCTTTGTGTTGCCACTTGACAATACCCTCCTTTCCATATATTCAAGGGTTATTTTTCAATGTCAAGTCTCAAACACATTCCTCTATGGAAATTCTGGAATTGGTGGATACTCACTGGAGTCTATTCTTTCTGTTCTCTCCTAGGCTTCATAATTGTACTGCATGTTTATCATTTAATTAAATTTTGTCTTTTATCCTTGGATTGTTTAAACTGTGTATGCGTGTTGTTTCCTCAAAAAAATTTTAATTCTTGTATTCAAAAACCATGATGTGATTTTTTTTTTCTAGATACACAATACATTATTGTGGGTATCACTGATAATCCACAGTCATGTATAATACACACAATTACCGGGCTTGTAGACGTGTCCCCCAGCTCCCATGAGTGTGAATCCTCAACTCCTCACAGCTTCTACCTTTTCTGGAGAATTTCCCCTGGCCAAATGGGAGCTGTTCACCTCTCTACTGGGAGGTTGGAAGTGATGTAGAGGGAATGACAGAAGAGAGTAAAGAGTCTTATAAGACTGATTAGGTATCTGTCAATGTTCTCAATATGAAGGAACGGTTTCTCCCTTCAAGAGACAGAGAACGGAAGCACAAGGTTGGGCACGAGGCTAATAGAAGCCCTAAAACTGGAACCTCAAACTCTCAGATCCTGTGTACTCTCCTTCTTGAACACTGAGGTGGGAGGCTGCTCAAGCCCCAGAGAAAGGCTTTGCCTTGGGGGAATTTGTGAATGATCCAGATTAATGTTCCTAGCACAGAAGACACACATTTCTATTTGTTTCTCCAAGGCATTTTTCTCCTTTTGTCATCTGTTTGCTAAACTTCCATGACTCACCTAAGTGACCGCCATTCCGTGGTTCATGAACTAAAGAGTACACTTAAGACCCTGGCTCTTCATGAGCTAATGAACATTCTCAAAATTAATGTTTTGCTTTTTCTAATATAAAGCAGAGCATCTGAATTCAAAAAGATGTGATGATAAGGATTTTGAAATTTGGGCCACCTCCTCCATATATGGCCTGGAAACCTCTCCGTCTGTCCCGTCCAAACCTCTTTTTCAGTTTTAGATCTCAACAGAAAAGATTAGCTGCAATCTGCCATAACACTTAAAAATACAAGTCGAACTTGTGCAGTAACTATCTTTGAAAAAGTACTAACTGCAAATTAAAAACTGAAAGTTAATTATATTTGCAGGATCAGTTGCTTGGAGTCTCTTTAATTTTAAAGATTTTATTTATTTGAGAGAGAGGGCACAAGAGTGAAAGGTGGAGGCAGAAGCAGACTCCATGCTGAGCAGGGAGCCCGATGTGGGGCTCGATCCCAGGACCCGGAGATCATGACCTGAGCCGAAGGCAGAGGCATAACTGACTGAGCCACCCAGGCGCCCTTGGAGTCTCTTTTAAATGGAATTTCCTCTTTATCTGTCTCAGTCGATTGAATATTTACAGTGTAAAGATGGTACACTTGTAGAAATCCCAAAGTGTTTTTTTTTTTTTTTTTAAGTTTATTATTTTTAGTAGTCTCTACACCCAACGTGGGGATCTAACTCACAACCCTGCGATCCAGAGTCACATGCTCTTCTGACTGAGCCATCCAGGCGCCCCAAGAAATGCTTGTTAAATTCTCTGAACCTCAGTTGTACTCCATATCACTCATTGTTTTTATTTTTATTTTTTAAAGATTTTATTTATTTATTTGAGAGAGAGAGAGTGAGAGAGAGCATGAGAGGGGAAAAGGTCCGAGGGAGAAGCAGACTCCCCACGGTGCTGGGAGCCCGATGTGGGACTCAATCCTGGGACTCTGGGATCATGACCTGAGCTGAAGGCAGTCGCCCAACCAACTGAGCTACCCAGGCACCCTCACTCATTGTTTTTAAATTCTCTGAACCTCAGTTGTACTCCATATCACTCATTCTTTTCGGCACTCAACCAATATTTATCAGGTACCTAGACAGTACTAATAACCTCTGCTCCAGAGAGTATCTGCTCTCCTAAGGCCTGTAGTCTGCAGGAGGTACAGATTACTGGGAATGCCACATTAAATCCAGGATGCCCAAGAAAATCTGAATTTCAGGGGCGCCTGGGTGGCTCAATGGGTTAAGCCTCTGCCTTCAGCTCAGGTCATGATCCCAGAGTCCTGGAATCGAGCCCCACATCAGGCTCCTTGCTCAGCGGGGAGCCTGCTTCTCCCTCTCGCTCTACCTGCTGCTCCCCTTGCTTGTGCTGTTAAATAAATAAAATCTTAAAAAAAAAAAAATCTGAATTTCAGATAAAGAAGGGCTAATTTTTTAGTAT
Source organism: Potos flavus (assembly GCA_028534135.1). Lineage (NCBI taxonomy): Eukaryota > Metazoa > Chordata > Mammalia > Carnivora > Procyonidae > Potos > Potos flavus. The sequence goes on from CM052897.1 coordinate 73,110,473, forward strand.
GTCACAAAAGTTGCACAGGAAAAGCCTATATTGAAAAATTATTTATCTGAAATTCAAATTTTACTGAGCCTCTTGTATTAGATAAATCTAGCAACCCTAAAGCCCAGAGATAACTATATCATTACACATTGGGAAAGAAAAGTGCCAGGGGCTCTGGGAGCATATAATAGGGGGTTATCCTAGTTTGGGAGTGAGGATGGGAAAATTGAGGGGCCTCTATTTTGTATCATGCACTGTGCATAATGCTATATTGTTTGCTAAGTCCATGGTTATAAACAGAACACTGGTTCCACAAATCTGCTATAGGAATTTCCATTTAGATTCACATTAGCTGAATGTAAAATAATATTAGAGATTATCTAAACCAATTATTTCATGCATTTTATTTATTTCTCATTGACTGAGCTATGCCTCATTCTTATTTGTAGAATCTTAGTTTCGTTGTTACAAATAACGAAATATAAATATATATATTTATATAATTATATAAAAATATACAAATATAAATATAATTATATATATGTATATGTATACGTGTGTGTGTGTATATATATATATATATATATATATATATATATAGTAAAATCTCTTGAGTCAGCACTTTTCAACCATCTCCCCGATCCAAAGCAATGATTAAAAGCCTCTGAGGCCTGGAAACATCTATACATGTGATTTTGGGGCAGCTGAGTGGCTCAGTCGGTTAAGCATCTGCCTTCGGCTTGGGTCATGATTTCCGGGTCCCAGGATCAAGGCCTGTGTCAGGCTTCCTGCTCAGCAGGGAGTCTGCTTCCTCCTCTCCCTCTGCCCCTTCCCCCTGCTTGTGTGTGCCCGCTCTCTCTTAAATGGATTAAATAAAAAAAATTTTTAAAAAGTGATTTGTTTCTTACCTAAAGTAAGTTTACTCATTAGAGATCTAATTTTCACTAGTGATGTAACTGCAGAGTTCAATATTAACCTCTAGGCATTTACACTCTGAGACTTACAGAAATCTTCTGCATTTGTTCTGACTTCCTAAAGAAGTTAGAATTTATGTACAGTATAGAGAATATTTCATATTCTTTAGGAATTAACATAAGGGCATAATTTGTATTCTTCAATATCCATATTCTTCAATCACTAAGAAATAGTTGAATTTCTGGGGCGCCTGGGTGGTTCAGTGGGTTAGGCCTCTGCCTTCGGCTCAGGTCATGATCTCAGGGTCCTGGGATCGAGCCCCGAGTCGGGCTCTCTGCTCGGCGGGGAGCCTGCTTCCCCCTCTGCCTGCCTCTCTGCCTACTTGTGATCTCTTTCTGCCAAATAAATAAAATCTTTAAAAAAAAAAAAAAAAAAAAAAGTTGAATTTCTTTGCAAAGAAAGATTTGTACAGAGATACAAAAGTAGCATTCCTGAAAAAAGATTTTAGTGTGATTCAAAAGCTCTTGAGAAAGGCTTCTGAATCAAACTCTAATTCAAAAGATTATGTTGACAATGTAATTCATACCTTTACCAGCCATTTAAGTATTTTCTCCCTTTACTAACAATTACTTCTTGAACATTAAGCTTCCAAACTTTAGATCAGGTAGGCATATTTTAATAATCATCCAATACTTAATTATGAAATTCAGGGAAATATTTCACCCAAGTCCCAGTTGGACATTTAATTAAGGAAAACCCTTAAGTAAGGTATGTAGAAAATTTTTTTTAAATCTGTGTGTATATGTAGATAAACAAGACATTCCTTTTGCCAAAAGAGGCCTTCACTAACAGATGCCAGTAAACTCGTCATGGAAACAGAAGAAATACCTGTTCACTGAGATGTTCCCAGGAAAATCTTCTTCAGCGAGCCTAGTGCAAGGGCAGAGCATGGTTTTCAACTTAACCAGTAAATTTTGTATTTGCCAAATTATACTGTTTTTAGTCTCTTTGTGACTAATATTTAGTGTGATAAAATAACACTTTTTCCTGTCCTAAGATAGGTGACGGCAGCTGTTAATCAAAATGATTTGCAAACCACAAGTCCCAGATTTAGCAAATGCTCAGCGAGTCTCATCAGCAAACCTGTTTGATTACTAATAAATGCAAGCTGGCGCAGAATGGGACTCTCCCCTCCCACTATTCACTTAACCCTGATATATTAAGCTCCTTGGCTGGGTCACACCAAACTTATTATAAACATCTCATACTTGAACAACTCCTGAAATAGCATAGTCACACGTGTGCTTCTGAAAACTCACTGTGCTCTTCTGTTTCAGTTCTTATCATATGAAGTCTGGTTTTCCTCCCAGAGACTAGGAGAGGACCTAAAATCTCTAAGTGCAAGAATTCAGGTGGTCCCCGGGGAGAGAGACAAACCATAAGAGACTCTTAAACTCAGGAAACAAACTGAGGGTTGCTGGGGGTGGGCGGGGAGGGATAGGGTGGCTGGGTGATGGACATTGGGGAGGGTATGTGCTATAGTGAGTGCTGTGAATTGTGCAAGACTGATTATTCACAGACCTGTACCCCTGAAGCAAATAATATATTAATAAAAAATTAGATTAAAAAAATAATTCAGGTGGTCCCATGTTCTTGGGGGTCTAGAAAACCACATAACCCCTTTCCGCTAACACACATGCCCAACGACTAAGTCTGGAAATGACAATTCAGGACCTTAGGTAACCAAAAGCTCCTTTGAAAACAATTCTAAGATTGGCTTGTGGTGAAAGCAACATCTCTGGAGGAGCTTAGCTCCTGGCTTAGCTACCACAAGCATACCGAGTCTGGGGCTGGGGGTGAGAAGACAGAGGCTAGCCCTGGGATAGCTTTTCCCTGTTTAGAAAAGGACTTTCTTGACCTTAAACGCCTAAAAGTCAGCATCCACCAAAGTTTAGCTATTGACTTGGGGGAAAACTCACCACCTTATTTTCACTTAGCCAGCACTCCAAGAACGTCTTCGGAAAACAGACGGAGGAGCCGAGGCCCGCAGGATCAGGGAATGGGCGGGCGCTAACTTCCGCCGGGCTTTATGGAGCAAGCGGAGACGAGCTACAGCTGGAGGGACGCCAGCGATCAGCTGCACCTGCCGCGTTGGTCGGCCGAGATCTGGGGAGCGGGGCGGGCAAGACAGAGGAGGAAGGAGGACCTCTGCTTTGGCTGTACCGAGGCCATCTTGGCGTGCTCCCCGCCACGCTAATAACAAAATTAACATCACCTAGTACATACTGTCTGTAATCAGGACGGTAGAAAAGTCACTTTCTAACTTAAATTTCATACGTTTCTGTTGGGCCAAGTGCTGGACGGTTTCTAAAAACACTAATGATATCCTTCGCGACCTCTCCTAAGGGACCGTCTCTGGTTTGGCACAGTATGTCGACTACACAAAGTGCAATCATCAAGCAAAGACGTGCCCGAGCGGTATGTTAAACTCCGTGGAGGGCAGGATGGGGAGAGGCCAGGGGGAGTTAAGTGTTTTCGAAGTAGGTGAGACTACAAGAATTGCCTAGCAGCCCTGGGTAAACAACCGCTAGGGAGGAGGGGGACTGCAGAAGAGTGAAAAAAATGCAAGTCGACTTAGGGAAGATGCAGGCGGATTCAGACATGGGGGGCATTTTTTTTGTAATGCTATTTCCCCTCCAAGAAAATACTCTTCAGGGGGAGGACAGACATCTTCAAAACAAAACAAACAAACAAGCAAACCAGCTTCAGGGTTCCACACATACAACATGAAACAGGGTAACTGAAACATTTTGTTCTCAAGCTGTCAGCTTTGCTTACTGCCCCCCTGGGCTTCTCTAGCCAGACCCTTCCGTCCCTAATCACATGCTTCACAGCCTGGAGCACGGGTGATTTCCTACTTCTCTTCTATTTTCTCTCTTCCTCGCCCAGCCTCCGGGGCTCTGAAAATCTATTTTTGGAATATCTAGATTTTTATATTTGCTCCTATTCCCATGGGTCATCATTTCTGTCCCTGGAGAAAAGGGAGAAGCGTAGTAGTTCAGAATTGGAGCTCTGGATTCAGAAAACCTGAGTTCAAATCCCAGCTCTGCCCAATTGGTTTTGGGACCTCTGACAAATTACTTAACTCTGTGTTTCAGTTTCTTTATTTGTAAAATCAATATGATGAATGACCTCCTGGGTTTGCTTCAGGGATTAAATGAGATAGCACATGTATGATGCACTTTCCGAAACTCCTTTATTCAGATATTAAATGTACTCTTAAAGTACAAAAGAGTACCCAGAAAGAAATAACCAATTAACCCATTCCTCTCATTGACTTGCTCTGTTTAATTTCCCATGAAGTGAACTATCGTAACATCTATGCTTGTGACCTTCTTATCAATCCACAGACACCGAAACTAGCAACACCCAGAGATTTCCCTCCTAGTCATAAAGGAAGCCAGTGGTGGAGCCAAAAATAATACTAAAATTCTGAATCCACTAGACCATATCACCTGTCTGGCAAACTGTACTCTTACTTCCTGCTCCCCAGAAGTTTATTACACCTGATGTTTCTCAAAGTAGTGAAAGGAATAGCCTGAACGATAAATTCCAGCGGATGTATATGAATTAAATGAACATATGGTTCCATTATTTATTTATTGTTTGCTTCATAGGATTCTAACAGAATATGCTCATACCGTGATCTCCGCCCGTGGACAGCACAAGCTGGTGACGCCTGGACCTGCCCCAAAAAGCCAGAAACGTGCAGTCTCCACCAAAACAGCTTCTCCCACCCCAAACATGAGCTTTGTGAACACAGGTGAGAGTAGAAAGGGATAAAATGCAGACTCAACAACAACAACAAAAACCAAGACGGAGCTTCGGGTTTTTGGATACTCTAGAGAGTTGATGACAGCATGGTGTTTACTTGCCAAGTCATTTCCTCTTAAGGCACGCTGACCAGGCTGCGCCCCTGATATTGCCAGACCTGAAAGTAATCGTCTTGTATCCGTGAAGCACTGAGGGACACTGCAAGGAAACGCAATCTTATTTAAGTAGGTGAGAAAAAAAAGAAAAAATGTATTTGAATAACACATATCCCTTTTTAAAATTTATTTATGAGAGAGACAGAGAACACAAGCAGGGGGGAGAGGCAGAGGAAGAGGGAGAAGCAGGCTCCCCACTGAGTAGGGAGCCAGACGTGGGGCTCGATCCCAGGACCCTGAGATCATGACCTGAGCCCAAGGCGGACGCTTAACTGTCTGAGGCACCCAGGTGCCCCGCACATCCCTTTTTAACTCAGTCTTTAATGTTGCTCCCTTTTTAACTCAGTCTTTAATGTTGCTAGACATTAGCCAGAAGCTCAGTCTCTGAGATTAACTCTGGTTAATCCAAGGGACTCACTTTGTCCAACCAAAAGTAGATTGGAGGGGGTGGAATGAAGGGGGCACTATTAGAAGAAAGGAAAGAAGGAAGGAAAGAAAACCGGATAGTGGAATCCTCCTTCAGTATAGCCAAACATAACACGCATTTTATTTTTCAAAGCCCATTCTATGTAAAATGCACTATGTCTTATAATGTACTCTGTAATGCTCTTATATTCTAGGTGTCATCATCTTTAAATTTCTTTTAATTAAACTTTAGTAAACAAAAGCAATGTCTTTAAGAAGCCAATTTCCATAAAGATACTATCCCAGGAAGAAAAGGAGTGGAAAATAAGTGATCTATGGGTCCCCTTCCAAAGTGAACATTTTGAAAGAAAATTTGGCAATTCCGTTTTGGAGGGGAGTGGAAATAAAGCAAGGCCCTGAAGATACTACCAAGATACATGTTAGATGAATGAAAATCATCCGTTGCCTTTCCAGGTCTATCCAGACATAGAGCAGGAGTAAGAATCCTGGCTTGGCTCTGAACCCCTGCCTTCCCTGGGCTCTTGCTGGGTAGTAATGGCTTCCTGAAGCCATCCTGCTGACACCAGGGGGTGCTCCCTTCTTCCTACTGTTTCTCTTAACCCTGCCCACACTTTCATGGATGAAATTCTTTTCAGCCTCCCCTTTAAAAAAAAAAAATTGCTGTCTGTTTCCTAAGGGACCTTGACTGATATACGCTAAGAGATAATTTTGGTTGTCATGTAAATTTCCATAGCCCAAAATGATTGTCATCCACATTACACGAAGGACACCTCTCTCGTTTTTCTCCTTTTTCAAGATGTTATTTGTTTATTTGAGAGAGAGTGGATGAGCTGGGGGTAGTGGAAGGGGGAGAAGGAGAAGGACAAGCGGACTCTGCTGTGTGGGAAGCCCAAAGTGGGGTTCTATTCCAGGATCCTGGGATGGAAGCCCAAAGTGGGGTTCTATTCCAGGATCCTGGGATGGAAGCCCAAAGTGGGGTTCTATTCCAGGATCCTGGGATCATGACCTGAGCTGAAGGCAGAAGTTCGACTGAGCCACCCAGGGGCCCCCATAATACCTCTCTTAAAATATTTTGATTTTTGTGGACTCTGAGCAACAAACTGAGGGTTTTGGAGGGAAGGGGGGTGGGGGGTTGGCTGAGCCTGGTGGTGGGTATTGAGGAGGGCACGTATTGCATGGAGCACTGGGTGTGGTACATGAACAATGAATCCTGGAACACCGAAAAAATAAAATAAAATTAATTGAAAAAAAAATTTTGGTTTTGTTTTTAAATTCTGTGTAGCCTTTTCTTTTGGTTGTGTATATACAGATAATTGAAAGAAGGAGATTTGAGTAAAAGGAAAAAAAAAAAACTTCACCAACCTTCTTTTTGAAAATTTTAGTAGCTATTGCCAAATCGGTTTCCATAGAGATTAGATCAGTTTATCGTCTTGCCAACAATCTGTGAGCCTGCTTTGTTCTCTACACTCTCATCACACACAATGTGTTGATCTTTGCCAATCCGATAGGTGAAATATGGCATCATGCCATTTTAATTTGCATTTCTCTCCTTATGAATATAGTTTCATGTGTTAAAAGCCATTTATATTTCTATGTTCTGTTTGTTTGTATTCCTTGGCCATTTTTCAATAGGGTCTTGATTTTATCAATTTACAAAAGTTCTTTATATATTAAGAAATTCATTTCTTTTTAATATGCATTAGCAATTTATTTGTACAATTGTCATTTCTATTTTTGGTTTATGCTATTTTTTGCCATGCAGACTTTTGTTTTTTTTTCTTTTAAATACAGTCAAATTTCAACTTTTCTGGGGTGCCTGGGTGGCTCAGTGGGTTAAGCCTCTGCCTTCGGCTCAGGTCATGATCTCAGGGTCCCGGGATCGAGCCTCACGTCGGGCTCTCTGCTTAGCAGGGAGCTTAGCTTCCCCCTCTCTCTCTGCCTGCCTCTCTGCCTACTTGTGATCTCTCTCTCTGTCAAATAAATAAATAAAATCTTAAAGAAAAAAAAAGTTCAACTTTTCTGTGTGAATTCTGAGTTTGTGTTAGCCTTAGGAAGGCTGACTCCAAAATCACATACAAAAAAATTTCCCATTTTTTTTTCTAGTACCTTCATGATTGAATATGTTTAGAATTTATTTTGGTATTTAGGGAAATAGGATTTCACCTTCATTACTTTTCAAAGGGCTACCCAATTTTTCTAGGAATTTAACCTACAGATATATTTGCACATATTTACAAATGTAAATATAAGACTGTATTTGTTACAGTATTTTGTTTGGAATGGCAAAATATTGAAAACAATCTTTTCATCCTTCAAAAAGATACTGGTTATATAAATCACAGTTCATTCACATATTAGAATAAAATACAGATGTTTAAAAGAAAGATATTTTATAAGTGCTAATATGGAATCTCAAAATTATGTGGTCAAGTTATAAATTGATCCTAGGATAAAGAATAGTACATCAATTTTTATTAAAAAAAACAGTACAAACACAAAGCAAAACATAAACACAGAAGAAACTAGAGAAAATGATAACCTTGGAAAGGAAAACTGGCAGTTTAAGGAAGGGGTAGAAGAGAGATTTAATTATTTCTGTATATTTTTGTACCACATCTATGTACGATATCATTTTAAATAAATACTAAAAGAAAAAAAGAATAAAACAACAGATTTTTAAAACTCAAGTCATTATTTTTGGGTGGCTGATCCATTACCTTATAATGTAGATTTGTGAGATAATGTCATTTACAGTGTTGAAACCTGCTGATTTTAAAATCAGCAAAACTCGTTTTAAACATATGTATGAAAATGTGGATCAGTAGCACCCTCTGCTGGTAATGAGTTGAAATTAAAGACCCAGAAATCCTTAATAAACCTACCTAAGATTTCTCTTGTGCTCTATTTTGTGATTATTTTCGAGTGCTCAAATAGTATGTCATAAGAATGACAACATTTTATATCACAATTTTAAAAAATCACTGTGGGAATTTGCTAAAGTTAAAAAAAATCACACATTGGGGCACCTGGGTGGCTCAGTGGGTTAAAGCCTCTGCCTTTGGCTCAGGTCATAATCTCAGGGTCCTGGGATCGAGCCCCACATCGGGCTCTCTGCTCAGTGGGGAGCCTGCTTCCCTCTCTCTCTCTGCCTGCCTCTCCGCCTACTTGTGCTCTCTCTCTCTGTGTCAAATAGATAAATAAAAATCTTAAAAAAAAATCACACATTTTTGTAATCGTCCATAATTCTAATGTTTTAAGTGTTGTCTGAGTGCAGAACTCCACTTTTCATATGGGAATATTGAGAATAAAATAAAAACTTTTTAATAATAGTTATCGCTAATTTGTAAAAAAGTGAGCATGACTGTGTATGTTTGTCTTGTCCGTCTATATATTTTCCTCATGTTCTCAGCATTATAATTAATTCATTTGACAAATATTGAGGACTTTGTTTTCCAAGCATGTCTTAGTGCTGAGGACACACAGTGAACAAAACAGACAAACTTCTTGCTCTCATGGAATTTACATCCTACCAAAGGAGACATAAAGTTAACATAATTGACACAGTATGTTACACTCTGATAAATACTGAACAAAAATAAATAAAGGGAATATGATGAATGAGTTTGGAGGAAGGCTTGCAATTGTAGATGGTGAGCCAAGGAAGAGCTCACCAAAAGGTTAACTTGAATAAAAACCTTTACGAAGTGAAGGAGCTAGTCAGAGGAAATGCATTCAGGCAGGAAAGCAAGTACAAAGGTCCTAAGGTATAAATTTGCCTGGCATGTTTGAGAAACAGCAAGGAGGCCAGTGTGGCTAGAGTGAAAAGAATAGAAAAGAAGAGTAGGAAATAAGTTTAGAGCATCAATGTACGAGACAAATTATGTAGGGCCTTAGGGTTATAGAAGGACATTGACTTCTACTGAGTGAGATGAGAAGCCATTAGAAGAATTTTAAGGAGAGAGATAAGTGCTCTGAATAAATGTGTAAATTGTAAAGCGTCAAGGGTAGAAAGAGTGAGATTAATTAGATGTTTGAAGCAATAATCCAAGAGGAGAAATGACAATGAGGAATCATAAGTAGACTTGAGTTTCTAAAATGGTGGAGGAGTAGGAGACCTTAGTTTTGTCTGGTCCCAGAAATTCAGCTAGATAGCTATCAAATCATTCTGAACACCTGTGAACTCTATTGGAGATCTAAGAAAAGAATTTCTGCAATTCTACAAATAGAAAATCAACCACTTTCTGCAAGGTAGGAGATGTGGAGAAGTGAATCCAAGGCAATATATTGGAAGATAAACTGTGGAGGGAGGGAGCGTCCAGAAGCTGGCTACTGCAAAGTGATAAAACAGAGGAGTGCAAAATCAGATCTTTTAGAAGTCTGCTCCAGTGAGGGATGTCCCTGCCTGAAAGGCCCTCAGGTGGCAAAGTGGGGCAGAATCCCGGATGGGACAGTGTGGTCTCAGGATCTCCGAGGTCACAGGAAGACTGGGGGTGGCTGAGTGTGGTGTTTTCAGGTATCAGAGTGGGGAAGCTGGCTGCAATCAGTGAGCCCAGAAGTGGGCTCTCAGTTTAGGGTTGCCATATACCCCACACTGTGGCACGGTCGGGTGACTGCTCTCATGGCAGAACTGGCGAGACTGTTCTGCTCCTCCAGGAGGAATGGGGCGGGTGTGCGGGAGTCAAAGCGGGGCCCTTGCCTGAGATAGAAACACTGGGTCACAGGCTGGGTGAGCACTCAGTGCTGATGGAGACCAGGGAGTCAGGGGTGATTGACTGCTTTCCTCTATCGTGCACTGAGGAGTCGGGGGCGTGACCTTTTGACTCCAGGGTCAGAGATTGGGAGGCTGCCATTTTCATTGTCATCCTCTAAAGTGGTGCAGAAAGCCTTCAGGGAACGAAAGCTACATAGAGCAATCCTGAGCCACTTACACTGAGCCGGGCCCCCTGGCAAGGGCGGTGCAGTTCCACCCCGGGCAAAGACACCTGAGAACCAGCACACCAGCCCCCCCCCCCCCAGAAGATCAACAAGAACTTCCAGCTAAGACCAAGTTTACCCAGCACACAGAACTGCAAAACTCCAGCACTAAGGGAAAATAGTATATAGAATTCATGGGTTTTTTCCTCATAATTCTTTAGTCTTCCAATTTTAATTTTTTTCTCTTCTCTTTTCAACCAATTTCTTATTTTGTCAGCTCTTTTTTTTAGAGTCTTCTTTAATTTTCATTTTAACAGTTACATTCTATCCTTTCATTGTACCTAATTTTATTTTTGTATATATAAAAGTTTTTCTTTCTTTATGATTTTGGGATGTAGTTTCTTCTAACAAACAGACAAAAATACACCCAGAATCTAGTGTATTGCTCTGTTCTCGTCAGCCTGTCTGATTATATTCTCTCCCTCTCTCTCTCTTTTTTTAAAAATATTTATTTATTCATTGGTCTGGGGTCTCTTCTGACTTGTTTAGTGTATATTTCTCTGGGGTTGTTGTTGCCATTTTAGTATTTTATTATCTTGTTCATCCATTCTTCTCTGGACAGAATGACAAGATGGAAACACTTACCTCAAAAAAGAGAACAGGAGGCAGTACTGACTGCCAGGGACCTAATTAGTACGGACATAAGTAAGATGTCAGAACTAGAGTTCAGAATAATGATAATAAAAATACCTGCTGGACTTGAAAAAAGCATAAGACAACACTAAAGAATCCCTTTCTAGAGAAATAAAAGAACTAAAATCCAATCAAGTTGATATAAAAAAAGGCTAATGAGATACAATAAAAAAATGGAGGCTTTAACCACTAAGATAAATAAGGCAGAAGAGAGAATTAGTGATATAGAAGACAAAATAATGGAGAATAAAGAAGCTGAGAAAGAGAGAGATAAACAACTAGTGGATCATGAAGAGAGAATTCAAGAGATAAGTGATACCATAAAGTGAAACAGTATCAGAATAATTGGGATCCCAGAAGAAGACAAAAGAGAGTTTGCAGAAGTTATATTGGAGCAAATTGTATCATAGAACTTCCCTAAATCTGGGGAAGGAAACAGGAATTTAAGTCTAGGAGGCACAGAGATACTCCCTCAAAAAAAAAAAAAAAATAGGCCAACACCTTGACATGTAATAGTGAAGCTTGTAAATCTCAGATACAAAGAGAAAATCCTGAAAGCAGCTTGGGACAAGAGGTCCATAACCTACAAAGATAGAAATATTAGACTGGCAGCAGACCTATCCGCAGAGACCTGGCAGGCCAGAAAGGACTGGCGTGATATATTCAGGGTGCCAAATGAGAAAAATATGAAGCCAAGAATACTTTATCTAGCAAGGTAGTCATTCAAAATAGGAGAGATAAAAAGCTACCAGGAAAAACAAAAACTGAAAGAATCTGTAATCACTAAACTAGCCTTGGAAGAAATATTAAAGGGGATCCTTTAAGTGAAGAAAGAGACCAAAAGTAACGTAGACCAGAAAGGAACAGAGATGATATACAGAAACAGTGACTTCATAAGTAATACAATGTCACTAAATTCATATCTCTCAATAGTTACTCTGAATGTAAATGGACTAAATCCCCAATCAAAAGACACAGGGTATCAGATTGGATAAAAAAGCAAGACCCAAAACCATAAGATACTTAGAAATAAAACCTAACCGAAGAGGCAAAGAATCTGTACTCAGAAAACTATAGAATGCCCATGAAAGAAATTGAGGAAGACAGAAAGAAATGGAAAAATGTTCCATGCTCATGGATTGGAAGAACAAATATTGTTAAAGTATCTATGCTACCTAGAGCAATCTATACATTCAATGCAATCTCTTTCAAAATACCATCAACTTTTGGGGCACCTGGGTGGCTCAGTGGGTTAAGCCTCTGCCTTCCGCTCAGGTCATGATCTCAGGGTCCTGGGATTGAGCCCCACATCGGGCTCTGTGCTCAGCGAGGAGCCTGCTTCCCCCTCTCTCTCTGCCTGCCTCTCTGCCTACTTGTGCTCTCTCTCTGTCAAATAAATAAATAAAATCTTAAAAAAAAAAATACCATCAACCTTTTTCATAGAGCTGGAAAAAATAATCTTAAAATTTGTATGGTACCAGAAAAGGTCCTGAATAGCCAAAAGAATGCTGAAAAAGAAAACCAAAGTGGTGGCATCACAATTCTGGACCTCAAGCTATATTACAAAGCTGTAATCATCAAGACAATATGGTACTGGCCCAAAAACAGACACATAGATCAATGGAACAGAATAGAGAACTCAGAAATGGACCCTCAACTCTATGTTTGACTAATCTTCAATGAAGCAGGAAAGAATACCCAATGGAAAAAAGACAGTCTCTTCAACAAATGGTATTGGAAAAAGTGGACAGCCACATGCAGAAGAATAAAACTAGACCAATTTCTTGTACCATACACAAAAATAGACTCAAAATGGATGAAAGACCTCAATGTGAGACATGAATCCATCAAAATCCTAGAGGAGAACACAGGCAGCAACCTCTTTTGACCTTAGCTGCAGCAACTTCTTGCTAGACATGTCTCCAAAGGCAAGGGAAACAAAGGCAAAAATGAACTTTTGGGACTTCGTCAAGATGAAAAGGTTTTGTACAGCAAAGGAAACAGTCAACAAAAGCAAAAGACAACTGACAGAATGAGAGAAGATATTTGCAAATGTCTTATCAGATGAAGAAAGGATAGTATCCAAAGTCTATAAAAAACTTACCAAAGTCAACATCCAAAGAACAAATAATCCAATCAAGAAATGGACAGAAGACATGAACAGACATTTCTCCAAAGGAGACCTGCGAATGGCCAACAGACACATGAAAAAGTGCTCCACATCACTTGGCATCAGGGAAATACAAATCAAAACCACAATGAGATACCACCAGACACTGGTCTGTATAATAAAATTAATAAGTCAGGAAACAAGAGATGCTGACAAGAAAGGAGAACGCTCTCACACTGCCTGTTGGTGGGAATGTAAACTGGTGCAGCCACTCTGGAAAACAGTATGGAGGTTCCTCAAAAAGTTGAGAATAGAGCTATCCTATGATATAGCAATAGCACTACTAGGAATTTACCCCAAAGATACAAATGTAGTGATCCAAAGGGGCATGTGCACCCCAATGTTTATAGCAGCAATGTCCACAATAGCCAACCTATGGAAACAGCCCATCAACAGATGAATAGATAAAGAAGATGTGGAATATATATACAATGGAATATTACTCAGCCATTAGAAAATGAAATCTTGCCATTGGCAACAATGTGGATGGAACTAGAGGGTATTGTGCTAAGCAAAATAAGTTAATCAGAGAAAGACAATTATCATATGATCTCACTGATAAGTGGAATTTAAGAAACGAAACAGAGGATCATATGGGAAGGGAGGGAAAAACAGAATATGATGGAATCGGAGAGGGGGACAAACCACAAGAGACTCTTAACCATAGGAAACAAACTGAGGGTGGCTGGAGGGGAGGGGGGTGGAGGATGGGGTAACTGGGTAATGGGCATTAAGGAGGGCACATGATGAAATGAGCACTGGGTGTTATATAAGACTGAAGAATCACTGAACTCCACCTCTGAAACTGATAATACACTCTATGTTAATTAATTGAATTTAAATTAAAAACTATACACGAACAAAAAAACTTGTTGAATAAATAATCTGTGAAAGAAAAGAAATCATACATAGATAGATGGCTGAATAGCTAGATAGATAGAGTCAGGTGCTGCTAAAAGAGACAGGATATACTGGTCGATCCAGACCTACTGTGGGATCCAAGAGTATCCGAAGAGTGAAGAATGATTTCAAGATTTGGATTGAGCAACAGGAGGACTGTAGCTGTCATTAACTGAGATGGTTTAAAGGGAGGAAGGAATCTCAGAAGCTCAGTTCCAGAATGTGGAGCTTGAGGTGTTACTAAATATTCAACTGGGGGTTGTCAAGTAGGTGGTGGATATATGGTCTGGATCATGGATTACGGCTTGCAGGTAGAAATCTGGGGGTCCTCAGCATCAATGTGGCATGGAAAGCTGTGGGTCCCATTGAGATGAGCCAGGCAGTGAAGGTGAGTAGAAAGGAGAAGTCCGAGGCCTGAGTCTCACCACGTGTCAACTTTTAACAGGCTGGGTGGTGAGAGGAGGTAGAGCCAACAAAAGAGACTGAAAAGGAGCACTGGAAAGGTGGAAGGCAGAGAATGGAATGGACTGCCATGGCAGTCATGGGCTGTGGGAGAGTGTTCTAGTAACTATGTAAGCCCAGAGTTTATTTCCTTTTACCAAGAGGAGGGCTCAGATGGCATTTAGTGACTGAGCTACTTGACTTAGGTGCTCTGTATATATATCTGCCTTGTGTATCCCTCCAAAAAAAGAGCCCTTTGAGTGGTTCAGGTTTCCAAATTATACACTAGGAAACCAAAGAGAACACACAGAAGTACTTTTTAAATGGAAGAGGCTATTTCATTCCTCCCAAATGTGCAATCATAAATACTTGAACTAGAGCCCTATTTCATTTGCAAGGCAACGAAATAGTTTTTATTTCTCCTGCCCGGCAGGTAAGGATTAGGGTTGTGTTACATAAATATCGCATTCACTTTCTTGTTTTTATGTTATACAAAATGGAATCACTTATTCACCACGACTTCTCCCCCATAAAACTACTCACAAAGTAATTAGCATACAGAGTTGAGTAATAAATCAAACACTCCATGTAAAACCTGGGCATTTTCCACTTACCTAAATCAACAGATTTGGCTTTGACACATTATAGGAAAAACGACGTTTCTCAGACAAGAGCTTCTACTCTTGAAAATCAGTGAGCAGGTATGAAACTGTTACAAAGGTAGAATGATCCTGACCGCTATAATATATACCAGCTCTGAATAGCTCATAAGAGAAAGACATCATTACTGACGTCTTTTTTTTTTTAAGAATTTATTTATTTATTTGACAGAGAGAGAGAGATCACAAGTAGGCAGAGAGGCAGGCAGAGAGAGAGGGGGAAGCAGGCTCCCCGCTGAGCAGAGAGCCCGATGCGGGGCTCAATCCCAGGACCCTGAGATCATGGCCTGAGCTGAAGGCAGAGGTTTTAACCCACTGAGCCACCCAGGTGGCCCCATTACTGATGTCTTTATTAAACCTCTTTCCTCCCTTTGTTTATCCATGGTCTAGAATATCTTGCTGGGACAAAACTGGGCTAAATTTCCTGACATTCAACAAGGTGCTTTTTTTTTTTTTTTTTTTTTGCAATCAGCAATGAACACAGGGTGCTGAGATTTATTCTTGGGTCAGATCGGGTCAGATGATCAGGTCAGAAGGTGCTCACAGGGGCGCCTGGGTGGCTCAGTCGATAAGCGTCTGCCTTCGGCTCAGGTCATGATCCTGGGGTCCTGGCATCAAGCCCCACGGTAGGCTCCCTGCTGGGCGGGAAGCCTGCTTCTCCCTCTCCCTCTGCCTGCCTCTCTGCCTATTTGTGATCTCTGTCAAATAAATAAATAAAATTAAAAAAAAAAAGAAGAAGGTGCTCACAGAGCACACACGGGATTTCTTGGCATTTCTGCAGGGACAAGATGAGCCTGAAGTGTGTCCAAGGCTCTGTGGACACCCCCACGCGCCTGCTCACTTCACAGTATGCTAAAGGCCAAACCACAGGTGCAGAGAGGGCACTGTGAAAAAGGAAGAAAAAGAAAGCAAAATGCTTTGTGACTTTCACCATTCGTGAAAAATCACAGTAATATATTTTGTTTTATCTTGGAGGGAATTCCGCCTCTTTGGGTCAATCTGTTGATGAATTCATTGCTTCTGAGTGAATCAGCTGAGACGGAAACGTTCATTTATTTGAATAAACAGAGAGGATCACAAAGAAACACTGGTGACCATCTCTATCGTATCTATGACTTGGGCTTTCTTCCTCTCTTGAAAAACGCCCCTCCTGCCAAAATAGTCCGATTTCCTCAGAGTCTGCTAGTTGCTTTTAGTGGAAGTGGGGTGGGTAATTTCATTCCTGTAGATTATGCTTAATAAGGTCAAATTTAGACTTTCGTGTGCATTTGCAGCTTCTCGTCTTGCTCACGTTCCCTCCATCCTGCCCATCAGGGCCTTTGGACAGCACTTGGCTCACTCTTCCTGCTATAATTAAACCATAAGACCGGCAATGCAGCACAGCCCCAAAGATCAGGGACTCCGTACCTGGATTGCCGGGGGCCTTCTCGAAACCCTGCCTTTTGGACAAGTGACTTAACCTCACTATGGCAGTTTCCTTATCTGAGTTGACCATACAACAGTATCAGTAAACATGAAAATACACAGAAAACTGCCTCGCTCCTAGAAGGCATTCTGAGACTTAGCTATCTTATCACCAAAAATATATCAGGCACAGAGTAGTTTTCCTTAGCTTCCCTATGTCTTAAACTTTTTTATCAGTTATCTATGGCTGGGAAGCAAATCACTCAGGGTTTAGAGGCTCAGATCAATAAGCATTGATTATCTCAGTTTCTGTGAGTCAGGAATCTGGGACCTTTAAGCTACATAGTTCTACTTCCAAGACCACTTACCTGATTATTGGCAGGCCTCAGTCCCTCTCCACGTGGGCCTCTCAATGGGGTTGCCTCACAGCGTGGCGGTCGCTGTCCCTCGGGGTGAGCAATCCAAGAGAAAGAGAACAATCCCACACACACTTCCTGAGTGGAAGAGAAAGAAGCCAAAAATAGTCTTTTAAACCTAATTTTGGAAGTGATAGTCCATCTCTGCCATGCTCTATTCATTATCACCAAGTCACTAAATCGAACCCACACTTAGGATAAGAGATTACATAAAGGCAAGAACCCCCCGGGGATGGGCTACCATACTGCCGATTGTGAACTGATTTAGAAAGTGTCCCTAAAGTATTTTGCCTCTACATATAGTGAGAGAATATTATTATTACCAATGAGAACCGGTTTCTAACATCTACCATCTTGATAAACATACAAACATGAATTTTGCCAATAAAAACCCACATTTAGCATCCAATAAGCTAATTTGCCAAGACCTGGTTGATGGAGGAGAGAGGATAACAGAGAATCTGGCTATTTGCAGACAATGCTGATTACCACTGTGGGGTACCCATGAAACAGCACGTCGACTGATCATCCCGGAGACACAACTTAAACTAATTGGCATGTACGTAATATTACACCAACTACACTGAAGTTTCGTTTTGTTCTGTTTTGTTTTGATTTTTATTTTTTTTTTAAAGATTTTATTTGTTTATTTGACACAGAGAGAGAGATCACAAGTAGGTAGAGAGGCAGGCAGAGAGAGGGGAGAGGGAGGCTCCCTGCTGAGCAGAGAGCCCGATGCGGAGCTCGATCCCAGGACTCTGAGATCATGACCTGAGCTGAAGGCAGAGGCTTTAACCCACTGAGCCACCCAGACATCCCTGTTTTGTTTTGATTTTTTAGAGGGGGATTGGGGCAAGGGGAGAGGAAGAGAGAGAATCCCAAGTAGGCTCCACACCCAGCATGGAGCCCAACACGGGGCTCAATCTCACACAGTGAGATCATGACCTGTGCCAAAATCAAAAGTTGGATGCTTAACTGACTGAGCCACCCAGGCGCCCCTGAACTGGAAGTTTTTTAAAATAAATTATAGACTCTATAACACCTTCCTATAAGTCCTACCAAAGTCCTATGTCTACGAAAACCCCTAATTTTAAAAATATGGCAGTAAATAAAAGCATAAAGGAAAAAATAAAAAGTAAATAGTAGCACTTACTTATAAGTTTAAGAAAACTTATAGTTTTCTAACTTACGTGAGTCTCAGAATGGAAATCCAGACAAGTGGAATGTCTGTGTTGAATCTCACAGCACAGCAGCCCAAAGCTGAAAGTATTTTGTTGACTTAATAAAGCTCCCTTTGGCAGTTCGAAAAGCTGTGGTGGCATTTCTGCCTCAGAGAGTTCTGAGGAGTTGGTCTTCCAACGGCTCTCAAATACAACTGAGGAAAAGGGAGGCATCCAAAACTGATAAAATGGGAGTAGCATGAAAATTTTCTTTAAGTTTAAAAACGAAGGTTTTAAGTAAAAAAAGCATATTATACATGCCATAATCTCAAATACATGGAGGGAAAAGCCTGAGTAATAAAATCTTGCTTTTTTTCAATTTCTATTATTTCCAAAACAAAACTAAAATTGGTAGTATTACTATTGCTATTTTACCAATGAGAATGCTGAAGCACAGACAGGTTAAGCAACTTGCCCAGGGTCACACAGCTCATAAATAGTATAGCTGGGATTTGAAACCAGGTAGTCTAGCTCCAGTGTCAGCCCTTTTAGCCTCCATCCTCTGCTGCCAAGGAAGAGTAACAGAAGGAAATTAAAATCAGGGACTTCTACATGGAAGAGGTGGCCTTTAAACTAAGTATTTCCACAAGAACAAAATCCTGTGTAAGAGAGCAATTTCTTTTTTCCAAAATGGTGGGAAAATGTCTGCATCAACAGAAGGCCCACATCATTAGTGTTTTCCACTAATGTCACAACTGAGGTTTATGGGAAATTTGGAAAGTCAATGATGAGCAAGATAACAGATTACAGCAATTTACCATTATTGTTCTAGACATTATCTTCTTCTGGAGGGCAGTCCCAAGGTCTTAATCGATACAAATTCCTATTTGTATTCTCAGTTTCAGGAGATAAGAACAACTTTCATATTATGTACGCATCTGTGTCAGAAGTAGTAGCCAGATTTTTCTTTTTTTTTTTTTCCCCAAATGCTTTTATTTTATTTTTTCAGTGTTACAAGATTCACCGTTTATGTACCACACCCAGTGCTCCATGCAATACGTGCCCTCCTCAATACCCACCACCAGGCTCGCCCATCCCCCCACCCCCTCCCCTCCAAA
>CM052897.1:73130156-73160662 GCA_028534135.1 Potos flavus
AAGGTTTATATAACCAAAACAAAAGTAGATACATAGAAACACTGACAGACAGATAAGATGGGAGGGTGGTTATAACTCTTCCATATGTTGTATTAAGCCTCTAGGTGTAATGTTAAGTAGTTTAAAAAAAATTAAAAAAAACAAACAAACAAGAAACATGAGAATGAGTAAAAAAAAAAATAGAAAAGAAAGAAAAAAACTCGTATCTATGAAATATACAGGTTTTGGGGTATTATTGGGAAATTAATATATTGATTTCCCCTACTGTTGGGGTTTTATATTTTTATGGGGGCCCTGTGGTTATTGTCTTCTTGTTTTTGGGTTGTCTTCTGGGGGAAGGGCCTGCCGCACTGTTTTCCAGTCAATCTTGCTTGGGTTGAGTCACCCTGCCCCTCAATTGAGGGGCTGGGCTCTGTGGAAAACAGTTTTTCAGGCTTCTGCTCTCTGGAGGCTTTTGCTCTTTTGCAGTTTTTTCACCTTTTCAGAGAGTCCAAGCAAGGAGTCTGCCCGTACCCAGACCTCTGTGTCATAGAGAAGCCTCAGTCTGCTCCTCTCTGCAAGCACTGCTCTCCCGCAGCCCGCCACAGGCGGTGCGCACCCCCAGCCACCACCCCAGTGGCTCCAAGAGGCCCTCAGTAGCCTCTGCACCCTCGCGTGACCAAAGCCGCGAGGTCTAGGAAACTGGTTTCTGGTAGCTGCTGGCACCGCGACTGCTGTCCGGGCTCCCGGTCCGCGCCAGGTGTGTTCAGATTCCTGCCCCACGCGGCCGCGTTCACTCCAGCCTCTGGGTGGTGGGCGCCTCCGGTTCTCTCCCTCGCGCGGGGCACAGGGCGCGAGCCAACCACGCTAACGCGCGGAGAACCCACCACTCATCCCGCCCACCGCTCTGTGTCTGGAGGCCCCGACGCCATGCTCTAGCAGCCTCCAGGCGGTGGAGCAGATTTCTAAAAGTCCCAATTTTGTGCTCCGCTGCTCTGCGGCTTGCCGGGAGCCGGCCCCTCCCCCCGCGGTCTGTCTTCCCGTTGCTTTGGATTCACTTTTCCGCACGTCCTACCTTCCGGAAAGTGGTCGATTTTCTGTTCCTAGAGTTGCTGTTCTTCTTCTCTTCTATATCCTGCTAAGTTTGTAGTTGTTTAGAATCCTTTGATAACTATCTAGCTGAACTTCTGGGATCAGTCCCTTTCTCTGCCTCCTACTCCTCCGCCATCTTGCTCCTCACCAACCCAGATTTTTCTGATACCAAGCATCCTTTTTATAATCAAATGCAGCACTGTCAAAGAGAACTTTCTATGATG
The DNA here is from genome assembly GCA_028534135.1 of Potos flavus. NCBI lineage: Eukaryota > Metazoa > Chordata > Mammalia > Carnivora > Procyonidae > Potos > Potos flavus. The sequence goes on from CM052897.1 coordinate 73,131,452, forward strand.
GTGAAAATGTTCTGTATTTCACTCTATTCAATACAGTCACCACCAGCCACATGTGGTTATGGAACCCTTGAAACGTGGATCATGTGACTGAAGAACTGAAATTTTTATCTTATTTTAATTAGCTTAAATTTAATTTTAAATAGCCACACATGGGCCACATAGATAGTAATATGAATTCAAATTCTTCCCAAACCTCTGGTGTGGCCCCAGAGAATGGGTGGTGTATACATGGGTCAGTTGAATTCTCAAGAATTGCAGCTTTGTGGGCTAATACAACAGGCAGGATTTGCTTTGAGACTGGAAGTGGCTTTCCAGAGCCATTTCCTCAAGTTCCCAAAATATAAAGTTGGAAGAGAATGGAATTCCAACTTCCGAGCTTTCTAGAGTGAATTTTAACTGCCCATTGACACTGAAAATCCAACATGGAGAAGCTCTATTCAGGGACACCTGGGTGGCTCAGTTGATTAAGTATCTGACTCTTGATTTTGGCTCAGGTCATGATCTCAGGGTCCTAAGATCAAGTCCCAGGTCAGGCTCTGCACTCGGTGAGGAGTCTGCTTGAGATTCTCAGCCTCCGTCTCCCTCTGCCCCCCCACTGTTCTCTCTCTCTCTCTCTCTCAAATAAATAAATAAATAAATAAATAACATATAATTATATATAGAGAGATTTTTTAATATGCATTAGCAATTTATTTCTTTTATTCTTCTTAGAAGCACTTAGATACTTCCCCTTAGATCTTATTGATTAGAACTTGATTTTATATATATATATATATATAGAGAGAGAGAGAGAGAGAGAGAAGATTCCTTGGTCCTTCTTAGCTCAAGAGAGTGTAAGAAAACAGGTATGTTGAAAAATAAAATGAGATTGTCATTGCTGCTTTAGATTAATAATCACTCATCCTCCAGGACTAAGCATATTCTGTGCCCCCACCCTAGAAAAAAAATCAGGTTTTTGTTAGAAGAAGAAAGTGGGGGTAGGGGATGGTCTTTGGGTACTTAAATAACAGTATCAGCTGAAGAGTCGATGAACTCACCTACAGAGAGCATTTAAAATCAATGGGAAAAAAGTTGAGGACAGAGGATGAAATCCTGAGGGAAACAATATCTAAAGAGTTATTAAGAGGTAGAAGAGGACACGATGGGATTGAAAAGGCATAGTGTGAAAACGTCCGCTCTCAGTTGAGAGCCAAGGGTCTCTATAGCCATTCTTCAGGAAAGCCTGTAAGAGGACAATAGTAGTTGAAATGGACCTTAAAGATTGGATATCATTGAGGCAGCAAGCTGGGGGAAAAGAAATTCCAAGTAGTGTTATGTAAAAGCAATGATGGAAGATTTCCGATGTGTGTAGGTACACAACATGTGCTCTAGTCTGGCTCATGTGAAGCATTTGAGTGCAAGTTACATTCTTTTGAGTAAGGGGAAAATCTAATGAGAACTGAGGGCTAGGAAGATTACTGGCCATCTGTGTGTTGGGTGGATTGGAGCGAGGAGAGATTGAAGGCTGGAGATTGAAGGAGAGATTGAAGATTGGAGAGGGATAACAGTAATTCAGGGGGAAGGCATAACAAAATGACTAAAGTAGGGCAGTGAGAGTGGGGATAGAACAAGAAGACTAGGAGAGCTTGTGGAGATAGAATTGGGAATTCTTGGCGATAGTTGGGTGTGGGAGGCTCATATCTTTCCCTCCTACTTTAAATGCTATTCATGAAGACATGAACTGTATTAAAATTTGGAGCCTGGATGACTGGGAGGATGTTGATGGCATCAGCAGAAATAAGGAAGACAACAGGATGAGCAGGCTTTAGAGGGAAGATTATGTGCTTGAATTTGGACCAGTTGGGCTTGAAGTAACAGTGATGAACCAGATTTGGGCCTTTGGAGAAGTTCTGGAGATCAGGAAAAACATTAGAATTAGAGGCATAGTTTTATAAATTATCAGACTGAAAGTGACAGTTGGAAACCACCTAGGGACAGAGTATAAACCAAGGAGATTTAAAGTCAGATACAGGCGGGATCACTATCTTGCCTAGAACTAGAAGGCATGAGAAAAGAAGAGTTAGGATTATAATTAAGGAAAAAGGACCTGCTAAACAGACTGGAGAATAGCACAATATCATGGAAGGGAAGGGTTTCAAGGAGAGAGTGGCCAGATTTATGAGTCAGTTTGAGAGGTGTCCTGAGAAACTATAGAGAACTAGCGGGAAGATTTACAACATCCTTTCAACACAGATGGGAACTAACTTCTTTTTAAAGGATCTGGAAAAGGTGTGTCTGCTGACTCAGTTGGTAGAGCATGAAACTCTGTCTTGGGGTTGTAAGTTTGAGCCCCACATTGGGTATAAATATTATTTAAAAAATCTTAAAAAAAAAACAATCTGGAAGAAAGTTTCCATAAATTCTGAGCTTTTTTTAAATTTTTTTTAAGCTTTAAGTAAACTCAATGCCACACATGGGGTTTGAACTCATGATTACAAGATCAAGAGTCACACACTCTACTAAATAAGCCAACTAGGCACCCCAGAATTTTTTCTTGGTTAATAAGTGATGTGGTTTCAACATTCTAGAATATCTTTTGTTGTACCTTCACTTTATATCCTTTACTTATCACTCGCAGAAAATGAACAGATGATACTTGTTCTATGATGACTGGGATTGAAGGATTTGTAGAAGATATGTGGGGCATACAAAGGAAGCCTCTAATGCTGGGCACTATACATGTATTAACTCATGTCTCTCTTAAAACATACTTCCAAATTAGCTACTCCTTTCCTCTATTTATTTATTTAAAAGATTTTATTAAAAATTTAAAGATTTATTTAAAAGATTTATTTTATTTATTTATTCATTCGTCTTGCACAAGCAAGCAGAATGGCAGGCAGAGGCGGAGGGAGAGGGAGAAGCAGGCTCCCCGCAGAGCAAGGAGCCCGATGCGAGACTCGATCCCAGGACCCTGGGATCATGACCCAAGCCGAACGCAGCCGCCTAACCAACTGAGCCACCCAGGCGTCCCTCCTTTCCTTTATTTAAAAAAATTCCCTGATTTAAAAAAAAACAACTCAATCTGAGTTTCAAAGAGATTAAATAACTCGCTAAAGCTTGTACATTACAAATCAGTGCAACCGGGGATACAAATTCAGATCTGGCTCGAAAGCCAGTGCTTTTCCCTAATCTATGTGATTTGTTTGAAGATCATTTATTAAATAGCTCCTTGATCTTCTCTTAACTTAGTTTGGAGATTGCTGTAGAATTGGGCTTGGGTCTGATTTGTTCTTTAAGGGACCTAAACAAAGAATCAAACTAAAAACAATGTGTGAAAGCATTGTAAAAACACTAATCTTTTTTTCCTCTTTAGCCAGAAATAGTTTACTCAAAGATTATTAAGTTACTTAGTGGCAGTTACTTAGTGGAAATTACTACTTCTTCCATGGTCAATGGGAAGTCTTTGGGTTTTTACCCTTTCCCTCCTGGGCTACCACCACTCCTGGCCACAAGGAATCATCCAACTTAATTTTCTCCCATTTTTGATGGGGTAGCTAACTCTCTCTGATATAGTGAGTCTAATTTTACATGAGGATTAGGTTCTAGAAGATGTACAATAGGCTAAAAATAAGTCCAGTGGGTCCAAAACGTCCTGGAAAACCCTATATTTCCTATAAAATACAGTATAAATGATTTTTTAATATTGAACTTGGAGTATGTGTACATATATTTCATACGTATATGAAATATAAAAAAGATAAAACTTTGCAGTATTTTTCATTTTGAGAAATAGAGGAATGATTTTGTCCCTCTAAATTTGTAAAGTGGAATTTTAAAGTAGACTTCCCTCTACTCTTTATGACAGAAAGCATTATTACCTTCTGTTCGTTCTTTTTCTCAAGTCCAAGGAACTAAGAAAATTTGTGTTTCCCTTCCTCTAGATAAGATTTAGTAAGATTCAGAAGAGAAATTCTGCAAGTAATTGTTATATAATTTTCATAGTGATTACAATAGACCTTGTTCATAACAGTGATGACAAAATGGAGCTCTCCGAGGCCCTGAAGTCAATCTCAAAGTTAGTGTCTCTGGGGACTGTTGGAAATTCTGCCTTCCTCAAGCGCAGTCACAGGCACCGCCTACTGGTAAAGATATGGACTACATCAAGTTTTGAGAATTTGGCTGCCTTTAATATCTTTTAACTGTGACTTTCTTGAAGTTTAGTGCTGCTGGCAGGTTAACAATCTTGGTTGAGGGGCAACTGGGTGGCTCAGTCGGTTGGGCGTCTGCCTTCAGGTAGGGTCATGATCTCGGGGTCCTGGGATTGAGCCCCACATTGGGCTCCCTGCTCAGCGGGGAGTCTGCTTCTTCCTCTCTCCCTCCCCCCTGCTCATGCTTGCTCATTCTCTCTCTCTCTCTCTCTCTCTGTCTCCTTCTCTCTCACTCTCAAACAAATAAATAAATCTTAAAAAAATTTTGGTTGATGATGACCTTCTTCATTTGAAAAAAGCATTTTTGGTGTCTAGGAGGGAAGCTTTGGGAGAGTTTACATGTAACAATGAGGGAGAACTGTGGGACCCTCCTCTCAACATTGGAGAGAAAAGTGAGGGCAGACATAGCCAGATCATTCTCACATCCCTCTGGGGATGTTAATTCCCTAATACCTCTTCCACTTTTCACTTCTCTTAAAGCTCTTTATACCCCCTTTCTCCCTCTGTTGCTAACATTGAGTAAGGGAAAGGCAGAGCTAGTAGGGAGAGATAGGTAGGGGGCTACATGGTCAGGCTCACAGAAATCCCAGAAATTCTGAGGCCTAAAGAAACCAGAGATAAAGGAACATAACCAGACCACCTGGTTTGTCTTAAATATATTTATATATTTATTCAGAGACAAGATATTCGAAGGAGAAGTAATCATGGTGCCATCTGTGGTGACATCAAGATTTAAGTTCCCTGGTCAGTTTTCTATAAAAGACTCCATGAAAGCACTCTGTGGCAACCTACTCGGGACCCCTCTCCCTCTAGAAAACTTTCTCTCTGTTCTCACCTTCCCTTAACAAACTAACACTTCACCCTTTTGTGTCTGTGAGATTCATTTTTCAACCCCATGAGACAAGAACCCTGCAGCAATTCTGGTTCATCCCACTTCATCCATCAGAAGATGAGGAATGTGGCCTCTGTCTTTATGCTCTGAGAGACTTATCTCCCCCGTTTAACCTTCTTCTCTTATAAAACACAGGGCACCTTTCAGCCACGTAAGAGCGACCTGCTTGGCCACTGATCTTAAAGACTCAAGTGACAGGCTTCAGGGAACTACTCGGTGAAATCCCCCTTCCTTGTGGGAAGGGAATGTTGGCCCCATCCTAACCAGCTCACTTATTCTATGATTTCATACTTTTTTTTCTCAAATCGTTTCTCCTTTTCTCTGGGAACTCTGTGTTTGTACTAGGGCCTCATCTACTGATAGGTCATCAAGTATATAGGAGAAAGGAAGCTTGGGGGATTTACTGCCAAAAATAAACCAAACATTCAGTTGGGCTTTTGCTTACCAGAGCCTTGGTGCGAACAAAAGGAATGAGGGTTCCCTATGAGAAACTCCGAAGATACACATGACAGAATTCCCCCTAACTAACTTCAATCCTCATTTGGAGAGTGTGCGTTAAGGACTGGTCATCCAGTCCTCTGAGCCTCCCCGCTCCCCATCCCTGACATTATAAATGACCCTCGGGTTTCTAAGACATGTAAAAGGGAAGCTGCCTCCACAAACAGCACATACCTGCCCACAAATCCCTAAATACCAGGTTGCACCCTTGACTGTGGTTGAACTACGTAACATATTTCATTCAGTGCTAGTCCAGAGGAAGGGGGATGCCGGGTGCAGGTCAGAGTGGTTATTCCTGCCGGCCAGACTTTCCGGAGGCCTAGGGTGTTAGGCCACTCTCTCACTTTAGGTCAGGTCACCAAAGGATGCCTGGGCTAAGGGACAGAGAGCTGATGCGCCTTCAAGGGATGCCTTCCTAGTCACTGCTCTATTTAACAGGTGCAGGGTAGTACCAGAATCATGAGATGGGAAAGAGGCTCTCCTTCGCGGGGACTCTTCTGCCTACAGAGCCCACTTCAGACTTCCCCAGGAGGGGTAAAGGGTACAAATTAACAATGGGGAACAAACTGACTTTTAACAGAGTATCCAGGTGGAATATAATTTGGTATTTAAGCTGACTTAAATTCATTGGTTTAATGAAGTTATCAGTATTAAATGTGAAACTTTTATTCTACCAAGATTTACTGAAGGTCAAATAAGCTCATGTTATCTGTTGTAGTTTGTTAGCAAAAAGATGACTTAAAATGATGGTTAATTGTCTGTCTCAAAATTTTCATAGGCAATTGTTATGATAGCTTTCAGAGTCTTTGGTAACCTGAAACTTTAAAGTTTTGCTTGGATGATAAGTGGGATTAAATTAATTGGACATCTAGGTCTTTTCCAAATAGGATAAAGTGCTAAAGCATTGATTCCTGGATGTAGGTTTGTGCTTTTGACTTATTATTGCAAAGACACTAAGGCTATTTGGGTCTGTTGGTAAACCTGCTTTGTGCTTAACCAGTTTGTAAGTTTGCCACCTAAAAAGTTCCGGTGTAACAGTTCACAGCTGGTTACTACTTATTTTTCACTGGAGACTAAAGTTTCTAAGAGTTAAAATTCTGCTAAATGGAATTAAGGCTCATGGAAATAAGGGAAGCAACTGTGTATGGAGAAAAGTAGGAGATATGTAAGAAAGATATAAGGAACGGGAATGCATTTTTGTTGAAGGTAAAAGAAGGTAATTTTGTCCTAAATGAGATGGTTGTTTGGAAAGAAAGGGCTTGGGATGAAACCCGAATACAAAGGAAAGTTGTAGGTTTGTGAAGGGAATCTTTGGAAAGGAATTTTAGATGTGATCAGGATGGATGAAGATTTTAAAAGCATGTTGCTATAAGACTGAAAGTCTGCTTTCTCTCGGTTAAAAAGACAAAATTTTCTTGAACTGTTAGTCTGTTCTTGATAAGAAAATGTAAAAAAAGTTGTTTTTCTCTTTTCTTTGCCCAGAAAAACCAGTTTCTATATTTTGCCTTTGTCGGGTCTTTAATGATCCCTAATCCTATTTAGGCATGTGCTTTAAAACTTTCTAAGGTTTTGGGGTGCCTGGGTGGCTCAGTCGGTTGGTTAAGTGTCTGTCTTCAGCTCAGATCATGGTGTTAAAGAATTTCTTTTCCTTTAGTGCCTGTGGTTCTTGGTCACATCACTTTGAACAATGAAGCGGTAGACCAGATGAAGAGTGGTGGACAGCAAAGCAAAGTTTACTGATGATACATTAGCCATCAAGGAAATTCAAATCAAAACCACATTGAGATACCACCTTACACCAGTTAGAATAGCAACAATTAGCAAGGCAAGAAACAACAAATGTTGTCGAGGATGTGGAGAAAGGGGAACCCTCTTATACTGTTGGTGGGAATGCAAGTGGATGCAGCCGCCTTGGAAAACAGTGTGGATATTCCTCAAAAAATTAAAAATAGAGCTTCCCTATGACCCGGCAATTGTACTACTGGTTATTTACCCCAAAGATAAGGATGTAGTGAAAAGAAAGGCCACCTGTACCCCAATGTTCATAGCAGCAATGTCCACAATAGCCAAACTGTGGAAAGAGCAGAGATGCCCTTCAACAGATGAATGGATAAAGAATATGTGGTCCATATACACAATGGAATATTACTCAGCCATCAGAAAGGATGAATACCCAACTTCTGCATCAACATGGATGGGACTGGAGGAGATTATGCTGAGTGAAATAAGTCAAGCAGAGAAATTCAATTATCATATGGTTTCACTTACTTGTGGAACATTAGGAATAACATGGAGGACATTAGGAGAAGGAAAGGAAAAGCGAAGGGGGGTAAATCGGAGGGAGAGACGAACCATGAGAGACTGTGGACTCCAAGAAGCAAACTGAGGGTTTTAGAGGGGAGGAGAGTGGGGTGTGGGTGAGCCTACTGCTGGGTATTAAGGAGGGCACTTATTGCATGGAGCACTGGGTATTATATGCAAATAATGAATCTTGGAACACTACATCAAAAACTAATGATGTATTGTATGGTGACTAACATAACGCAATAAAAAATTTTTTTTGTTGGTTTAAAAATTTACTGATGATAGACATTAAGGAGGGCACAAGATGTAATGAGCACTGCGTATTGTATAAGACTGATAAATCATTGACCTCTACCTCAGAAACCAATAATATAATTATATGTTAATTAATTGAATTTAAATTTAAAAAATGAAAAAAAAAGGAATTTACCAAAAAAAAAAAAAAAGAAAGCAAAGTTTATTGAGTGATAGTAAAGTTTATTGAGTGAAAGTACAAAGCTCCCAAAGAAGGAGACCTGAGAGGGGTGCTGATTTTGTATTTAAATCTAGGGTTTTTATGGGCTCTTTGCCATGGGCTGCTTTAATCTGATTAATCCCCATGTGCCTGTCACCCAATCAGGTCTTTTCCATGTGGGAAAGGGTGGAGGGCTCCTTTCCAGGGTGGTGCAAAATCCCCTTAAGGGTGGTTTCTACTTGGTGGTGGAGGGGGGCATGTCTCTGCCTGCCTTTTTTCAGATTGGTCTTCATTACTGGAATTGAGCCAGGCCTCAGGCTCCCTGCTCAGTAGGGAGTTGGCTTCTCCCTCTCTCACTGCGCCTCCCGCCCCCACCCCGCCATGTGCATGCCTGCCCATGAACGCATACTCTCTCTTTCTCTCAAACAAATAAATAACATCTTAAAAAAAAAAAAGGCTTTCTAAAGTTTTAACAAACGTCCCCAAGATTTAAATTGTAAATGAAGTCTTGTTGACTAATTAGGCTTGTTCATTTGGTATGTTGCCTCCTGGTATAAGGTCATCATCATTCAATATGCGGATTATTGAAGTGTTATGTGTCATAGAAATAACTGAATTTCCTTGTCAATTGCATCATAATGACCTCTGATACAAAGTACAGTTCTGAGTTCTTGTCGTTTGTAATTGTTCTTACTCTCTTGCAAAATCTTACTCTCTTGCAAAACCTTCAAGGAGATGACTGAAAAAGTTTTACAACGAATACAGGTATTCAATATCTTTAAGATCATAAAACTAAAATGCATAAGAATTTCCAGAACTAAAAGCTGCATTCAAAAGGAACAAGAATTAGTAACGTGGGACTAAATGAACTAAAAAGATGATTATAGTTTTGTGACTCTTGTTTGAAACATTGCTGTATCTTTAATGTTCGCTTTTCCAAATTAAGGAAACTTTCTCTTAAGATATCTATGACTTATAGAAATATGATAAAGTATTCATTTGTGAACAAATTCAAGCATTTAACTTTTCTCTCTCTACCTGAACCCTCTCAAATTTAACAAGTCTCAGTACGTATTCTTTCTTCCATGGCAATCATAGTCACTTACATAAGTTGAATAATAATCTGTTCTCCCTGTAACAGGACACCATTGGAAACATTGGTTATTTTACCAAGGCTTTGACTGGAATGTCATATTTGAGAGAGACATGGGTAGACTCAGATATGATCATACAGCTTTAGGGAACTAAGGTTGACTTTATGAAACCCGGAGCCATAAAGCCTCTTAGAAATGTTGGCCTGATCCCTTGCTTACAGAGTTCCCAGCAGCCTCACCAGGTGAGTAAAGAATGTCACTTCCTGGCAGATGCAGGAACATCAGGTTATATTGGGGACTTTGTGAAGAATTCCCCCAAATCTGCAGGTATTGCAGGCATGTCTGATGGCAAGTACCTGGCTTGGCTTCTGGCCGAGAGACTCTACTAAAAGTTCAATCTAGATTCCTTATAAAAGTTCCAGCAAAGCAGACTAAAAGAGCCACATGGCTGGGGCACCTGGGTGGCTCAGTTAGGCCTCTGCCCTCAGCTAAGTCATGATCCCAGGGTCACCGGATCAGGAGTCTGCTTCTTCCTCTGCCCCTCTCCCTGCCCCTCTCCCTGCTCATGTTCTCCCTCTGTCTGTCTCTCTTCAATAAATAAATAAAATAAAATAAAAAAAGATCTATGTGGCCAATTGCTATTCTTGCTGAGCTTATGAATTCAGCCAGGTTTGTTAAAACTGGACTTGTTTTGCAAGCAAATCAGTCCTGATTTGGCTATCTCTGGTTAAACATGAGTAAATTTATGTTTCAATAACCCACCTTTGTGGATGTTAAATTCTAGTTCTGATTGTCTTTAAATGTTTGTTATTTACTTAAACCAGACAACTTGAGGTCAGCTTCATAAAATTGCCCAAACACTCTGTATAGACAGTTTTCGTGCCTGTTGCTCTATGAGCCATTCAAAAGGATCCCTCAGTCTTCTTTGAAGACACGTCCACTTATTTATGTGAAACAACTGAAGGTCTCTGATTCTATTTTTTTTTTTTTAAGTTCTCTGATTCTTAATAAGGGCACGTAATCCCCATGAAGGTGATCCATACATTAAACTTAACCATCACATGGACTATAATCTAGGCCACCTTGGCCTTTAAATGTACTATCTTAACACCTGAAATTATTAATGTAACTCCAGGGATAAGAGTCAGGAGACTCTTATTTGTTAGTCCAACTGTTCCACACCAGTAGGTCCAATAGTATGGAAAAAAGGAAAACATATTGTTGGGTTGGCGGACCCAGGGCTGCTGGAGACTACACAAACTGTCTGCCACGCTAGACAACATGGCGCCTCAGGACTCTCCACTTGAGCTGCGCTGAAACCCTGCCATATAAGGAAATAACCCTGTCCTATCCACCCCGTCCCAAATAAAAACCCCACTTCCCTATCCCCGCGTGCGACTTCCTCGGCCCTCCATTTGCTGGCGGACTGGGGAACCTCGCCCGAGAGTGCCTCCATTAAAGCCTACTCGAACCACTTGCCGCCTCTGAGTCTCTCCTTTATCCTTTTCCCCGCCGCTGAAACCTGACACATATTATCTTCCAAAAAAGGTCATGAGTTCTCCCCATTTCACTAACTTAAATGACCAATCAGAGAAGCAAAATAAACTTTTCCATCGAATTAGCTATTGGCACCCTACTAGATGCTGGTGAATAGAGACTTGTCCTTCCTGCCTCCTGATTACAACAACGTCATCCTCATGTCTGAAGGAGAAACCATAGCTTTTGCCTCCACCAACCTAGGAATTCCAGGCACGACAACAGGTTTACAACTGAAATAATTGAAACAGTTTGTCTTCTTAGCTGAGCCTTAAATGACACCTCGCAGGCGTTAGATGCACTCAACCCAGAATTAAGTGAAGCCAGAGCAGGGCTCCTCCAGAACTGAGCCACTATTGACTATCTACTATTGCTCCATCATGTGGGGTGTGAGGAGCTTCCTCCCATGTGTTGTTTTAACATTACGGATAACTCCCGCAAGGTGTCCCATTTAATAGAGGACATTTGTGATCAATTGAGTAAGATAAGAATGTCCATTGGTCTATTTAACCGACTTGGTGATTGGGGATCTTTATCTAAGGAATGTGATCATAATTTTGAGCCTAATACTTATTTTATGCACATCCTTTTGCAATGTGCCAATGCATGTACCATTTGCTGTCCATCACGACCCCCTAGAGCCATACTGCAGGCCCCTGGACCGACCCCTAAATAGATTCTAACTGCCACACAGCCTGCATCCCCATTTCAGTGGGAAGCAGCCAGAGCTGTCATCGGTCATTGTCCCATTCCCTAAGGGCAGTTAGGGTTACTACTGGGGGGGGGTGGGGGGGGATGAGTAAGGGACAGGCTGGGCAAGGTAGGGAGAGATAGGTAGAAGGCTATGTGATCAGGCTCACAGAAATCCCAGAAATGTTGAGGCCTAATGAAACCAGAGGTAAGGGAACATAACCAGACCATTTGGTTTGTCTTAAACATCAGAGACAAGATATTCGAAGAAGTAATCGTGGTGCTATCATGGTGGTAACATCAAGAAGAGTTAAGTTCCCCGGTTTTCTATAAAAGACTGACCATTAAAGCCCTCTGTGACAACCCACTCGGGACCTCTCTCTCTCTACAGAGCTTTCTTTCTGTTCTCACCTTCTCTTAATAAATATCTCTTCACCCTTTTGTTTCTGTGAGATTCATTCTTAGGTTCTGCCAGACAAGAACCCTCCAACCCTATAACAATATCAAAAGAATCCTTAGGAAGTCATTGACAGGCACGCTCTAGAATTTATATATTAATTCATTCAGGTCTATTGCCCTATCATGCTCTTTTCCCTTACCATGCTTTATTTTCTCGTAAAATTTACTACTTGCTACTTGATTTTAAAAAATAACATTTTTATGGAGATAGAATTCATGTATCATACAATTCATCTATCTAAAGGGTATTATACACTGGTTTTTAGTATATTCAGAGTTGTGCAACCACTACCACAATCTAATTTTAGAACATTTTAATCACCCCCAAAAGAAACTCTGTACCCATTAGCAATCACTCCTCATTACCCCCTTTCCCTAGATTGGCAACGACCATCTGTTTTCTGTCTCTGTGAATCTTTCCATTTCAGAAAAATGGAATCGTTTCATTTCATGTTTTCAAGGTTAATGCATGTATGTAGGCATGTATCAGTAATTCATTTCTTTTATTGCTAAATAATATTTCATTATATAAATCCATTCATTAGTGCATGGACATTTTGCTACCTGAATTAATGTTTGCTTTGTTTCCTACACTAAAATATGAATTCTATGTGCCTAAGAACATTTTTTTACCACTTACTTTATGCCCAGAATCTTGCCCAGCATCTGACATGTAATGAGATCAATACATTGGTTGAATGATTTAATCATTCATTCACCTAACCAACATTTGCTTAGCACCCCCTACACACACGTTTGTGTTCAACATTGGAATCTGTCTTCGAGAATCTCATAATGTAATGAAGTAGCACCTGTGCAAGCAAATAATTAAAAGACAATGGATTTTAATAAAGGGTACGGACAAAGCCCAGTGCATAGACAAAAGGTTCAGGTTCGCTAGAGAGACTCAGCAAGGACTTCCTAGCAAAGACTTCATCTGAGATTTACAAAAACAGGAGGTTGCCAGAGTGAGCCATCAACCAGGACGGTATTTGGGCAAAGTCGGGCAGTCTAACCTGGAAAAGTAACAGTGCTGGAACTCTCCTGAAGTGGGGAGGCATCCTACAGAGGATGAACTGGGCCAGCAGGCAATGTTCAAATCAGGAAGAATTCTATATACTCAAAGGATTCAGGATTATTTTTCCAGATCCAGAAGAAACTGGCAAAAATGGTGGTATCTGAGGATGGGCTGTGGAACTGAAACAAAGAGTGGGAGAAAGAGAGACTGGCAAACTTTTAAAAACCAGACACATGTTCTTTCCATTAAAAAATACGTTTGGGCTGCCTGGGTGGCTCAGTTGGTTAAGCGCTGCCTTAGGCTTAGGTCATGATCCCAGATCGTCCCGCATTAGGCTCCTTACTCGGCAGGGAGCCTGCTTCTCCCTCTGCCTACTTGTGATCTCTCTCTCTGTCAGTAAATAAATAAAATCTTAAAAAAAAAAAAAACTTATTAAAAAAAACACGTTTAAAATTTTCTGGCTTTTGATGATGGGAATCCACAGTACAATTTTGAGCAGGATGTGCGGGAAAGTTACTCCGGGGATAGTGGGAAGTGAGATGGGCAGGCAGCCGGCTAAGAAGGGAGTGGCAGTCAGAATCATTTCCTCCCTCTCCTTGGCATCCCGACACTCGCAGGCAGTAACGGAGGGGTAACATGTTCAAACGTGTTGGAAACACGCGCAGCCACCCCCCAGGAGTGAGCGGTGAGGGAGGCTGGGGCGGGCGCTGGGTCTGACTCTTCGCGCTGGGAGAGACTCTACCGTCCGGGGGCCGTCTGGGGGAAACACAGCCTCCAGACTCTTCCTGCTGATGCAATCTGCGAGAGAGCCCGCGATCTCGGCGGCGGGAGGGCCGGGCTGCAGTCCCGCCCGCCACGTGTTGCCGCCGCCACCCCGCGCTGCCCGGAGCATCCATTCCCGCCGCCGCCGCCGCGGCGCGCTCCAGCCGCCGGCCCGCGCACCCCGCCAGCGCCCTGGACGCACCCGGCTTGCCCTCCGCGCCGTCGCAGCGGTCCCCGCGGCCCACGGAACCATGGAGGTAACTGCTTCCGATTGGGGCTGTGTTTTACAAAAACGCATGTGTGCACTGAGGCTGCGAGTCCCCAGAGACACACGGTCGGCAGAAAGGGGGCGGAAGAAAGACCACCGTGGTGTGTTTCCACGCAAGCGGTTTTCGTACCTTCTTTGTCCGTCCTCGCTGGTCGGGACCTTCCATTCTTTTCTTTTCAAACTTGCTCCCAGGATGTGCCTCCTCAGGTTTTTTCACCACTGCAGTGGTGAGCGGAGATGAAAGGCTGCTCGCAGCTCTCTCCCCTACCTGTTTGGAAGTTTGGAAAGGAAGCTTTTTTCAATGGCTAAGCTGCACAGGAGGTGGGGGCTTTGGGGAAGAAGCCTTGGGGTGTTTCTGGCGGTAAACCGGTTTCCCGGTGGGTGTTTGTAATGAAGGAGGGAGGTGCAGAGCGAGGGGATGAGCGTGGGAGGAGGGAAAGCTGCCTCATCGCTCTTAAAAGCAGAAGGCTAGTCTTTTGCTAGTGGAAATTAAAAGCTTCTACGAGTTACAAATCATATTAGCCTAAGGGCATTCTTTTATTAAATCGAGTGAGCCGCCCTAATGGTTTTCATTCTTATGCTAATCAAGGGTAATTAGCCTAGCTGCCTATTCTGATGGTTTAGGAAGAACACCGGTGTCTTCCTGTTCTTACACCTTGGAAAACTGCAATGACGTTAAAAACTGAGGAGCAGCTTTTTTAAAGGAAAGTGAAGGATGAGCTGGTAGCTCTGCCCTCTAAGTATCTTGGGAGGGGGCGCCTGGGCGGCTCAGGTCCCGATCCCAGGGTCTTGGGGATGGAGCCCTCTGTGGGGCTTCCAGCTCAGCGGGGAGCCTGCTTCTTCCTTTGCCCTCACCCCGCTGGTGCTTTCTCTCTCCCTCAAATAAATGAATAAAATATCTTAAAAAAAAAAAGTCTTGGGAGGAAGAGATATACAACCTGAACTTTCAGGAGAAATAAACCCACGTTTCCACATGTCGAAGGAGGAAGTTTGAAGGAATTGTTCTCACCTGCACTTTTCCCATCCATCCCAATCCACAATTCCACTTACAAAAGTAATATGTAAATGGTGCCTCTCTCACCAAACAAAAATTTGTGCTAAGATTAATCGGGAACTGAGTGGAAACACTGTTTTGTGTTAAAATGAGATCATGCAAGTGTGCCACAATGAAAAATTTAGCAGCCTTTCCTTCCACAGTAAGATATTTTACTTCTGCCCTGCTCATTCCTGTCTAATTTCAACTGAAAAATACATTGGTCACACATAGGGTTAGTGAGTAAAAGGAGAAAATTATGAGAATAAACACTCTTGCTTTTCCAGGTTTCCCTGTGCTCTGTGAAGTTGTGGTTGATCATGCATTTTTGTAAATTCATGGATGCTTTAACGTGAGTCCAAAAACCCCTATCCCTTTTACAAGGTATTTTTATAACACAGGACACTAGAAGATATCTTCAAGTAGTCTCATATCTCTTTTCTGATATTTTACTGAGATTGGGAAAGAAAAGATTGTTTTCTAGGCATGATCTAAGAAGTTCATTAGGTTCCTTTAAGTTTGTTGTTGTTATGACAAACACTTTTCTACTTTCCTTTTACCTATTATTATTTTTTAAATGTTATTTGCACTTGGCACCAAGATAGGCTTTGTCCTTGGCACATTTTCCAGACGTGGCTCCCTTCGATAGCGTATATTTTAAGATGGGCACATAAAACATGGGCTACTGAATAAGACAATTAGTATATACATTGAATAGAATGTGTATAAGAATGGTAAGTACATATTATGATTGACTAAATTAAGGTGGAGATTGAAAAGAGCCATATCTCTGAAGGGATAGAGACAAGAGAAGTCATTGTCAGGGATGTATAGTTAAGTGAAGGAAGTGAGAGGGCTTGACTGGCAACAAGGGTAAAGAGGGCTGTTGGTGTGTGTGCAGAGGGCAGGACCTGGGGCCTGGCAGGGAGAGGGGTTTACTTTTCAGACACAGGATGTGGCCCCTCAGGCAAGGCTCAGGGATGCATGGCTAGTGCAGCAGGCCTTACAAAAGGGCATTGGTAGAAACTGGTGGTGAGAAAAAAGGAAAGAGGGAAGGGAAAAAAAAAGACAAGAATTTAATTTGGGCTTATATTTCATTTAGTGAGTTTCCATAATAGACCATTTCACTTGGTTTTAGAACTACAGAGAGAAAGGAAGGAAAGAAAATTTTCCATTTGTATGCAACAATTTCTCTTGCCCAATCAACTTATTGAACCCTGAGAAGGTCTAATGATTTGAAGTGGGTTTAAAACCTTATAAAAGAAAGTTGAAAATAGTCATTTGATAATTATAGAGATTTATGCTAAGAATGAAAAACAAGTTGTGGTTTCCTTCAGTAGTTGTGTATTTTGCCATTGTTTTTGTAAATTTAGATTTTATCCCTTATTTCAGGTCAGGACTTGTAGTTCTGTAGGGGAGGAAAAATAATTTTCCCTCTACCCTTCTAGGTTCTTGGCTGAGACCCCCTTGTAATAAAACACAGATTAACAGGAGAAAAACAAACAAACATTTAATAACATATGTACCTCTTGTATACATAGGAGATATCTAGGAAAAGTAACTCCCCAAAATGGCCCAAGCTACCACCTTAAATATCATCTTCAGCTAAAGACAGACAAAGGAAAGAGTTTGGGGTGAGAGGGGGAGCCAAGCTGGGAAGTTTTTAGGCAGAGCACAGTAAGTAAGGAATGGTTGCAGATTTAAATCCGTACCTTCTCTGTTGATAAGTGTTTTGACATTTAGTTATCCTTCTCTTCAGGGAAGAAACACCCTGTACAGGAGTGGGAGTTTCCCTGAAAAATGGAGTTTCCTTTATAAATGTAGATTTCCCTCAGAAAAATGGCAAATTCCACTCTGTTTTCAGAGACTTCCCTGTGTCTGACACCTCTCAAAAATAATCAGTCCAAAATAATTATTATGCCAAAGAGACATATTTTTGGCGTGGCATATTCTACTCCCCTTAATCTTCTTATTTCTAATCTCAAGATACAAACCAGTGAAGTGAAGAGTTCGATAGTAGTGTTATTAACCTGAGAGGTCTAGGCTTAGGAGTAACTGTTTCTGTGCATCAATGAAAACTTGTTTCTAAACTGCCCATCTTGAGTGTTTGGGTTAGTTATATCTTTTGAGGTTTCACATTGTCTACTTCTTCAAATGACCTCTTCTCAGTGGGTGTAGGAAGATGGAAATTAAGAGGTTTCTCTTTTTCCCTTTAGGCTTGGCAACCACAATTCCTATAAATGACAGATGCTACCCTAGGGAAACCCAGTGGAATGTTCACCCTTCTGCCTGAGGGAATTTGGTTATCATATGATGGAGAAACTCTAGGACCTTCCATGATAGATATTATTATCTCAGGCATCCTCTACTTTCTATATAGTACCATCATTCTTTCTGAGCACAGGATGAAACTGTCTGGTCTGCTCATTTTGCAGTTGTAAATGTGGGCAGTCTATGTTGTAACTTTATTCCCTCAGCAGCTGTCGAAATGCTTTAAACACTGATAGGCTTTCCTGAGCCTCTGTAGCCCATTTGGTAATGCATGTCTGTGCCCTTTCAGCTAATGCCTCTGACATTGGATTCTGCATAAATCAACTGAGATATAAATGTGAGGTGCAACTCAGGTTTTTTAAGTGTTTCAAAAGTAAGCATTTGGGATGCTCTGATTTACAAATACGACTTTGCAAATATTTGCAAACATTTTAATCCTAAGATCTGGTCTGGTTCACCCGGGCAATGGTGAATGCAAAGCCAAAAGCAGAATTCATCACATCAGGGTTCAAGTGCCAGTTGCCCTAGGCTTCTGATTAGTCCTCTCAAATCCACAAGCTGAAGAATAGTACCTCTAGAAATTGAGTATTTTTATTTTAAAAATAACTTGGAAATCAGATCACCATATTAATGCAGCATAGCCCATCACATAAATGTTTTTCTCTTGTCCTATTGGCTGTGCCTTTTTTTGTGAGAGAAGCTATTTTGCAAAAACACTTGTGTTTGGTGATTACTGGGAGAGAGAAAAATCTTAAAGAGATATTCATGCTCCAAAAATACAGGAAAAAAGTCAAAGAAAGGGAAAAGGGAAGACGAGTTAAAAAAAAAATTGAAGAAATTATAGTACCACAAGCAATAATCCAGAGATGTTGTACTGGAAAACACATGATTCTTTGTCATCGAAAAATTGTCAAATACTTGTAAAATCCAGCTAGTTCCCTTAACACTTGTCATATTGTTCATCTAAAAAGAACGAGTTTATTAGATCTTTATTTTGATAGGTGGATCTGAATATTTGATCGATTACATTTATAGTGTATCCTAATCCGAGAAATACTTTTACTATTTAACTGTAGACAGTTATTTGCCTTAGGAAGCACTAAGAAGCCTAGGATGTAATTAGAACATTCAAATTCTGTCTGATTCCTTATAAGTCTAGACAGAAGCAGCACCTGTTGGGATGTTCCAGGCCAACCATGCCACAGATATCTCTTACGTGACCAACAAAGCTCTCAACACAGTTTGGGCAAAGCTCTCAACACAGTTTGAGGACAAGGATGGATCTGCACAGGGTGGTCACCCAGCAGCTGTTAGCCTTCCACCACCACTACAGTAAAGGGTGATTCTGCCTAGTACATTTTATTTCAGCTGATTCAGATTCACAGCTATACTGTTTTGATTTTAGTAGTAGATGTTAGTTAGGAATCTGAAATCACAGTAAATGTTCATTTGAATTTTGAAGATAAAAAGTAGAGTTAAAATGGAGCTATAAAGTTTACAGTGGAAGCATAATGCATTCCTCTGGGATTCCATGGTTTTCAATGCTGTGAATGTTACGTGTACTTGCAAGCTTAGTGCGGTGTTTCTAGAAGGAATACATCCAAGCTTGAAGAAGGACCTCTTTGATAATGATGGTTTGATCTAAGATAATGATGCTTAATATCTCTAAATGCCATATACATTACATAACATTGAGTTGTAACCTCAAAACATTTGTATGTTTTGCATTGCAGCTATTATTAGCCTCATTTTATAGACAAGGAAAATAAAGATCAGAATACTAGAATTGCTTAAGATCACAAATAGCAGAGCATAATAGAAACTAGATATTTTGAGTCCTAGTCCAACATGCTATCCACTTTACCAGTGCTTCTAGGATCTCTTGGGTCTGATATCACATTGGAAATCTTATGAAAAGTATAAACAATCTCTCCAGCAAAATGTACAAACACACATAGGCATACAATTTTGCATCTCGGTTATTTGCTACTAAAACCAGGACAATGGAGTCCGTATAGCATGAGAAACTGATGGAAAATACTGAAATGGTCTAGTTATTTAGAGCAGTAGAGAGCTATTGGCTCTTGCCTCTGTAGTCAGCTGAGGTATGAAAATATATAAAATATATATGTATGTATATACATAAATATGCATTTATATATATATATATATATATATATATAAACACTATCCTTTGAATATCGAAAAACCCAAATAATCACCTGCCTTTAGCTCAAAAAGAAAGGCAGTTTCCTTGTTTTTTAGCAGCATGTGAGTTATCAGTTTCTTATGTTTTATTTCATAAAGATCTAAGGTGTAGAGTATAGGAGAAGAATAAAAACTTTTTTCTGATACCCTCTTAGGTTCTATACCTGGGGCTGTGCAAATTAGACTGACGAAAGATTAACAAGAGAAGGACAAATTTATGAGCTCATGTAGCATACGTGCACATGAGAGAAATTCAGTGATGAGTAAGTCAAAAGGGTGGTCAGGACTTGCACTTATATAGCATCTTAATGAAGAATGATAAACTTGTAGAAAAGTAACAAGGATAAAGGCACAGGTTTTAGGCTTCCAAGTGCATCAAACTGGGGGCCGGTGAATACCTTGGGGGAATCTAATGGGGTAAGGATTATTTGTACCAGTCCATCCCACTGCTGACTTTCTGTCTTAATGCTGTAAAATTTTCTTAGAAGTATCTGCTTTAAGTCAGAGAAGGGAAGCTCCAGGAAGGCTTTTTTCTGCATCTCTTGGATCTCAATTGCTGTTAGCGCAAGCTAATCCTTATGTCAAAGGGGCATATTTTGATCTCTATAGTATTCATAGAATAGAACTTGGCTTATAGAATCTGCACCCTAATAGCTTTGATCTCAATCTAGTTTTGAAGTGTGTGCATGGTTTTTTGGTTAAACAGGGTTAATACATAATTTTTTAGTAGAGTTTAATTGTTTTGGGTGCCTTGTTTTCCCATTTCTTAGATATAATTCCCTACCTGTAGTGCCTGTCAAAGGGGCAGGCCTACAAGGCCATGTTCCTACCAGGTGACCCCACCTCAGCCACAGCTGATTGTAGGAAGGGTGGATATTTGATTCAAGTCAACCATCTTTTACTTCTTTCTTATTCTCTTTCCGCCCCACCCCACCATTCAATGAGATATCCTACCCTGTGGATTCTCTTTTCTCTGTATCTATATGTTTTCTCTTTCCCATTGCTAATGGATTGATTTATGCTCTTGTTTCTTCTTACTTGAGTTATTTCTGGCTGCTCAACTGGTCTCATGCTAATTTTCCTAAGGCACTATTTTAATTATGTCATTTGTTCACTCAAAATACCTCTATGACTTCCCTGTTGTCTACTGAATTTAGCTTAGTGTATGAGGTCTTTTTCTAATCTGTTCTCCCTTCACTTTTCCATCTGTGCACTCCTCTAGTCATACCAGGGGGGTTGCTGTAGCTGAGAATGAGCTCTTACATTTCCACATACTCTCTCCTAACCCCTTTCTCCCCTTTTATGCCTCTCCCTGTCTGTACCCTCCGGCACACCCCTCCATATGCGGCTCACTCCCCAGGCACTTTTTGAGAACAGTGACTATTTTCGCAGGGAAATGAACATGGGTGGAAAGTGGAAAGGTAAGAGTAGGGTTACATTTTGAAGTTAGGATATCTCATATCATAGATACACTGATCATACCCCTCAGTCTCTCTGCACTCACCTTTCCTCTCCTCCAGCCTGAACCTTGCACCATCCTTGGCGCTTTACAGATAGTAGCTGAGTTAAATCATCTACGATTTCTAGGCTTCATAGGTCAGATTAATTGTGCTTTTTACCTCTTCATTTTCAAGAGCAGCTGCATCTTTCCGTATCTGGATTTGTTTGGAGTCAAAACTTTAACCGACTGCCAAAAGATAAAGATCTATAAACACGTAGAGAACAGTAAGTATTTACATACTTTAATGCCTATTGCCAAACTAATTTTTTTTTTTTTATAGAATGTCAGTGGTGAGACTATGTAGATTGCAAATAGACTGTAAGTGTAAACACATTATAAGTATTTCTGGGAAAATTCATAGCAATACGAACTGAAGACCACGAAATTCCTAACAAATAAACCCCGCAATGCCACTCTGCTAAATCACTACTGTTTTCATATTTCAGCAGTTTGTAATGAGAAACTCCCCTGTCATATCCCAAGGAACTGACTTAGAATATAGAACAGAATCATGTGTCTGGGAATGTTAACCAATTCCAATACTGTTTAACATGTTTTTTTTTGTTGTTGTTGCGAACAATGCAGTTCTTAAGCAATCTAATTAATGCATACACTGACAAACAAATCCAACAAAAGAGGCACTTAGAGGCAGTGTTCATTGAATACTGGAATTTTGAAAGAAAAATCTATTAGGTCATTTTAGGCGTTTACTTCTGCCAAAGAAGGATTGTTCTTTAAGTTTATTTTTCTAACTTTCAATTCTATTCCACTTAAATACCTCGACAACCAAGACTTTTCAGATCTTCTGTGGACAGTTCTGCCACCTAGTATATTCACTGTGTAAAGTTTCCTGATAATTAACTTATTTCTTTTTCCTTTCAGTTATACACATCCACCATTTATGCTTGGCTATGCTAACTCGTTTGCCATGAGTCTTTATGCTTTTTAAAAAAATATATAACATTATGTATGTTTTCATTGCTTGGTTTTAAGGTACAACGTTATTTTTTTTTTAAGATTTATGTATTTGTTTGAGAGAGAGAAAGAGAGAGAGAGCATGCACACTTGAGAACCCACACCTGGGGGGAGGGGAGGTCAGAGCCTGACATTGGGCTCTATCCCAAGACCCTGAGATCATGACCTGAACCAAAATGAAGAGTTGGATGCTCCACTGACTAAGCCACCCAGGTGCCCGTAAAGTACAACATTATTAACTAAACTGGCACTTTTTTTTCAGTAACATTAGTTAGGAATGTCAGTCATTCCGTGCATATGTAGATAAAGGATGCCAGTGAGTTTTATGTGCGTTTAATAATTTCATGAATGCCTCTTAACATTAACGTCATCTCTGCTGGTCAACCAGGCTCCTTCCTTCCTCTTGACCAATGTTCTGAGAACATTATTTACAGTAGCCTATCAGTCTACCACTTTCTGTTAAAGGACAGCATTGAAGGTAGGAATGAGGGGTCATTTGCAACCATATGAACTTAATTACATGAGATAATTTTTTAGTATGAAATTATGAATTATTATTAACCCATTTATTTTTAATAATATCAGTTTAAAGTATTATTTCTAATATTTAATCTTTAAAATAATACAGCTCAGAGATCATTTTTTGTCTATAGGATCATACTATTGGTATCTTAAGTTCAAGTAAATTCAAGTAAAATTTATTACATGCCATAACTGATATATAATGTTACATTTATCTCTTATTTATCTACTTAGTTGACAACAAATATGAACAATAGCAAAAATTTTTAAAAAAGAACTGTTATCCTTTTCAACCCTGTATCAGTTTAATTTAGCTTAAATTATCTATTTAAATGATCTATTTAAGCTAAATTAAATTGTATAATTAAACTGTTTTAGGATTGAAATATTTGGTTAGTATGTTAATATATTTATATGATATGTTTTAGGACTTAAGTAATTTTGGTATAACAAGGAAGAATAAGAATTCTGTCTTTTCTATTGGGGAAAAATTTTCCAGTAAACAGAGAGGAAAAACATGGTCTTACTTTTAAAATAATTTAGTGGTCCATCCTTTGGGATAAATATAATCAAAATGTTTTACTAAAGGATGGATCATTAGATTGTTTTAAAAGTTAGATGAGGGGCGCCAGGTGGCTCAGTTGATTAAATGTTTGACTCTTGATTTCAACTTGGGCCATGATCTTGGGGTTGTGGGTCAAGCCTTGCATCGGGCTTCATGCTCAGTGCAGAGTCTGCCCAAGATTCTCTCCCTCTCCCTCTACCCCCACCTTCTCCACTACATGCATGCTCCCTCCCTCTCTCCCTCTCTCTCTCTCTCTCTCTCTCAAAATCAATCAATCTATAAAAGTAAGATATTTTTCTTCTACGTTTACTGGAAAATTTATTTTATTCTATTTACGTTCAGTTAATTAACATACACTGTATTACTAGTTTCAGAGGTGGAGTCAGTGATTCATCAGTTGCATATAACATCCTGTGCTTCGGGTGCCTGGGTGGCTCAGTGGGTTTAAAGCCTCTGCCT
Source organism: Potos flavus (assembly GCA_028534135.1). Lineage (NCBI taxonomy): Eukaryota > Metazoa > Chordata > Mammalia > Carnivora > Procyonidae > Potos > Potos flavus. The sequence continues at coordinate 73,155,151 of CM052897.1, forward strand.
TCGGCTCAGGTCATGATCTCAGGGTCCTGGGATCGACCCCACGTTGGGCTCTCTGCTTAGCGGGGAGCCTGCTTCCCCCCCTCCCTGCCTACTTGTATTCTCTCACTCTCTGTCAAATAAATAAATAAAATCTTTAAAAAAAATAAAAAAATTTTTTTTTAATTTTTAAAAAATCCTTTGCTTATTACATCATGTGCCCGCATGAGATAGATTTAATGGCTCAACATCATTGTTAATATTTAGTTTAATTAGAAATGCCTTGTATTTACTTGTAAATGTTGTGAAATGATGTATTTATTGCAGCAATGTTTGTAATAACTAAAGATTAGAACTCACCCACATATTCATCAGGTGAGGAAAACTAATAAGGTAAAAAAAATCAGTGGAGAGAAGAATGAGCAGGCTCTCTATATATACAAGAGGAAAATTGCCATGAGACTTTTCACTGTACATGTTTACATATTTGATTTTTGACATGAGTTTATTATATTCAAAATTGAAATGAAAAAAAGAAATGGAAATGCCTTATAATGGACTTAACTTGACCCGAAAGCCATTCTCAAGAAAATCTGAAATGTTGGGAAATTCGGAAATACCAGAAATACCGGGTAATTCAGCATAATTCAGTTAAGACCAAGGATACGTATCTTGACAAAATTTCAAACTGTTGTATTTAATTTTAACTAACTGAAAATGCTCTATTGAGAAAGCAGGTTAAACACAGTGTGCACACCCAAGTTTTCAGTAACTGTTATAGTAAGAGTATACAAACTCTTTTACAAACCTAAAATTTATATAGTAGTGACCAGCAAACAATGATTGATTTGAGTTTCATTTGATTAAATACTTATGTAGCTCTTACTAAGGCTATCAGGCTTTGTACTAGGTTAATAGGCAAATGGAAATAATTCAAGCATTATTTTTACTCTTGAGAAATAACTCTTCAGGGAGAGAAATGTATAAAAACAAATGCAATAAAGAATAACAGTTGCCACAAAGAAGTCTGCAAAAGGTACAGAGGTGCATAACAAAGATGAGGCAGAGAAATCAGAGAAGGCTGTCCAGTGGAGATGAAGTTTGAGCAGAACCATGAAAGAAGGCCAGATGAACGAGGAAGTGAGCGCATCTCAGCCACATACATGTTCCACTTCTAGCCAACCTTGGACTTGTGCACATAGATTCAACTACTCATTGACTTACCACAGAAGACGTGAGGAAACATATGCCCAGCCTCCTTTCCAGACCGCTGGAAAACACAGACAGCCCTGAGAAGCCAGCATCCTCCAGGGAATGAACTGTTGGAACTCACAACATTGGCAACCTAGCCACCAGGGATATGCATTCCGCTATGCCTTTCTCACAGTGCCCACATCCACCTTCACTCTCTCGATGCTCTGTGTTTTCTGGCTTGACTCAAGCCTCCCTGGAAACTCCCACCCAAATTTGTCCACAATACCCTTTGCAATTCAATATTAGTACATTCTCCTTCACCTTCCCTAAATATATCCTGCTCCTCCTGGCCTTAGGTGAGGTCACTTCCCTACCAACCTCTAGTGGATGTCACTCATTTTCTCTACCTTCCCCTCTCAGAACTGGAGGGGTGCTGATCTCCTTTACTGTGCCCAATGCTGTTTCCACGTCAGGCTCCTGTAAGACCTCTCTCTGCTACTCATACCATCAGCCTGTGATACCCGATATCTTCCTTGTAACTGTTACTAAAAGATGGCCTGGTCACTTTGCCCCCATTACGCCCTGAAGATTTTAGCCGTGGTTCCTGCTTCTCTCTTACAACCATTTTAATTTCTCATCTCCTTTAACTTGCTACATTTCCCAGATGCCACCCACACCTATGGCCATACCCTGGACTTTTGAATCACACTAAATTACAAGCCCTGTGGGTTATTTTTGTCCAAGATATATCTGACATTTTTACAATTCTCTCCATCTTAGCTGGCCTGTGCCCAGTTCAGGCCACTGTCTTCACCGAGTATGTTTCTTGCTCACCTCCATCTCCCACCCCTAATCTGTTCTCCATAGAGCAGAATAATGACATCATTCATCTGCTTAAAAGAATTCCTGAGCCCCTACCTGTTATGCTTTGAATAAAACTCAAGGTTTCTGCTATGCTTTAGAAGTCCTGGAGGGATCTAGCTCCTCTCCTCTTTGTAGCCTTACCTTGTTACCATTGTGGCCACCTCCCCTCATCCCCCAAACTTTCTCTTCAAGGTCTTTGCCCTTGCTGATGCCTCTGCTCAGAAGGTCCTCTTCCTGCTCCTCATCTAGCTAGCACCTTATCACCCTGCCAGCCTTGGATTGAATGTTGCTACCTCAGAGAGACCCCTATGACCCCCTGTGATTCCCGGTCTTTCAGAGCACTAACTGCAATCTACAGTTACTCATTGGTGTGATTACCATTGTGGTTTTGGGATTGATGTCTGACTCTCCACTAGATCATACATTTCTTGAGGGAAGGGCACATATGCCTTTTACTACCATGCAACTGTATGTCTTCTGCTGCCTGGCCCATTATACATGGTCGGTGAGTGTGGTAGGCTGCATAATGGCCCCTCAAAGACGTTCACATCCTAATCCCCAGAAACTTCTTATTATAAAGGAGATTTTGCAGATGTGACTAAGTTACGGATCTGGAGATGAGGAGGTCATCCTTAATTATCCGGGTGGGCCCAATGTAATCACAAGGGTCTTTACAAGAGGGAGCAGGATGGTCATGGTCAGAAGGAGATATGGTAATAGAAGCAGATGGGTGTGTGGGGGTGGGGAGGAGAGAGAGAGAGATTTGCATATGCTTCACTGCTTGCTTTGAAGATGGAGGAGGAAGGGGCCAAGAACCAAGGAAAGTAAGTGGTTTCTATGGCTTTTAGAGGCTGAAAAAGGCCAGGAAATAGATTCTCACCCTACATCTTCCAGAAGGAATGCAGCTCTGCTAACACCTGGACTCAGAACTTGTGACCTCTGAAACCGTAAAATAATAAGTTTCTGTTCTTTTAAGTCACAAAATTTGCAGTAATTTGTTACAGCAACAATAGGAAATGAATACAGATTTTGGTATCTGGAAGTGGGGTGCTGCTGTAACAATATCTAAAAATGTGGACGAGGTTTTGAATTGAGCATTGGGCAGAGAACAGAAGAACTTTGAGGAGCATGATTAAAAAAAAAAAAAGCCTAGATTGCCTTGAAATGGATTGCTGGTAAAAATATGGAAATTAAAGGTGCTGCTGGTAAGGACGTAGAAGGAAGTGAGGGACATGGTAGAGAAAATGTATAGGATCTTATGGAATATCTAAAAGTCATGCACTATTGGTAGAAACGTGGATGTTAAAGCATTGCTGATGAGGGCTCAGAAAACATTGAGGAACATGTTTGTGGAAAGCAGAGGAAAGGGGATCCTTGTTATATAGTGGAAGAAAGCTTAATGGAATTCTGTATTACAGTTATGTGGAAAGCAGAACTTGTATGTGATGAAGCTGAATATGTAGTTGAGATTTTCTAAGCAAAATATTGACTTTTTTTTTAAATTTTATTTATTTGAGAGAGAGAGAGCACAGACATGAGCAAGGGGAGGGGCAGAGGGAGAAGCAGATGCCCCACTGAGCAGGGATCGGGATGCAGGGCTCTATCCTGGGACTCCAGGATCATGACCTGAGCCAAAGGTAGACGCTTAACTGACAAAGCCATCCAGGTGCCCCAAAATACTGGCTTTTAAGCAAAATATCTACCTACTTCTTACCATTTCCCTCATAATGAGGACTTCAGATACTGTGAAGTATATATTGAGCAAATAATGGAAGAGTGCCCACCATGTAAGCATCAGGCACTGCTGAAGATCTTGAAGCCACGAGGATGAAGAGTTGGCAAAGTCACTGCCCTCGTGGCCCTTGCAGGGAAAGGTCATGTACAGTGGTAGTGGCAAGCACAGACTGGGGCTGCACTGCCGGTGTGGGAGCCCTGGCTTTGCTCTTGAATGACCTCTGTCAAGTTATTGGTGCCTCAGTTTTCCCATTTAAAAAATGGTGGTAATAATAGTATCTACGTCATAGAGATGCTGTGAGGATTACATAAAATAGCAAGTGTAAGTGCCTGATCCAAAATGAGTTCTACTTAAATATCACAGTGTACCCTCATGGAGTACCAAATATTTCAATTAGTGGTGTAATAGGAAGAAAATAGGATGAAATGATGTTAAAGTGATAGAGTTGAGGGGAAGCTGGGACTAATTCCTACTGGCTTGTCAGGGGAATCTTCCCAGAGAAGGTGAACTCTGAGCCAAGAACTGAGTACTACATACACTACACACAAAAACTATAGGGCAGTCTTGAGGTAGAATGTCCCGTGTAGAGGGAGTAACACATGACACTAGGTTCTTAGATTTCTCTATTAATTTGATATTAGACCTCCATGACTGATCCTCTAATTTTTTTAAAGATTTTATTTATTCGTGAGAGAGAAAGAGAGAGAAATCACAAGCAGGGTAGGAAGGGCAGAGGAAGAGGGAGAAGCAGGCTCCCCGTTGAGCAGCGATCCTGAGATCATGAGCTGAGCTGATTGCAGCACCTTAACCAGCTGAGTCACCCAGGGGCCCCATCCTCTAATTTTTTTTTTTTAAGATTTATTTATTTATTTGACAGACAGAGATCACAAGTAGGCAGAGAGGCAGGCAGAGAGAGAGTAGGAAGCAGGCTCCTGCTGAGCAGAGAGCCCGATGAGGGGCTCGATCCCAGGACCCTGAGATCATGACCTGAGCCGAAGGCAGAGGCTTTAGCCAACTGAGCCACCCAGGTGCCCCACCATCCTCTAATTTTTAAATTTTTTCTCTTCTTGTGTCCAATTTTTTGGGTCGAGGTGATTTCATCAATGTTATATTCCAACTTTTATTTCTAAAATTTTAGCCCTCCTATTTCTAGGAGCTTTTAAAATTTTCCAATTATTCCTTTTAAAAATTTTTTTTAGAGATTTATTCATTCGAGAGAGAGAGAGAGAGAGAGTGTGCCTGCACACAGGGAGGAAGGGCAGAGGGGGAGGGAGTCTTAAGCAGACTCCTTGCTGAGCACAGAGCCTAGTGTGGGGCTCGATCTCACGACCCTGAGATCATGACTGAGCTGAAGCCAAGAGTCGGATGCTTAACTGACTGCACCACAGAGGCCCCAGTGCTGAGCACAGAGCAACAGGTACCCCCCATTCCAAACAGACATGTTGGGTATACCCAAAGAATTTTCTAAACAATAGCAAAACCAATTCTGCAACCTTTAACTCCTTATTTGTCTCTAGTTTATATTTAAAAAAGTCTGGGGGCGCCTGGGTGGCTCAGTCCTTAGGTGTCTGCCTTTGGCTCAGGTCATGATCCCAGGGTCCTGGGATCGAGCCCCTCATCAGGCTCCCTGCTCAGCGGGAAGCCTGCTTCTCCCTCTGCCACTCCCCCTGCTCCTGTTCCCTCTCTCGCTGTCTCTCTCTCTGCCCGATAAATAAATAAAATCTTTTAAAAAATAAAAAAAGA
>CM052897.1:73161162-73199741 GCA_028534135.1 Potos flavus
CTGGGTGGCTCAGTCCTTAGGTGTCTGCCTTTGGCTCAGGTCATGATCCCAGGGTCCTGGGATCGAGCCCCTCATCAGGCTCCCTGCTCAGCGGGAAGCCTGCTTCTCCCTCTGCCACTCCCCCTGCTCCTGTTCCCTCTCTCGCTGTCTCTCTCTCTGCCCGATAAATAAATAAAATCTTTTAAAAAATAAAAAAAGAAGTCTGGAGAGGGGTTCCTGGGTGGCTCAGTCAGGTAAGTGTCTGCCTTCCACTCAAGTCATGATCCTGAGGTCCTGGGATTGAGCCCCATCTCAGGCTCCCTGCTCAGCGGGGAGTCTCCTTCTCCCTCTTTCTCTGTCTGTTGTGCTCTTTTGCTCTCTCTCCCTTAAATAAATAAATAAATAAAATCTTAAAAAAAAAAAGAAGTCTGGAGATTGAGCAGGCAAGGAAGAAGAGTATTAGTTGGGGGGGAAAAAAAAAAACAACTGTTGGTCAAACAAGCGTGCTTGCCATTTCCCCTTTTGTTACCCCAGAGGAGGGAGGGAGTGATTTTTCCATCTCTCCAACACAATACTCACCAAACACTTTGTGAGGAGATTGGTAGGTTCCTTTGTCTTGTGGGTCTGGAGTGGAGCCTGGAGACTCTTGAGAGCACTTGATTTGTGTTCCCTGGCCTGTTGGTGTTGGGGGAAATACCAGCCTCTGACTCTCCCCTGGGACAGTCAAGGCTGGCTGATGCTGCCTATGATGGGAGAGTCAAGAAAGGGTTTGCCAGCCCCATGAGCTTTGTGGACTTTGAAGAAAGGAGCCATGTTGGAATCACCTAGATAGGACCCTGTCCAAGAAGGCCGCTTGCTGGGGCAAGGAGAGCCCAGCCCTCAGAGGCTGTGCAGGGCATAATGCCAGAGCTGGAGCTGAAGGGGCGTCATAAGAGGTGAGGCAGATCGTGCATCATTGCAGTAGGGAACCGCAGGGCCGAGGCCTTCTCTGGTGGTGGGGACGAGGGAAGAAGAATCCGTAAATACTCCCTGATGCTTAAAAAAAAAAAAAAAAAAGCAGCATTTGAGCATTTGCCTCTGAAGGGGAAGGGAATGCCAGATTAATAACGTCCGGATAAATAAGGCCTTTCCAATTTCCTCTCACTCACGGACCAACATGAGCCTGGGGGGGGATCCAGAAGCAGCGGCTGGGGACTGGAGAGGAAATAGAACAAGGAAGGTGGGAGAAAATAGGAGGCCCCCTTCTAGCTGGACCTGCTCATCCCGATCTTGCTGGGGGTTGGATGGGGTGGGGTAGGGTGGGGACCACTCAGAGAGAAACAGCTTTCAGTTGCAACAGGAGATGAAAATGTTCTTTCAGATCAGGCTGGTCTTTGACATACTTGAAAACAAGGTTGTGACACTAATACTTAAGATATCTAAAAGTGACTGGAAACACAACTGGGTCAGCCTGATCCCCTCATAGGAGAGGTAGATTCAAAAGTGGGTTTGAAGGGCAGGTATGAGAGAAAAATAACTGCGTGGATTGCACTCTCTCAAGTTAATGCTGTTCAATAAATGGTTGTACATGTTTTCATCAAAACTCCCTGCTTCTGCCACATTTTTTAAAATCCCTGGTGCCTCTCTTCTGAGTGTTTCTGAGATTCTGTGAGAGAAATCAGTTATTCATCCATATCTCCTTCTGTGGGCAGTATGGTTCCAGTTTCTACGGAATTAATTATTTGTCCACGATCACCTTTCTGTCTTCCAAAATGTGTTGATGTCAGTCATTGACATTGCCTTGTCTCCCATTCTCTTTCCCCTGCGGATTAAGCTTAAAAAAATATTGCCATTTCAGTGAATTTCTGGAAATATGTGGAGAAGGCTCATGTGTTCAGCTTACCACATTTAATTGGAATCCTAGGCCAATATTTTAAGGAGAAATAGAAACATTTTCAGGGTTTCCAGTACTGCTACTTATTTGTCTATATAGATCACCTTGAACTCTCTTCTTTTTCCCCCCACAATGGGATTTTTGGTCATTTCGTCATCATTGAAGAGATGAAATTTAACTGAAAATGAATGACTGTTGTTTCAGATAAGAATTTTAATAAGGGAATGAAGATTATAACTTAGAGTTGAAATGGATGGGGTTTGGAGACTATGTGGTTTTTGATTATTCTGCCTCACATTTTACAGATGAATGAGAAGTTTTTGTTTATATGCGTAACTATATATATTTTATATACATTGTATTTATATATTTGGACTCTTGGACCCTAGTGTCTGGCTTCCTCTGAACTTTATCCCATGTGCCTTTTCCCTTTGCTGATTTTGCTGTTTTTTTATCCTGTAATAATTCCTAGCTGTGAGCACGGAGTCCTGTGAGTCAGCAGGTCATCAAACCTCTTCCAAGTTTCTCCTCTATAAAGTAGGGTTTATAGTAATCATATCTCCCTTATAGTGTTATGAGTATAAAATGTGTGTGGAATGAAGGGCCTGATGGAGGATCCATCTGATAGAGGGCGGTTGTTATTATGGAGTGTGTTAACTATTCGTATAAAGAAAATCTTGTGTTTGTTGGTGTATGCTCATGCCTTTTTGTCAGGTAACACTGACCTACAAATGAATTGACTCTCAAATCTTTGATGACTCATTCGACGGGAACAACAGGTTCACAAGCCAGTTTATAAGAACTCCTGCTTTTTTCACTGAAATGTGTGTGTGTTCACTACCTAACCAGTATTAAATAATTTGGGACTTATTTTATGGTCTGAATGTATCCCCCTCAAAAAATCACATGTTGACTGTCACCCCCAAAGGGTATGGTATTAGCAGGTGGGACCTTTGGGAAATGACTAATCCTGCATGACTAGGATTAATGCCTTACCAAAGAGGCTGTAGACAGATGCCTTGCCCCTTCCATCATGTGAGGACACTGAAAAGTCTGTAACACAAAAGAGGGCCCTCACCAGCCAGGGTGGTGCTGTGATTCTGGATTTCCAGACTTGAAAACTGTGAGAAAGAAATTTCTGTTGTTTGTAAGCTCTCAGTCGGTGTATTCTGTTACAGCAGCCCAGATGGACCAAGACAGTTTTCCTTTTTTCCCCACCTCTTCTCTTCATGCTTTCCTTTGATGTGTCCCTGAGCAATCTGCAGTTAATACACACATTCATGGTAGAGGTTTACAGAAGTGAGGAAGTGGCATGGAGTGGATTTAGACAGAAACTTCACAGGTTCTCAAGTTGTGACTACTAGGAGCTATTAAAACAAAATGTACCAAAGATATAGCATAAATCCACTCCCTCTACAATTATATTTCTTTTTTTTTTTTTAAGATTTTATTTATTTACTTCGAAAGAGCATGAATTGGGGGGAGGAGCAGAGGGAGAGGGAGAAGCAGGCTCTCCACTGAGCATGGGGCTTGATCCCAGGACTCTGGGATCATGACCTGAGCCGAAGGCACACGCTTAACCCACTGAGCCACCCAGGCACCCCTACAATTGTATTTCTTACAAAGTTTGTCCATTGGCCGTGTTGAGGTGGAGGGAACACTGCTGAATATCTTGTTAAATAGTCCAAAGATCTCTCAGGGAGGTGGTATCTCTTGAGATCAAGAAGGCAAAGCACTGAGAAGGCTTCCCCACTGGGATGGAACATGCTTCAACACCACAAGCACCACACTGCGTGACAGCTGACAGAGAGTACAGATCCTACTCAAGGCCGAATCCCAGGGGCTCTTGGCTCTCAGCTCTGTGGCCCCTGATTTAGAGCAGCCTCCTACTGAAAGAGTCTTCCATCCTTGAGAACTGTCCATTCATGCCTGCATATGTAAAACTCGACGCGGGGAGACTGGGGGCTTTCGAGTGAAAACTGGCCTGCCCTCCCTTGTCTGCCAGCCATCTGGGCAGTGTGCAGAATCGCTCCGTTCACTTTCTGCTCCTTTTTTTCTGTGTCAGGCCTCAGAGGGCTGGAGTACCAAAAGGGCACCCTTCTCCCAGGTCCTCCTGCTCCAACCAATGTCACACATTCTCAGGAGGATGATAGCACCTCTAACTTCTTGAATCCAGTGCCTTAAAACGACTCCCCATTGCCCAAAGAATAAACTGTTGACATAGGTGTTCCTTAATAATCCTCACACTACCTCCCGAAATAATACTCGTTAACCTCCTTTAGCTTCTGTGTCACCCAGCTTCCTGTGACTAAACCATACTTCCTCTCTACGGTTATCTGCTTTAAAGAGTTGTATGGTGATACTGAATTGCAAGATAGACCTGTTATAGGCTATTTTATTTGGTCAGAAATAATTTATGACCAATAGGCTATTATTCTGATGACTTGAAGTAGCTGGAATCACCACAGCAAAAAACATCAGATAAACATAAAACACACATATGCTAAAACTTTTAAATCTGTCTTTTTTTTATGGCAGAAGATAGACTGGTAGAGAGAAGTGCAGTTCTTTACTGTTGAGCTTGGTTTTACACAATAGGTGATTGCATTAAAGTCATAATTTCTGCTTTTACTTTCATTCAAATGCACAAGGTGAATTGCTATTTAAAAGCCATCTGTGGCAAAACTTTTGCATATTAGAAGCCTTATGATATGTCTGTTTTGTAAATTGAGACTGTCATCTGCTGGGCTTACTTATAGTGGGGAGAAAAATGTTTGCCATCATCATTAGTGAGAAAGAGCTTCCATACCGATTTTTTAAAGTAGAGAAATAAGTTAACCAGACTTTTTGAGGAAGCAAGTTTTAAGTCACTTGAAGACTGTACCAGATCCAAACAGTAAAGGATCTCCAGTAGAAAATTGCTCTAGTAATCTGAAGAAAGGCAAAAAAAAAAAAAACCCAAAAAACAAAAAACAAAAAAAACCACAAAAAACAGTGGCCGTCCTAGTACAATAGAATAAGTTCCGGCCACATGGAGTGGTCAGTTCGCCAAGAGGATTTATGGAGCATCTAAAGTCAGACCACCACTTCTCAGCCAGGCAGCAGGATTCTAAGGAAGCCATGCCACAAGGTTTGGTTTATAGAGAAGTGAAGTATCTATGGAAACTTTCTTCTCTCTAAAATTATAAATAATTCAGTTTCATGGATGCCAAATTTTCTCTAAATCCCTTCAGATTCATACTGATGAATCTTCACTGTAATTATTAATTATAACTAACATTAACTGAGAATTCACTGGGTGCTGGCATGGGCTTTATGTGAATTTCTCATTCAGTCTTCATGAATAGCATTTCACAATTGGAGAAACTGAGGTACAGAGAGGTGCAGAAACTAGACCAAGCTTGCCAAACTATGAAATCTGGCAATGTCACTCCAGAGTCTATGTGCTTCACTGCTGTATTATAGGGTCTCTTTATAAGCTTGATAACCTTCCATTAGAACGAAGAAACAACTGTGACATGTTCTATTCAATGGTTTGCAAAATGCTCTCACTTACATAGTTCATTTTTACCTCTACAGGGAAGGTAGCTGAGGTTCAGAGATATAAATGTGAAGTTTAGAGACATCAAGGTTACATATCTACTAGATAATGGAGCTGGAGCTTGAAACAAAGTCTTGTAATGAACTCAGAACTCATGGCTTAATAAGATTCACAGAAAAGTTCCAAGGGGACTACACAGAAATTAGAGGGGATTAGCAAAATATCTTATTAATAGATAAAGGCAGTTTTAGTAAGTACTGTTCAGTATATCTATGACACAGAGCCTGAACAAATCACCTCATTGAATACCTATTTTTGATTCTTCTATGCCTAACACAATAGAGTTTATATAGGTATCAGTTTTCTGCTCTCCCTTTCCCTCTCTCCCCGTGTGTGTGTGTGTGTGTGTGTGTGTGTGTGTGTAATATATCAGCTTGCTTATCAATTTTTTTTGGATTACCGCAATAAATTTAGCTGACATCCATCATATCAATTTTTACTTTAAATAAAAACATGGTAGATTTATATATTCAAACAGTTTGTGCAGAAAATATTTTTTGAGGTGCGCATATTTGCCTGGTTGTGTACTAAGTACTGGAAATCCAAAAGACCAGTGCCTGGCTGGCTCAGTTGGTAAAGCATCAGCCTTCAGGCTCAGGTCATGATCTCAGAGTCCTGGGATCGAGCCCCGAATCAGGCTCCCTGCTCAGCGGGGAGTCTGCTTGTCCCCCTCCCTCTGCCCCTCCCTCCCAACCCCCGCTCATGCTCTCTCTCTCTCTCTTTCTCCAATAAATAAAATCTTAAAAGAAAAAAAAGAAAAGAAGAGAAAATGAAGCCACTGCCAAGACAGGCGGGGACTGGTGCACAAACAAGCAGGGCAGTAATCTAGTGTTATAACTGCTCTAGCAAGTGTTAAGGCTAAACTAGAGTCTCCAACTTCCAATCACAGCCCTGGGGATGCAAGATGGCTTCCCAAAGCAGTATACCAGGCATGTGAGTTAGGAAACCAATGAACTTCCAGGTTCCCAACCTTCTTTAAGTCTTTCCCAGGCCTTGCCTGCAGGAAAACATCCAAGGAGGAAGCATCTTGACGGTTCTCTTTGCCACCTCCCATTACACAATGGCCCTTCTCCTAGTCTGCAAGGGAAAAGCTTTTCTTTCATTCAAATTGTCCAGCAAGCCACCAGACCATAAAGAAATGGATGGTTCGGATTATAGTGTCAGCAAAACCTTGTCTAATCAAGTCACGGTAAACCCACTGCCAGGCTTCCTGTCTCACTGCTGCTTCTCTCCCACTCAGGGTGGAGGATGGCATTAGAAACCGGAAGTTTTGGTGTGCGTTGCCATAGTCACCATTCAGACTATGTTAAGTGAATGATGGAAGCAGCAGGAGCAATGCCATTTTGTTTAAAAATCTCGCCTCTTCCATGCCTTGATTCTGGTTTGTGAATCATCATGGCTGGAGAGGAACACTGAAGAGGGCGGGTCCTTATTTCATCCAGGTGACAGACACATGGCTTCTGAGCCTTATCTCTCCATATTAAAAGTAGAGTATTTGAGGTTTATAAAAAAAGCAGACCAGGAATGATGAATCTATGAGGTGTGCCCTTGTACTACTGTTGGTAGGAGAAAGCTTGATAGACTCTCTTCCCATCTGTGTCTTAGTTCCATACTTAGAATGTTCTCGAAGAGGTGGTAAGTGCTCTGTTTACTTCTGGTGGAGAACGGCATATCTAAGAGCAAAAGGGACATATCTAAGAGAAGTTAGTATTTTATATTTTCTTGAACATGTATTACACTCACAGGAAAAGCATTTTTTAAAAAAGATGTTATGTATTTATTTGACAGAGAGCACAGGCAGGGGGAGCAGCAGGCTCCCCATGAGGAGAGAGGGAGCCTTCCATGGGGCTTGATCCCAGGACTCTGGGATCATGGCCTGACCCAAAGGCAGACACTTAACTGACCGATCCATCCAGGTGCCCCAGGAAAAGCATTTTTATTAACTTTTTCCTAAAGATTACTGTATCCCCAAATACCAAATTTTCCTTTGTGCTTATCTTTGGCTCAGTGTCAGTCATCAACCACATCTCATTTTTTTCCCTATGTACCACATAATTAAAATTAGTTTATCTTAGTGGTCATAATATTGTAGATCGCACTATAAATAATGCACTTAGCAATCATGAATAAAACTTAATACATCTGGGTTGTAGCACAGAGCCTTTTCTTCTTGCTGTTAATTTCCTCCAAGTAGATTAACCTGGACTCTTACCAGAGTTTTATTTTGTAAAACAAAATGTTCTCTAAAGCAATCCAGGATATAATACTCTGGATTTTAAAAAACCAGCCTTATTTAATTAGGATTAATTTCTCCCTCTCAGAGTTCATATGTGATTCTATTTTGGTAAAAAGCAAAATTAAAAGCTTACTTATTTCCAGACGTGAAATGCTATTTCTAGTCTAGATTCTATCTGGAATCTTCGGGTGTCTATTTCTCTCTGTCCATCTGTCACTTCTGTTTAGGGTACTGCACGATGACCTAGAGATTTGCCGTGCTGAGGGTTTCTTTTGTGTACAAAGGAAAATGGGAAGTGCAAATGAGGGTGAGGGGAAGGTCAGGAAGGGAGAGATGAAGCAAGAATCCCAACGGGCATCTCCGGAAGGTGCAGAGCCCCACACGTAGACTGAGCTCAGCAGTGTGCACAGTAAGCCCAGTGGTTTCACAGTGGAGTGTGGGCACCCAGGTTGTGCAACAAAGAACACTGGGTGTCAGAAGCATTGATTACATGTGTGTTTTCTTTACCATATCGGAAAAATTGCTTGTATTGAACTCACATGGGTTGACCTGGGCACCCTCTGTTCTCTCTGCGTATCAGTGTGTCCTGAACTTTCCTCGGGGAGCGGAGGGGCCGCTTCACCACTCCCAAGGGGCTACCTGTGCGGCCTTCTGCATTTGCCCTCTTTCAGCAGGCTGTGATTGTGGCAATTGATGTGAGCTCGGTTAAGAAGATTTACAGATTATGCCAGCCAGTATTAATTGATAATCCTTGCAAAAGGGACAACTGGCCTTAAAAGATTTCTGTAAACAAAACAGACACAAGCAAAAAATTAAAAGCATAAAATCAGAATAAAGAAAATATTGGTAACGTAAAAACAAGGATCAAACAAAAATAAGACAGCTAATATTTTTTTCAGTTCTTATTACAAATTCCATTATTCATGTTACAAGATAAAAATATTAATGATTCTAGGGGCGCCTGGGTGGCTCAGTCGTTAAGCTTCTGCCTTCAGCTCAGGTCATGATCCCAGGGTCCTGGGATCGAGCCCCGCATCGGGCTCCCCGCTCAGCAGGAAGCCTCCTTCTCCCTCTCCCACTCCCCCTGCCTGTGTTCCCTCTTTCAGTATGACTCTCTCTGTCAAATAAATAAATAAAAATCTTAAAAATATATATATTAATGATTTAATCAGAACTGACAAGCAGTGGGCCACAGAAACAATGAGGGTGCCTGGGTGGCTCAGTCATTTGAGCACTGACTCTTGGTTTTAGCTTAGGTCGTGATCTCAGGGTCATGAGACCAAGCCCTGCATCGGGTTTCACATTCAGTGCGGAGTCTGCTTGAGTTTCTCTCTCCCTTTTCCCCCTCCCCCACCGTACTCTGTCTCTCTAAAATAAATAAATAAATCTTTGGGTAAAAAAAAAAAAACCCTTGAAAGGCTAGATAGATATTTTTAAGGTTCCCCCCATATAATATTGTCCTGATCATTAATATATCTAATCAAAGGGCTACCTTAAGTGACAAAAAAATCATGATTTTTAAAAATTAAAAAATAGAAATATAACAGTAGCTAACATTTATTAAGCAATTTATTAAGCAAGATGCTAAGTATTGCTGGGTCCTTTATACATATCTTCATGCTGAATCTCATCACTGCCTTATTACTCTGATTTTAAACGTGAGACTCAAAACAGATAATTTCCTGAAGATCATAGAGCTGATAAGTGATAGAGCCAGGGTACCTACCCTCCACTAGGACCAAATATATGACAATGCTCAAGTCTGCACTGAGAGCAGAGCCACATGTGGCTAGTAAAATATAAATGAAAATTAATTAAATTAAGCAAAATTAAAAATTCAGTACCTTAGGTACACTAACCACACTTCAATGCTCAGTCACCCCATGTGGCTTAGTACAGGTAGAGAACATTTTCATCATTGTAGAAAGTTCTATTAGAAAGCACTGGTCCTATCCCTTAACGGAGTACATTGAAAACCCATGTTATGGCCAGTTAAGGGGAGAGAAGGAATAGCAGAGAGAAGGAGGAGAACAGAGGAAAGGGAAAGATTTAGGGTGAGGGAGAGCCTTTCAGTGAAGAAAGAAGCCTACATCTAGGAGTAGAGTGAGCTCTGAGGACATTTTTAGTCTGTTCTATTATAAATGTTGGCAGTGGAAATTCCAAAGCATATTAAATATATACTTTTTAAAAATTAGAGAGCTACAATTTAACAGATAAATCTCAACTGTGTGCCTGGCATTGAGTGAGGGAGGACTGCTTGGTTGACAAATAGGCATAAGTTACCATCATAAAAATTAGAGCAACAGTAATCAAATAATTAAAGTATGGCAGTTATTTTGAAATGGAAAAAATTCTATGGAAATAAATAGCAGAAGGGCCCATGGTGACCTTGATAGGGTTCAGGGGTGCCTCCCCAAGGACAAAGTGCCATATAAACTGAGAAAGGAAGGATGAGACAACTATCCAATGGCAGGGGACTGTTTCAGGCAGGTGGCAGATGGCCAGCTGCGAGAAGGCCTGGTGCCAAGAAGGACTCAAATAGTTAAATATGTGGCTGGAGAGGGGGAGAGCAGCAAAAGGTAAGCCAGGGGTTAGTTGGGGCAGGACTCAGAATTTGGGAGGAGTGAGAGAGCTTGCTAAAATATTTTGTCATAGAGGTGATGTAAAGCTTTGAGGATTTTTTAGCCTAGAAGGAATGTGTTCAGATTTGCATCTGGAGAGGATTTCTCTGCATGCTAAGGATGGTTTAAAAGGAAGCAAGGCTAAAGATGGGGAGGCTACTTGGAAGCTGTTTGGTACTAGGATGGCAGAAATATGTCTGGAGAAATGGCGACTGTCAGGATATTTGGAACTAGAATGTATAGACATTGGTGACCACTTGGTTGTGTTTGAAGGCCAACTTTTAGGTTTCTAGTTAGGGCAACTGCCTTGGGTAGCGGTCTGCAACCTATAGCCAACTGGCCAAATCTTCTCTTATTTTTATAAATACAGTTTTATGGGAACCCAGCCATGCCCGTTCTTTTACATACTGTCCATGGCTGCTTTGAAATACATTGACAGATCTGAGTAATTGCAGCAAAGACCCCATAGCCCTAAGGCTAAAGTATTTACTATCTGGCCCTTTAAGAAAATGCCAACTGGGATAAATGATCTTTATTTTCATTTATTGAGGTATTAACACCTAGTAGACAATGTTCTAAATAATTTTCATATGGTATGTATGTTATGATGCTCCATCCCAACTGGCAAACATGAAGTGTTGCTATTGTCCCATTTACAGAAGCACAGATGTGACATTCTCACTCACACCCATAGCTTCAGTTACCTCCATGGCAGGGAGTCATCAAATGTTGACTTATAAGCCAGACCTCTCATTCGAACTTCAGACAGACATATATCTCCAATAGCCAGTCTCAGAGACGGCCTAAAACTCAATATGCCCCAAACCAGATTTCTGCTTGTCCCCTCAAACCACATTGTCTTTCAGTGTTCCATTTTTCTTAGCAAATATCACCAACCAGAAGAGCAAGTCAGAATCGAAGGAGCCCTCCTTGGCACTTCTCTCCCCGTTCCTTCTCTTGTCCATTCTATCGAAAGATTGCTGAAATCTGGCTGCTTCTCTTGATCTGGGTCACCTACCACCTGCCAAGTCCATCTTACTAATAGGATCATCATTTATGTGGGTTCTGTAATAGCTTTCTCATAAATCCATTTCACTCCACCCAGACCCTCCTCCAATCTTCAAACCGCACCCAGAGTGCACTTTCAATCCTGTCACCCTCCACCTCCATTCCCCACCGAACCTAACCTTTCCATGGCTTTTCTTGTTCTTAGGATTCCCATCAGTTTTTTCATTGTATTTTTATTTTGTTTCATTGTTTTTTACTCTACAGATAACGGATAGGAAGGCAAAATCATTCTTGTCAATACACATGAAATAAATTCTGAGGGTCAGGGTTCAGTTAATTGAGCTTCCCATTGTGGAAGAAGCCAGTTTTATGTCCACTGCAAATCGATGTTACTGTTTCTGACCCAGAAATGTGTCTGTTCTTCGAACAAGTTTTAACATCTGCCTGTAACTTTATTACAGGAGTTAATACAAGACTACAGACTATAATACAAGTTCATTTTATATGTATGTGACAGTCATGCTTTTACCTTTATCAGGGAAATTATCCTTTAACTCTCTTTATGAGGCACTATGCATGGTTGGCTCTCTGCCAATGCTCTCAGTCTGCTCCTGAACCAAGCACCCTCTGCTTGTCTCCATTCCAGCCCTGGCTCTCTTTCGTTTCCTTCTCCCACGTTCCTTCTTCCCTCAGAGATGTCCTTTCCTGGAATTCACTTTCATCCCAGATGTTTTTTCATCCTTTCTTGTAGTAAATATGCTTTATCCTCCAGGTCTCTAGTTAAGAATCCCTGGCTGGAAAGCCTTTCCAGGCCTTTCCAAGCGGGATACATTCCATTATTAGAGGCTGGTAAAACACAGGTGGTGCTTGTTACTTTTGCAATTTTACATTTGTAGGATTTGTTGATGCTTTTTAACAAAGTAACATTTTTCTTTTTTTAAAGCATTTTTTAAAAAGATTTACTTATTTATTTGACAGAGAGAGAGAGATCACAAGTAGGCAGAGAGGCAGGCAGAGAGAGAGGGGGAAGCAGGCTCCCTGCCGAGCAGAGAGCCCAATGCGGGGCTTGATCCCAGGACCCTGAGATCATGACCTGAGTCGAAGGCAGAGGCTTTAACCCACTGAGCCACCCAGGCGCCCCTAAAGTAACATTTTTCTATGTGGCTGCAGGCAGTGCATGATAATGGGATGGAGGTAGGCTCACACTGCATCCCAGGACCTAGCCGAGAGCCTTCACCTTTGCAAATGTTACCTACACAATAAATATCTTAGATTTTTGGCTGTAAATACTGCTCAGGAGAGCGGTGGACTGACAAAATATGTATTTGGGAGCCATCACCACATAGGATCAGCCATGAAAATGCACAGGAAGCACAACTATTGGGCTGAGCAAAATGAAGGCTATTAGGAACCTTGTTCAGGTGGAATAATTGGACAGGAGTCCAGCTGCAGCCACTTGAAGTGAGAAGAAGTAGAAGCAGTTAATACAGATGACCTTGCACAAAGTTTGAAGAGATGAGAGGTATAAATGGCACTGTGGTAATTCTTTAACAACCTCATTCTTGTATTATATATGCTTTCTTGACTGAAAAGCAAGGATTTACAAGTAACATTTAAAATAGCAAGAAAATTGGAGCTGTGTAATATCTACCTTTAGAACAATAACAGGCTTTTAATGCACATCTGGTGTGGTCAGTTAAATCAAGCTTTTGAATGCAAATCAGTTGTTAATAATTGTTCACCAAGGGTTTCTTATTTTTAGGCATGGGGGCAAGGTTGGAAAATGGCAGCCCTAGAGTTTACTTAGTGTGTACTTTTTTAAAATTTGATTTTAAATTTCTTCGAAGAGACTGGTTTCCAGGGGCCTGTGACCTGCCTGGGCTATATGGTCTTTAGAGCTTCATAAGAGGCTTTTCTATGCCTTTTATGAAAGGAAGGGAGGAAGGGAGAAATGAATGTTGTCTTCTGAGTTGATAAGATTAGAGCTATATTGTCGTGAAGGCTGTGTGAAATCAATTCTAAAACGAGATCAGATTTAACGGCACTTACCCAGAATAAACGGCCCTCCCCCTTTCCAAGAACAAATCAGCCCAAGTCACCACTTCCTATTAATTTTGAAGCCCAGAAAAGCTCATAACTTAGGCTGACGTTGCCCTGCAGAGGAGGCAGTAGCTTCCTTCTCCCTTTCGAAGGTCGCTTTATCAGTTCTCTTTCTAAATATTGCGCTCACGAGCTTACATCAGAAAACTGTCAGTTCGATTGGGGAGTTCTCGATAGTCTAATCTGCCTGAAAATGCTGAATAGGATGGGTGGGTCTAAGTAGCACCGAGGTCCCCGGGCAGAAAGAGCTCTGAGCGGGGGAGCCCTGCAACACCCCGCAACAAATCCGACTCGAGCAGGTGGTGCAAAGAAACCGAAGACCCACATTCTCGTTCTTCCCCATCAGTTTGCGCGTGGGGGTGGGTGGCAGATGAGAGCAGTGCCCAACTGCCAGTCCTGGGCTGCAAACTGCCTTTAGTCGGGTTGTGCAAGGAAACTCTCCGCTAATGTAAATTAACGTCCCCAAGGTTGCCTTCGCCTTTGCCGAGGGGCGTTTCCGGGCCCCTCACCCAAGGGTTGTTTGGTAAATAAGGACGCTCATGAAGTGCCAGCATTTGGAAAGGGGCTCGCCTGCGGCGCGCATTCCCGTGCCCCAGCCCGGACCAGGTGGCGGGGACAAGGGCTTTGGTTTTCCCCACTGAACAACGAGAAGGACCCGACCGGTGGAGGCTCCTCCTCCAGGAATGCTGGAGCGACTGCGTCGCTCCCTGCGCCTCGCCCTGGCGCGGGGCCTCGGGCGGTAGCAGCCCACGCCGCGCAGTCCGTGCGCCGGTGCTTGGCCGCGCCGCGGGCTCTCGCGTCCAGCCGCGCTCTGCGTGCCGCCGCCGTTCTCCGCAGCCCCGCGCTCCAGGAGCCTCCCCATGGCCCGCCCGACCCGCGCCGCTGCGGCCCTCGCCCGCCAGGTACCCGAACCCGGGCGTTTGTGGAAGGGGGGCGGATTGGACCCGGGGTCTCTGAAGCCAGCCGGCCTGGTGGGGCGCATTGCTGGCGTTTCCTGCGCCATCCTGCTTCGCCGCGCATCGCCGTTCCATCTCCACCCCGGCGTTTCTTCCTTCCTCAACCCTAAGCGAAATCTAGACCTCCAGCCAGCGAACTCCGCTTTGGAGAGGCCCCTGCCCGCCAGGTCTAACGCCCAGCCGGTGACCTGCTCTGGAGCGCGGCGCGGACAGCCGCCGGGAACATGAGGGTCGCCATGGAAGCCGCTTTAGGGGAGGAGGGGGAAGCGGAATTTCTGGGTGGCCAGAACTGACAGCCACATCCTGCGTGCTTTCGCCACCCCAAAATATTTTGACGACAGTCTTCTGCCTCCTTGGATTCCCCCCTCCCTATTTCCCCTCTCGCACGTAGCTATTTAGCAGATTAGGCTTTTTTTTCCCTTTATTTTTAAAGGTCTGCACCTTTTCCCAATTCGTCCCACATCCATTGTGTCCTTAAGTATCTTTTAAATTATTGCCTAATTCCCTGAGGTTTTGTCCTTAACCTGTGAGCTTTGGTGCCCATGCGCCTGATTGCAGGACCCTGCCCTTGGAGAAAATGGTTCATTCTCGTCCTCATCCCTTTTCCAGTCTTGCTATTGTGCGCGAGTGATTGACAAGACCACGAGGCTGAGCGCGCCCAGGAGATTTTTCTATAAAAGGCTTAAAACCCTAGTCTAGACTATTTACTTGGATATAAGGGGAAGAATTACCTTCTTGTTCTTTGCTGGTGAGACCTGGCTCTGTACGGCGACCCTGGAATTTAACCAGTGTGCCCTAAGCCAGCGGTGGAGGACGAAAAACAGCTCCGTCGTCCGGAAGGGTAGAAAGTGAAGGACAACACTCCCAGGACGCTCTCCTTTGGGGCGGGTGCCTGGGTGCTTGATCCTCCTTTTCCTGTTTGCTTGGGTACCTGAGCGGAGCCGGGAGCCCGCGGTGTGATGGTGAGTGATACTGATTACCCCAGGCCGCAGTTACCCACCGGGCTTTGCTTAATGCATTTAATTCTTCTTTAAGGACTGCAATAACGGATGCTCCCCAGAATGTACTGGAGAAGCGGGATCAAAGGAGCTCGTGGGAACTTTCAAGGTAAGTTGTTTGCCAGAGGTTAAGTGAAACACCAATCACTGAATAAATCTATTTCTTGTTGAGATCTGGACAATTTTCACCTGTGGGTTATATGGTAATTTAGATATGCTGCCATATGTTTTAAATACCATTCTTGGGGATCATTTGGGGTGCAGTAATATCTTCACATCTAAAATTACCTGGCAATTAATTGCTTATTTCATTTCATGAATCATAACTTTTTTCTTGTAAAATAATTAATTTGTAAATATTCACCTAGAGGCTTATCTGAATGTATAAATAAGTATAACCCTTCACTAGTGGAAAACATTACTTACCATTTTTCTCTTTAAAGCAACACCTAACATTTTACAGTAAATGTGTTGTATTTCCTTTCTCTCTGAATTATGGGGTTTATATATTAAGTAATCTCATAACTTCCCAGGCGACTAATGAGGAACAAATGAGAAAGAATCTTGTAAAAGCACTTGGAAAATCATAAAAATACAAATATAGAGTGTATTATTATTTTCTCTATGAATCATTATCTATCTCCACCTCACCCCACCGCTTCCCACCAACCAGGGAGAGTTTTGCTTCTCTTTATGTCTCCCTCTACTCTCCTGCCTATTTCAGTCACTGTCAATTGTCATCCATAGCACAGAGTGTCCTAATGATCTCACATCCTGGCAGGGTTCAGAGAGGGAGTGGAAACTTGACTCATCAATTTCCCACACACCCAGCTCTTATTATGTGGTGGGCATTGGAGATCTGAGGATAAATTCGAGATAAGGTCTGTGCTCTCAGGATAAAAAAAAAAAAAGAGAGATGATAGATAAGAATATAGTAATTTCCTTACTAGAATAAGTTTTTGAGTTTTATTTGTCCATAATATTCCTGGTCCTTTAAAGATAATATCCTCTATAGCCTTATAGTTCATCTAGTCTACTCATCTAGTTTATGAAGACCAAGTTCTAATACATTCTGGGGACTTAGATATTGAGATATGGATTCTAGAAAGAATGAGATAAAACAGACTTTGATAATCTCTCAGGGTTATTTTATATAGTAGGGATATTCCTCAAAGGATATATAGACAAATGTGATTTTTTTTCCCAAAAGGTCTTTATATTCTTATACATACAGAATTTTTACAAAGTTAAAATTAAATTCATAATGTTGGTGTCCCTGGGTGGCACAGTCGGTTGAGTGTCTGACTCTTGGTTTTAGCTCAGGTCATGATCTCATGGTGGTGGTGGTGGGGGGAAGTGGGAAGGGGGGTTCTGAGCCCTGCATTGGGCTAGAGCTCAGCGGGGAATCTGCTGGAGTTTCTTCCTCTCTCTCTCTCTCTCTCTCTCTGCCTCCCTCCGCCTCCCTCCTTCCTTCCCTCCATGCGCATGCACTTTCTCTCTCAAATAAATCTTTTAAAAAATTAGTTCATAATATAAATAATCTATTTGTTGAATTTGGATTTCTGTATATTAAGTTTTAGTTAGAGGGGGTGTATTGGCATTCTACACTTGGATTTACATATTAAAATGTGTTGTAATGGTGGTTGTATTCAGTGCATATGTAATGAGGCAAAGGAAAAATGAAATTAACAATTTGGGGGGAAAATGGTGGGTTTTATAGGACCATTTTTGCTTTTGACAAAAAGCAAAGATTTTGTTTTTCTTTATTTTCTCCATTTGTATTTATAAGTTGCCTTTTGAGTTTCTCATGGGTAGTTTTTGTATTGTATCCCGTCCCCCATTTTGATACAGTCATTTTAAAGTGAGTTTACAGTTTCCCAACAAGGCCCAAAAATGAGATGCCTTATTACTGGGGAATCCTACGGAATCTTTCTATGGACTCGAGAGCCTTCTTTGTTTCAAAGAGATCAGCTCTCTCTTTCTTCCACTTTCCCCTGCTCTGTAGATCTCCACACAGTGTGACACTCCAAATCTGCAATTCTCCCCTTCATACCTTTCTATTAGATTGGATTTGATTTTTTTAAGGATTTATTTGTTTATTTCAGAGAGAGCGCGAGCAAGCAATCTGGGTGAGGGGCAGAGGGAAGGGAGAGAGAATCCACAAGCAGAACACCCCCGGCCCCACTCAGTTGACTGAGCCACCCCTCTATTAGATTTTTAAAAGATAATGAACATAGCACCTAAGGCTTTCCAAATAGAGTAAGAAAAATGCACTTATTGTAGAACAAAGTTATGCATTTTCTCATACACTTGTAATGCAGAGATAGTTTTTTAACATTTAAGTATTGTGTCCAGTGCAGAGAAGTACAGATATGATTTTGAGTGGTGACCAAGAGATGTGGCCCGAATGCTGGCTAACACAAGCCCTCAGGTGCAACCAGGTCACGTTAGCCTGCCCAGGCTTCCCCATTTCCGAGCAGATGGTACCCAAGCATGAATTTTGAGTTAGGAAGTTGCTGTTTTTAATATGCTTTGTTTTCGTCAACTATTTCTTGTCATTTCACAATCCAGTCATTATGGCCTTCCAAATTCTTCCACAAGCGTATGGGCTGAAACATCCTGACTTTGAAGTCATCAGAGAACATGGAGCATTGGAAAGAGACAGATGAATTATGCAGGAGAAAGTGTCGTTCTACAAATACTGTTATTTTTATCCATCTTTGGAAAGGAAATGCAGAAAAAAGGTTTCTAAACAGTGATTAATAACTGTTTGCAAAATTTGTTTCTTTTATGCCAAAGATTTTTTTCCCCTTAGAACTAGATTTCACATCTACTCAAAACCAATCACAAACCTTCAGCTTATATTGGTTATTTTTGAATTTCACTCAGTTTACTAATTGTTTTGATTTAATATTCTTAGGTTATTTCTCTTGGAGCTCAGGTTAAAAGCTGTTAGTTTTAGTTTCTAGAATTACAGTTTTTTTCTTTTGTTTTTTGGGTTTGGTTTGTTTTGTTTTGAGAGAGCATACGCACATGGGGGAAGGGTTTCGTAGGTGGGCAAAGAGAGAGGGGGAGAGAAAATCTTAAGCAGGCTTCACACTCAGCATGGAGCCTTCCGTGGGGCTCCATCACACGATCCCGAGATCATGACCTGAGCCAAGATCAAGAGTGGGATGTTTAACCGGGTCACCCAGGCCCCCCAGAAATTTTTTTAAGTGAAAGAAATTAGGCTTCTTGATGAAATTCTGAAGGCACTCAGTTGTGTATTTGAAAAACTGCATGTAGGGCAATCCTTATTTACAAAGTGGAAAGTTAAGAGGGTTGCTATTCCTATCATTAATAAGTCACATTTTACAAAAGGATGTAGTGGCTTACTAAAATAGAATTCCTGGTAATTTAATCATTTGTATTCAGTTTCCAGGAACTTAACTAGTAGTATCAAGGTATAATTACAAGAGCACTAAGCCCAGCATAAAAACACCTTATTCTATATTTTTGCCATTAACTAACTTGATCTCACAGGGTCAGTGGATCACTGTGGTTGGTCCTAGAGATATTTTAAGGACAGAGTTCAGAAAAGTAAAAATTATATACTGAGCCATGATCATTCTTAAAGTTGGTTCTTTAAGGATTTGTATTAACAAAAGGGTCTTTTATGAAATACAGCAAGTACACAAGATTTTTATAAAAATTATAGCAATCTGCTATGTTGAGAGAGCCAAAACCATGAAGATCAATCTGTGTTTAGTGAAATTTAGAACAGAATTATTAGCACGTATTTGATGTGTATAATAGTTACTGTGCTAAATGAGAGTCCAGCATAATCTAAAGAAATGAATCCCTTTTTCAATTGTTCAAATTAATTAAAAGATTTTGTAGAGCCAAACCAAACATTTTGGGGGTTGGGATGTCTATATAGAGGGGTTGTATGAGCAACTGCGAGGCAGTTTGAAAAGCTGAGGATACTACCAGACTGCTGGGCCAGATGGGGTGCTACACACTTCCTCCTGGAGGAAGTTTCCACACTTCCTCCAAGAGGAAGAAAGGAGTGGGATAAACTGGGTGCACCATATGCCCAGTGTTACAGGTGGAGGAAATGATAGGGGAGAAAAAAAGGGGAGGATGGGAAGACATCAGTAGCCAAGTTTAGTCCTTCCATGTTAAACAGAGGCATGTAGACAAGAATACTTAAGAGCTGGTCAGTTCAACCACTGGGTCAGCGTGTACCCCCAGTACAGCCCACCATGTTGCTCGTTGACTTGATGTTCCTTGATGCTGTTTGCAGTTCTCTGACCTGCCCTGCTAGGCTCCCTTGCAGCTAGATAGATCAGTGTGACACATTTCTGAGAATAAGACATATGGAAATTCCTGGGGAAATTTTGCTCTTGGGATCAGAGGAAACAGACTTGGCTGCAGTTATCCTTTTCCTCCCCTATCTTTGGACCTTGAAAATCATGAAAGCTGAAGCTACAGCTATAGTGAGCTATCTTCTGATGCTGAGGAGAAGGCTCAGAAAATCACAGGGCCTTGAGATGCTAGGGTATTGCCAGGCCTGGCTCCTCCAGACTTATGTGAGAAAACCAACTCCTCTTTCTGTGTTTGACTTACTTGCAGCTGAATGCATTGCTAAGTGATAAGTAGAAGGATAATGCAGGACATTAGTGAGAGGTAGAATTGATAAAAGAAGTTAGTGTCATACTTGGGATACTTGATTTTGCAGCTAAAATATTTGGACTTATCTACAGCCATTCAGCTACTCATGGACACTGAAGATTATGATCAAGCATGTGATTATGTTCAGAGAGATGACAGGGAAGAGATACAGGATAGTTGCTACTGAGGTGGTAGAAATTGAGAAATCAGACTTATTAAAAGATTCTTGAAAGTACGAGTGTCTCAGTTACTGATAGGGGAAATAAGGCTAGGAGAATGTTGTTGAGAATGGTATATTATCTTGAAAGTAATGAAGATGTAAAGAAAAAATAGGAAAACATGCACAATGGATTTGTTAATGGAGGTCATGTCTGGGCAGTGGGATCATGGTGGCCAGGGTACTAGTTGGATATGTTGTTTATTTATTTTTTGAAAGCTGGGAATTTTATACTTTTCATTTTTCTTCCCTTTACAGTAGAATTTAAAAATAATAAACATGCATTCCTCTTATAAGATGAATTAAGGATTAAGAAGTAAAGAAGTAGAATGTAGTATGATATCAGAAATAGGGATCAAGTTTTGGAGGAAATATGTGCCCTATTTTAGATATGTTCAGTTTGAGATAACCAAGGTCCTGTGATTATGAAATAGTGTATGGCTTTTGGTAAGAATTCACAAATGAGACTTGAATGAGACTTGACTGAGGGTTCTCAGCCCTCCCAGGGCCTCGGAATCTCCTGGAGAGCCTTCAGTGAAAATTGATGTGAAGTCTCACTCCTGAGTTTCTTTCTTTTTTCCCAGAGTTTTTGTGCACTTTGGATACAGCATGGGGAGTGGTATTTCTTTAAAACAAAAAACAAAAAACAAAAAAACTTCCCAGGTGAACCAATTCAGCAGCCAGTGTTGGACACCATTGTTCTTCAGGTTGCTGAAATCTTCAAGGGAGATAGTGTGGAATGGTTCTGAGCCCTGAGTGCCCAGTTAGAATCACTTGGGTAAGTTTGAATGAACAACTAGCCACTCCTCTGCCCTATCCCTCTGAGATTCTGTTTCAGTTCTGGGATGGAGTGTGGTTTAGTGTTTTTAAAACTTCAGAGTTGGGGCGCCTGGGTGGCTCAGTGGGTTAAGGCCTCTGCCTTTGGCTCGGGTCATGATCTCAGGGTCCTGGGATCGAGCCCCACATCGGGCTCTCTGCTCAGCGGGGAGCCTGTTTTCCCCTCTCTCTGCCTGCCTTTCTGCCTACTTGTGTTCTCTCTCTCTCGGTCAAATAAATAAATAAAATCTTAAAAAAATAAAATAAATAAATAAAACTTCAGAGTTCAATCCAATGTGTAGCTAGGGCTGAGGATCTCTGATGCAGAGGAAGAAACGTAGAGGCTTAAGGAAAAAGCTCAGTGTTACCCAGTATTTTGTATTTTAGCACTGTCAAACTATCTTTCTCCCCCTTCCTGCTTTGCTCCATCATATTTTTAAAAAATTAAGAAAGCATGGTAGCCATGTCTCTAGTATTATCCCTGATGGCTAGTTCAAATTGCCTGGAGTAAAAGGGTAAACTGGGGTTATTTTAATTGCTAGCACCCTCTTTGGTAAAGATTCCTGGAGAAATAAGGAAGATGGGGCACAGTCTATTTTTTTAAAGCTTATTTATGAAAGAGCACGAGTATGAGTGGAGAGTGGGGAAGAGAGAGAGAGAGAGTCCTCAGACAGACTCCCTGCAGAACCCAACGTGGGGCTTGATCGCAGGACCCTGACCGAAATCATGACCTGAGCTGAATTCCAGTCAGACACCCAACTGACTGAGCCACCCAGGTGCCCCAGACAGGGTACCCTCTTAATTGCACAGTCAGAACCCGTGGAGAACTGGAGTGTTGGTCAGTATAGCATGAAGTAACTAGTTCTCTTAGCCCAGTGTTTTCCCCTACTCCAGCAACCACAGTGCCCTGTAACGACATCTGCCATTCCATTTCCCCCACATTTCCTGAATTTCTGCCACACTGAGCCTTTCCGGTTCCTTGAACATGCCAAGTCTATTCCCGTATCAGGACCTGCCTCCTCTGCCTCAAATTCTTTGCCTCTAGATATCTACATGGCCCACCTTCTTTCTTCATTCAAGTTTCTGTTCAAAGGACACCTCATCAGGGGGGTCATTCCCAACCCTTCCACCAAAAATAGCTTTTTCTTCCCCACGCTATCCTTTTAAGCAGCTTTCATTTTCTTCGTAGCACTAATCACCTCCTTACCTCTCTTTATGTACTTATTTCTTTAGACTGTTTTCCTGCACTAAGACAACAGGACTTTACTTGTTTTACTCCTAGAGATTCCTCTGGGCCTATAGCAATAGGTACACAATAACTCACTGATACTAGGTTGAACGAGTAATACTTGCTCACAGCAGCTGCTTCCTGTCTGTCCATGGCTGGCGTTGAACTTGCCCGAGAAGGAGGCGCTGAGCCACAGGCATCTTTGTATCTCTTGTGCTTGCTTAGTGCAGTGCCTGGGCCATTGTGCTGGTGTAGTCAGTGTTCATTGAGTGAATAAAAAGGCAAAATACTAGGAAAAATAAAGCAGATATGGAAGAAAGAGCAAGGGAAGGAAAAATAAAAAAATCACCCTGTAGTTGTTTGATATGAGATCATAGTCTCATTTTTAAATACTGTGTAGATTGTTACTGATATAAAGTATATATTCCATGCCCTATTGGTTTCGTGGCAGGTGGTTATTTGTTGGAGAACTTAGAAATCCTGAAAGGTGTAAGGATCATATGTAGTTGATTTCTTGTTGATTAGCTCATGGGAGAATGGGTTAGCTAATGATAGAAATAACGGGGAAGGTGATCTTTATTTTACTTTTGAGGAACCATGCAAAGTATTCATTCTGTCATTGGGAGGAAAGGCTAAGGTCTGTTGCCTTTGCAGTACTGAAGATGTACCCCAAATTCAGCAAGTAGAAAAAACTCACATCTTCTACTCACACTCTCACTTCTTCGTCTTTACCTACTCTCATCTTTCTGTTCTGGATCTTACTACCTTCCCCTGTTACTGAGAAACTTTTATTAGTAGTTTAGCTAGGTGAAAATTTGCATTGTTTGGTTACAGATTTTTCTTAGCCCAGGACTAAGAAAAGCCACTAAAAAAAGCTAAGTAAAGCCAAGTCCCAAGTGATTCATTGTGCAAGAACATTGAAACCATTCATGTAACGAAATGTTTATTTTAGAGTTTTACTCACTTTAAATCCTGGCCATCTTCTGCGGTTGAGTCTGTCATCCGTCAGGGAGTACCTAAAGTCAGCCGAATGTTGTTTTCAGTTTTTAAGATAGCTTGTACTGTATTGTGTGTGTGAGACACGATGCTAGGGTCAGAGATTTAACTGGAATATCTACTCAGTTCTTGTCTAAACATTCTAGAGGGACTGGCAAACTCATTAATGGGTCGGATAATAAATAGTTCAGGCTTGAGGGCCATAAGGTTTCTGTCATTATTAGTGGATGATGCCATCATTAAAGCTAAAAGAACAGTGTGACTGTGTTCCAATAAAACTTTTATTTACAAAAACAGGCCACAAGGCTGCATTTAACCTACAGGTGAAATTTGCCCAATATCCTACTTGGGGGATGAGGTCTAGAGGATAAAGGGAGAGAAATGGGATTCAGGGAATACAATAATTGAGCTGGAGTGTACCCTTTAAATAAATTATTTTTCTGCACTCAATAAAGGGTTTTAAGTCAATTTACTTACTTGGATTAAATAGTGGTAAAAGAAAGTCCATTTGCCTTCAACTTTGGCAATTTATTGGCATATTCCAAAGTAGCATTACTAAACCTGAAAATTACACTAATATGTTGTCTTTAGTGTCTTAGGCTTCCCTGTAATGTGAGCTTTCTTGTTGTTTTAGAATACATTCAGCTGAATATTATTATAAAAATAAAACTGATTATCATTTGTAATATATCAAATGACTGAGGTATGTGTAAGGCAGTGAATTAATCAGAAGCAATTGAATTTTTTTTTTTTTTTTTTTTAAAGAGCGCATGCATGAGGCGGGGAAGGGGAGAAGGAGAGAGGGAATCTTAAACAGGCTCATGCCCAACACGGAGCTGACACGGAGCTCGATCTCATGACCCCGAGATCATGACCCAAGCTGAAATCAAGAGATGCTTACCTGACTAAGCCACCCAGGTGCCCCTGGATCATCTTAAATATAAGGATAAGAGCTGATGATCTAAAGGGAACTTCTGTACTTGATTTTGGGGGGCGATGAGTACTCTTGTGAAGTTTGACCTTCCTCACAACCTGTTAACAAGTCGAACCTGTCCCTGGTTAGTATTGTCTTTTAACTGATCAAAAAGCTCCTTCCCCTGTGGTTTTTGTTGGCAGTCTACAGCTGTTGTGAAGTTAGAGATGGTACTGCGATTCGGGGGTGTGTGTGTTTGGCCATTTGTAATGGGCAAGCTGACTTTGTGGGGAGTCGGTGTAATGGTGCTGTGTGAAGTTGTTTCCTATTACTCTTATTTATCTTGCTTTCAACAAGAGGTCTTTTGTTCACTGTGTCCTCAACACAGAATAGAGGATTTATATCTTGGTGTACATTCTCTACTTCTCTGTTGTCAAAGAGGAAAACATTTGTTTCATTCTCTTCC
This sequence comes from Potos flavus, assembly GCA_028534135.1. Lineage (NCBI taxonomy): Eukaryota > Metazoa > Chordata > Mammalia > Carnivora > Procyonidae > Potos > Potos flavus. Next base: position 73,185,824 of record CM052897.1, read on the forward strand.
TTTCTTCTATGATGCACCCAGGGGGTTTTGAAGGCTTGTGCCAAGAATTCTTTGAGGGAGCTGGAGTATAACCATCACCAAGAGATTCGGTTCTAAATGACTTTAATTTTAGTTTAACAAATCATTATGACTATTGCTATCATTGTTCTAGAAGACACCCCTTACCTCATTCCTGAGTGCTCAATAGAGTCCTGTGGTGAGAGCGAAGAAGGCATGTGTTCTCCTTCTTCCATCATTTTACCCCTTCTGCTATTTTGTCCCTGTTTCTAAATATCACTGAATTTGGTTCTGGTCTTTATTAGTCAGTGTACAGTGCAGAGATTTCAAACAGCAAGCCAAATTCTGAATGCTGACAAGATTTGTTTAGCTCACGTAGTTGTTGTTTAATTTCTGAATTAGTTGCCAGCATTTAAAAGTCAAATGATTTCACTTTTCAGTGGCCAGTGACCTAAATTTTGTCTTTTCACCCTCTGTATCATCCAGCCAGTGGATGTTCAGTAACTTTTCTTTAATGGTGCCGATTTTTCTTCCCCAGGCTAAAGATCTAATAATCACACCAGCCTCCATTTTAAAGGAAAAACCAGACACTAGCACTCTGGTTTTTGGAACTGTGTTCACGGATCACATGTTGATGGTGGAGTGGTCCTCAGAGTTTGGATGGGAGAAACCGCGTATTGGGCCTTTCCAAAACCTGTCATTGCACCCTGGCTCATCAGCTTTCCACTACGCCGTGGAAGTAAGTACACGGGAATCTGTGATGGTGACGGGCTAAATCTTCGCTGTGAGTATGAAGTAGCTCTTCCCCCTAAAATCGCTTTCGGGCAGTATGGGCTTTATCAGATTTACTCGAGGAAATCATAAATGTCTTTAAAACTTTTCCCATAGACAGTTGGACTGAAGGTAAGGCTTGAGAACTCATCTTTCAGATAATCTTGAACTTTCCATAATGTCAGTGAAAAAATCGTTTGCAGCAAATGCAAGGACAGTAGATAAGAAAATTTGCACTCAAAAATCCAGGACCGTTAACATTTTACCTAGTCCCTTCTCAGATCTTCTAATGACTGAGGTGTCATTGAATACGGTATTACAGTTCGGTCTCAGGGTTTTCTGGATGTTTTTATGACCAGCATTAAGATGTAGGTATATGTGTTCAGAGTCGTGTCATTAAATATCATCCTTCAGGCATGAGTGGAATAATTATAAGCATAAAATATTAAATATGTTGAGAATACTTTCTCTAGTCCTTGTCAGGATACACACTGAGATCCGCAATACACTCCTCATGCCCTTGACCCGCATTCTTTTTACTCATTTTTAATGTGTTGGACATCTTTCCCAGAATATTGGGGTACTGGAAATAAGCAGTGACCTACCTATTAAGGGAGTAAAAGTAGTAGATATTCCTAACAATAATGGTAAAATTACTTGTGGTTATTAAATTCCGGCAATGTGCTCTGCACTTTATATGGGTCATTTCATTTAATTATTTTAAGCGAGAAAACAGTTAAGCATTCAGGTTCTATAGTCAGACTTCCTGGCTCAGATTTGGTCTCTGTTGCTCCATAGGGAGCTCTATGACTTGGGAAGCTTACTTAAAATCATTTTGTGCTTCCAATTTCTTTACCTAGCAAATTGAGGTAGGGATAATACTTACCTCAGAGGGCTATTAGGAGGATAAGGTAAGGTAATTTGTGTAAGTATATACAGCCGTCCTTGGTGCATAATGAGAACCCAGCCGTTAGCTATTGTTGTTAACCCTTAAAGCAGCCTTCTCTCTTACAGAAGCAGGTTCAGAAAAGTGAAGTTTCTCAGCCAAGACTGCACAGTATTAAGGGAGGAGACAGGGTTCCAATGCCGAGTTTCTACTCTCTGGGACATCACTCCTAAACATATACACTAAAATTATGAAGAGGCCTGTCCAATTAACGTGTTCAAAATTATAAATTTGAATAATTTGGAAACCTGTTCGATGTCCAGATGTAGTCATGGACTACATTTCCATTCCCAGCTCTGTGTCTTCACTGTTATCAACTTGGATGAGTTCTTTGATTATTTGCTTCAAGCCTCAGTTTCTTCAATTATAAAATAAGAGCGGTAGCCACCCTTGCTTGTGTCATAGGGTATAATAAAGGGAAGTGCCTAAAAAATTGAAAAAAGGAATATGGCAAATTTTAGGGCAGTGGTCTGAAAACGTAGCACATGTCCTTCCTCAGAGTTTTTGATTTCCACCAAATTTCCATGCCATGTTCATGCCCCCTGCTCCAGGGATCACACTTTGAGAAGTGGAAGTACATGAGAAAGTCTTAATGTGATTTTGGAAAGCTAAAAACAGCTTCAGTGGCCACTGGCTTTTGAAAACTTGTTGGAAATCTAATTAGAGGAGTTAGAATGCTAGTTTGCTTAGTTTTACTAATTTAGATTTCTGTGACCGGGATAGTTTTAAAAATTTCTTTTTAATTACTATTATCCCTTGTTAAATAAAAATTGAAAACTTGTTTATATTACTGTTCGACTTACAATATAGATACAAGAAGTGTTTTGTATGAAGAAGCGGATCGTATATTACATCAGTTGTCGATTGCCGTGTAACAGATTAATGGCTTAGAACAACCACCATCATTTTGTTTTTCTCTTCCACGATTCTGGGGATTGAGTAGGATGGTGTAAGTGGTTCTCGCTTGGGGTCTCGCATGCAGTTTCTGTCAGGTAGTGACTGGGGTTGGAGCCTGCTCAAAGGCTCCTGACTCCTGTCTGCTGCCTGGGTGGGGAAACTCAGAAGGATGGGGGTGAGGAGCTGAGGCTCTGCCCGCATCCCTCTTTCTCCATGTGGTCTCTCAAGTATGGTGGCTTCAGAGTAGTCAGACTTGGTACATGGTGTCACGGGGTCTGAACCATGTGTCTCAAGACGCTGAGCCCAGATGGAAGCTCTAGTTCTCTATGTCCTGACCCCCCAATCACACAGCATGACTTCTGTTGTGGCTATCACAAAGGCCTGCCCACATTCAGGAAAAGGAGATCCATCTTTATGAGGATTGTCAAGGTTCCAGGAGAGCAGGTAGGACTGAAAATATTGTGTGGCTGCTTTTGGAAATACAGTCTGTGACATGTATCAATGATAAATGGGGTCGTAGAGGAATGCATTTAGTTTGCTTTTTGTTGGATTGGGCTCTTAGGTTTAGCAGACAAAATAGTAGGACATTGTCATAGGGATTTAGGAAGTGTGATTGCCTTGTGCAGAGAAACTGGATCCTGGAATTTTTTGAGGGATATTTGTTCGATTTCCTATTCACTTACCCGTGGAATGGATGTTGAGCGTCTGCTTGGTTCCCTGGGACTGTGCAGGTTGCTTAGGATAGGATGGCAATCGAACTGCCATGATCTTGCCCTCAATATATATTTTTTAAATCTTTTAATCCCCACTAACAGGCAGATACTTTATCACAAAAATTTTCTTCCCAAATGTGTCCGAAGCATTCATGTTTTAGTCTTTTTCATAGGTCTGGCTCTTTCTCTTATACTGACCCACTTATGGACACTACATTATTGGACACCAACCTGATTTTTAAGTTCAATAATAGTTGTAATTGTATTTTTTTAACCCCAAAGTGAATATATGAGCAGTCTTCTTAAATATTGTTCTCCATTCATCAGCCCTATTGATTTTAGAATTCATTTTATTTTGAGATCTACAACCACATGTGGTTTTTATTAATTATGAAAGTATTCTTTATTTTTTAGAGATTTTATTTATTTGATAGAGCACAAGCAGGGAGCCACAGGTAGAGGGAGAGGGAGAACCAGACTCCCTGCTGAGCATTGAGCCAGATGTGGGGCTCCATCCAGGACCCGGATCATGACCTGAGCCGAAGGCAGATGCTTAACCGAGCCACCCAGGTGCCCCAAGGAAGTATTTTTTAATAGGTACATATGTGAAGATTTCAAATAGCGAAATATGAACCATGACTAGAGAACTTGGATAAAATATGAAACTTGATAATAGTTCATTTTAAGGTTGAAATAGTCAAAACATAATTTGACAAAAAATGGGTAAAGTATGTACTAGTATTTAATGAACACTTACAAATGAATGCTTTAGATTGTATATATCTGTAACACTATACTTTTGCCTCTTTTTGAAATTTTGTGTCAGTGGAAATACATATATTGTGTGTGTGTGCGCGCGCACACACGCACACACACACGTATTGTTTGAGCTCAATATTATGTAAGATCTAGTCATCCAGGACCAACGTGAGCATCAGTGGGGCCTGGGACAAAAGTGCAAACAGAGACCCGGTGGTTCACGTACTCTCTCTTCTCGTCCTGGCTCCATCTTGTGCCACGAGGAGCCTCACACACATATGTGTAGATACCTATACCATGTGAAACACATGACCCTTGGCCATCCGTTGGTCTTAGGCATGGGCACACCAGTGGTGGCTACCTGTTTTCAATAGGATGAACCTAAGGAGAGTCATTTAGGCTCTGAAAATGGGATCAGGGCCATTTGGGCAGGGAATTCAGGGAAGTGGGTACTTGGAGCCTGGTCTAAAAAATGGAACTCAGGGTCCAGGTGACTACTTGCACCAAGGAAAGGTCACATCACTGCTGGAGGAAGGCAGAGATGAGAGGCCATCTAAAGTGTGGGGCTCAGGGGAGAGGCCCCAGTTGCTTGGGTCCAAGAGTGGTAGGGACCACATTCATGTACTCCTTGTAACAATAGTATGCTGCTATGTGAATATATTCAGTCTATCGTTGATGGACATTTGGGCATTTTTTTTCTACAAATATCTCTATACATAGTGCCGGTGTACTTGTTCATAAGTTTCTTTAAGCCATCCTCAGAGTGTGGTTCACAGGCCCCTAGGCCCCCTTTCAAGAGGTCGCCAAAGTTAAAAGACTACATTAATGCCGAGACCGTATTTTTCTTTTTTTAAATTAATTTTTTCTTAGCATATAATATTTGTTTCAGGGGTACAGGCCTGTGAATCCTCAGTCTTACACATTTTACAGCACTCATCATAGCACGTACCCTCCCCAATGTCCATAACAGCCACCCCACCCACTCCCCACTCCCTCCAGCACCCCTCAGTTTGTTTCTTGAGATTAAGAGTCTCTTATGGTTTTTCTCCCTCCCTGATCCCATCTTGTTTCTTTTTTCCCTCCCTAGCCCCCACGAGTCCCCGCCCTGCCTCTCAAATTCCTCATACCAGAGAGATCATATAATTGAAGACCGTGTTTTTCTTTTTCACTGTGTTGACATTTGCAGTAAGACTGACACCAGCTTCTGATAGTTAGCCATTATATTCTTTACTACCAAGTGTGAAAGTATAAAGAATGTCAGCTTTGCTTAAGAATATTCTTGGTGAAGCAGCAATAATTATTAATTTGATTAAATTTTGAGTAAATGGCAGTTTAATCTGTGTGATGAAATAGGATCTTTGCCTAAAGCAAAGATATCCTTAAATATCCTTAAATACGACTATGGTTGTCTCAGGGAATAGTAATTGTGTGTGTGTGTGGGGGGGTGTGTGCGCGTGCGCACACACACACACACACGCATTCTGAGCTGAGTTGGTTGCTTTTTTCACCTAGAACCATTTTACTTGAAAGAACAAAGTATAGTTATTCAGACTTGGGCATTTTGCAGATGTCTTCTTGAAAATGAACCAAGTGAGTCTGCCACTTCAAGCAAAACAATGGACCATATTTGTTGCCATTGATCAAATTCTAACTTTCAAGTAAAAATTAGGGTTTTGGAAAATTTGTATCCACCACCACCAGCTTGAGCCTTTCCACTATTAAAGAGTGTTTTGATGATGATAGTGGTAATATTAACAGATTTTTTTTTTTTTAATTTGACAGAGAGCTCACAAGTAGGCAGAGAGGCAGGCAGAGGGAGAGGGGGAAGCAGGCTCCCTGCTGAGCAGAGAGCCCGATGCAGGGCTCGATCCCAGGACCCTGAAATCGTGACTTGAGCCAAAGATAGAGGCTTTAGCTCACTGAGCCACCCAGGCGCCCCTAACAGATTTTTAAAAACACGTTGTATGGAAAAGGTGTTAACCTTTGGAAGATCTGCATGACTTGAACTAACATTTTCCAAATAACCATTGCATGGCATTACGAATTTATGCATGAGTTAAGATCCATTTAAAATGCAAGACTGACTGTGATGGCTTTTGGTAAGTGTCAGTTTGGCTAGTCCAAACTACAGTCCCCAGAATTTCATTTTTAGTCTCCGTCTAGTTAGAATACCGACAAGACATTCCCTTGTGAGTGATGGAGGACAGAGGGAGGCATGACCATTTTATGGCCACACATAACCTTCCTCTAGGTGTTCAGTCAAACACCGATCTGGGTGCAGATGTGAAGGAATTTTGTAGATGTGATTGAAGTCCCTAATCAGCTGACTTACAATTAATCAAAAGGGAAATTATTCTGGGTGAGCCCGACCTTAGGACTTCGGGGAGGTAAGAGACTCCACACATAGCTTTCTTTTTCTCTGTCTCTCCCTTTGTGAGCACCGCTGGCGGGTGAGCTGCCGCCATGCCTGCAGGTCCAGCCTGCTTGTCATCTTCTCTCCCTGATGGCCTGTCCTACAGATTTTGGACTTGCTCAGCCAGCCGCCACAATCACATTGGCCAATTTCTTATAATAAATCTGGTAATAACATAGGTATCTTAATTGAACTCTGATACACTATTTTAATAAATTAACATAGTATAAAAACTTCATTGATAGTGCTTCCAAGTCCTCATAGCAACTAACCTTCAATGACTCACCACTCGTCAACTTTTGAAGTGATATCAGAGAAGAACAGCCACAGTTATCTGAAAAGGCTATCAAAAATACTTCTCCCTTTCTCAACTGCGTGTCTGTGTGATATTGGGATTTTCTTTGTGTACTCCAACCAAAACAATATACTGCAAGAGCAAAAGCAGGTTATAAGAATCCAGTTGTCTTTCACTAAGCCACCCATTAAAGACTTGCAGTAATGAAAAACTACCACACTGAACAATAAACGTTTTGGAAAATATAGTCTTCATTAAAATATGTTATCATGTCATGGTTTATTATTGTTAAATAAGTTTGAATGGCTCACTTCTAATTTCTGATATGGTAATTATTGATAGAATAACTGCATATATAAAAGCTTTCGGGGGCCTTCATAAGTTTTAAAAGTTTACACTTGATCATAGCCAAAAGGCCGATAAGTGATACTAATTTTTAAAAGTTTAAAGACATCCGGATGCCAAAAGATTTGAGAAATACTGGTTAAGAATATACCGAGGTCTAGTGCTGCTAGTCATCAGACGTATCTTTAATTTTACAAGAGAAGGGAAGGTATTTTCTGTAGTGGTTTTACCCATTTTTATACCCACCGACCATGAATAAGCATTTTTATTGTTCTAAAACCTTGCTGGTTCCTAATATGGTCAGATTTTAAAATTTTAGCTTTCGCGTAATGGCATTTCATTATTGTGAAATAATGTTCTAAGGGGTTGAATGACTTTTCATAGGTTTACTGGGCAATTCTAAGGGGTTGAATGCCTTTTCATAGGTTTACTGGGCAATTGGATATCCTATTTAAAGTGCTTATTCAGATCTTTTGCTCGTTTTTCTATTGTGTTGTCTTTTTGATTTGTGGACGTATTTTGAGTATTTTAAGTATCTTCTAAGGTCTCTTCTTTTACTCTCTTTATAATTTTTTGATGACAAGAAGTACATTTAAATCTTAAGTCGAATTTATCAATCTTTGCTTTATATTTGGTAGTTTTGGGTCTTGTTTAAAGATTCTTTTCCTACCCTCAGATCATAAAGACATCTTTCTGTATTATTGATTTTGTCTTTTGCAGGAAGGTCTTTACTCCTGCAAGTTGATTTTTGTATGAAGTAGGGGTCGAATTTTTTTTTTTCTCCCAGTGGATACCGTTGTCTAGCACCATTTGAAAGGACTGTTCTTTGGGGCACCTGGCTGGTGTAGATGGTTAAGTGACCGACTCTTGGTTTTAGCTCAGGTGGTTGATCTCAGGGTTGTAAGATCAAGGCCCGTGTCCGGCTCCGTGCTCAGTGCAGATTGGGATTCTGCTTGGGATTCTGTCTCCCTCTCCCTCTATTCCTACTCCCACATGTAAATAAATAAATCTTTTTTTTTTTTTTTTTTAAAGGACTGTTCTTTTTCCTCTCATATGCCCAGCCACCTTTATCACATTTGTATGGGTCTGCTTCTGGATCTCCATTTTCATTGCATTGTCTATCTGGATCTCTCTTCAGTTTTGTTGTTTAACTTGTCTGCACAAATGCCGCACTGTCTTAATTTCCAATTCATTGAGTGTTGATGTCTGCCTAGGGCAAGTCCTGTTTTGCCTTTCAAGAGTGCTTTGCATGTTCTCGGCCATTTGCTTTTCCATATCACTCTTAAACTCAGTTTATCAAGTCGATCAATTTTCGTAATTTAGTTTGTTAAAAGAAAATAAAATACCCTGACCTGATTTTCATTTGGGTTACATTGAGTACATAAATCAGTTTGGGAGAATCTTGTTTGTTTGGGAAAATATCTTATGATATTGAGTCTCTGGATCCATGAGTATGCAGTAGCTTTTTGCATTTAGTTAGGTCTCTAATGACTTGATAACAAGTTTTATGCTGTCCTCATGGATCTTCTCTTCTTTTAGGCCCTCCCTGCCCCCAAATAGTCCTCTCTTTAGTCTATCGTAAATAGTGTTTTTATTTTCTGTTACATAGGAATATAATTTTGCATTTGATTACCTTGCCTAACCAAATAATTTCAAAAGAGGATGTTGGTTTTTCTGGATTTTCTACATATTTAATCTTAGCTATGTTTCATGATCTATTTACAGTATTTTTCTTTTCAACCCGATGCTTTTTATATGATTATTTGATATATTTGCCTTATTACACTTGTATAGTATTGAATTAAAGTAGTCACAGCAGGCAATTTGTGTGATGTTCCCACTCTGAAAAGGAAGGCTATAAATTTTATCATTAAGCATAATGTTTGCTACAAGTTCATTGTAGATATTCTTTATCACTTACCAAAGTTTCCTTCTTAGTTTTCTGGGAAACTTAAAAAAAAAATCTCAAAAGAATGTTCAGTTTTATCAGTTGCATTTACTATATCTAATGAGAAGATCATATCGTTTCTTTTTTCACTGAGGCTATGAATATAATATATGATTATAATTAATATAATCATTAATTGATTTTTCTAAATGTTAAATCAACCTCTGTTCCTGAGATAAATCCAACTTTTATCATGCTGTGTTATCCTTTAGTATATTTTGCATCTGTGTTGCTTAATGAGTATCATATAATTTTTACATATACTCGAACCCACATCAGGTGCGTACAATTTTAAAATTAAAGTGAAGTAAATGAAGTAAATAGAACCCTATGAAGTCACTTTCTTTAATCTCTGATAAGATTTAATTTAAAATTTGTTTTGTATCTACTGATTTCGTTTTATATTTACTGATTAAAATTTATTAATTTTCTTAAAATTAAATTTCTCAAAATTTTCTTAAAATGATCCTGGTGGTGGGTAATAAGTGGGGCACGTATTGCATGGAGCACTAAATCTAAAAAATAAGAAAGGAAGAAAGGAAGGAAGGAAGAAAGAAAATTTAATTTTGTTTTGTATTTACTAACAATATAACCTCACCAGCTTTACTTTAGAAAGAATTTGTATGACATTTTGCTATCTGTGTCTTTTTTGCTTCAGGTATGTTTCAGATGTTCTCAACCGAGTCCAAAATCTGACAACCTTTTCTTTTAACTGAAGCTTTACCCCTGTTCCATTTAATAAGTTACATATTTGCACTTAAATCTAATTTAGTGCTTTGAAATTGTGCTACATGATTTAGATTTCTTTTCTCACGTGAGCTGAGCTTTAAGGCTATAAGCTTCTAAGGGCCCAACTATCCTTCACTTCAACAAATTTTCAAATTCCACTATTTTTCTTCTTTGACTCATACTTTATTTAGTGATGAGTTTCTTCCTTGCCAAAATGTTGACATTTTGTCATCCTATTTCTGATCCTGATTTCTGGTTTCTGGTTGGAAAATGTGTGAAAAGAGCATGCATTTTGCAGGTGCTGTGTGCAGGGTTCTCTCTGTCCACTAGGTTAGTTTGTTGTTCCTGTTGTTTAAATCTGCCATATCTTTGCTGAGTTTCAGCCTGTTTGTTCTATCAGTTATTTAGAGAACCAGTGTTAAAATTTCCCACTAAAGTTATTGATTTTTCTCTTTTCTCTGTGTTTATTAGTATGCAGCTACTTCAGAGTCTTTTAACATCCCTGCCCAGTGGTTCTTCTGGCCTTGGCGTTTTGAGAAAGGTGGCCTGGCCCTACCATAGGATGGTCTTGAGCTGCTTGGCTTCTTTGATTTGGGAGACTAAACCAGCCCTGGTCACATCTAGATTACCTACTATCCAGAGTTTGAATGAGCCAGATTGAATGAAAGGAGGCACGTGTGTTTAAGGTGGCAAGAGTGGGTTCTTTGCTTCCATTTTCATTGGGCAGTTAGCCCACATTGTATGATTGGCGATGTGTTCTCCCCACCTCCATGGATGTGTTATTTGGCAATATGGCTCCTGCTAAGGAAAGGATAACTTTGAATTCCTATCAGATTTTGGTACTAAAAGAGTTTGTTTTTAGCGCAGCTACAATAACTAGCCTGTCAACTGCTGGCTTGTCTAGATTTGGAGATCTTTAGTCGATGTCAACAGCTTGGCATGATGAAGATGAGCGCCCATAGAAAAGTCCGTCTTTTAAACACAGAGATTGTTTCCACTTAGTTATCCCAAAAGATTTATTTCTCTTTTTATCTTTAGTTGTTTGAAGGACTGAAGGCATTTCGAGGAGTAGATAATCAAATTCGACTGTTTCGGCCAAACCTCAACGTGGATAGAATGCACCGATCTGCTGTGAGGGCCACTTTGCCGGTACGTAAATTTAGGAGTTTCTTCTGTGTTTCTCTTGATGTGATGGGTCACTGTGAATTTACCACAAAACAAATCCTTTCTGAATACAGTTAACCCTTGAACAAGGCAGGAGTTAGGAGTGCTGACCCCCAGGCAGTTGAAAATGCCCCCCAAAACTTAACCAAGAGCCTGCTGTTGACTGGATGCCTTACCAAAACATACACAGTTGATTAACACATATTTTGTATGTTATAGACTTGCTTCTTGTAACAGAGTAAGCTGGAGAAAAGGAAGAGTTATTAAGAAAATCACAAGGAAGAGAAAATACGTTTATAGTACTGTACTATATAGAAAAAAATCCACATGCAGATGGACCTATGCAGTTCAGATTCATGTTGTTCAAGGTTCAACTATAGTTAGATCAATATTCAGTACAAACCATGAGAACACTTAAGTTACTTCTCATCTACTTTGTAATCAATGATGTAAAAATACAAGGAAATAACCAATACCACTTGACAGTTCCACAATCTGTTTCTTCATAAATATCTGTGGGGGGTTAATGTGTACATAGGAGATAATAGGATAAGGAAGAAAAATACACCTCAAACTAAAATAAATAAAATTTGAAGACCCTATAAAATTATAATATATGAAATGGAAAATAACGTGTTCCACACAGGTATTTTGGGAGTATTTTGCCTAATTGCTTGGGACACTAGCAAGTTTGCAGTGATTTAATTATTTTGATATTTTACCCCAAGCTTTATTTTTTTCTTTAAGAAAATGATATCAAAATGGCCACTGGTGACTGTCTATAACATAATTTTTAAGAGCAGAATTCATTATATGGTGGGTTGAATTTAGTTCCTAAGACTCACGTCTAGGTAGGAGGTGTCTTCGATTACTCCCCTTCCCTGAGATGTGACCAGGCTGCCTTTCTGAGCTGAAGGAGTCTTTTTCTTCTTTTACAAATTGTGCTTACCTAACTTTCAGGAGCCCAGCCCAAGCTGTGCTTTGAAGAAGCCCAAGTAACTACTCCTTTTAGCCAGGCTCTTCCTTCTCCTCCCTATTTTTGTAACCCATGCTTCACTCACCTCCTTCATAACATAGTGCCAGAAGGGAAATGAAGGTACGTTCTTTGGACTAGTTTCACTCTTGTGCCATTACAGACAAATTACCAGCAAATACTTTAAAGTGGGGGCAGAAGGAAAGGAAGTAATATCTGTGTGTTTAAAAAAAAAAGGTATGTGTTGTACATTTTAGTAGCACCTTCGTACCTAGAAGAAAACTCAAGCCTCACAAACTTAAATGACTTGCCCAAAGTCACAGAGTAAAGGGACAGGGAAAGAAATTGGGTGCAAGTCTTTTTAATTCCTAGTCAAGTTCTATTGCCACTAAATCTTCGGTGACTCAGGGTGGTGATATGTCCTGTATGATTGGCAATCCCAATTTTTATATTATTGTGCTATGATTGCTATTCTAAGTTCTCATTTAAGTAAGCAATTCTTAATGTTATGAGTTCTATTCGGATGTGTTTTCTGAGTCATTTCAACCTTGGATAACCCGTGACATACATCTCTAAAAGTATGTTTCTTTGCCCTGTTAGGTGAGTAGAAACTAACTTATTTTACAAACTGTCACCCGTTCAATATATGAAAATCTTTTCCTCCTTAGAAATAAACTTCTCTTTGCCTTTGCCCATTTTCCTCTTGGGTCATCTTACTCATTTCAGAATATCTTAATGTATTCAAGTTATGATCCTTGGTTAGTTGTGGGTTATGAATAACTTCACCCAATTTATCGCTTCTCAGCATGGGGTCTGCTTAAGGACTCTCTCTCTCTCTACCTCTCCCTGCCACTCTAGTGCGCACTGCCCTATCTCAAATAAATAAATAAATCTTAAAAAAAAAACAAAAACCCAAAACTCTTTTCTACCTTAAGATGACAGAGGTATTTTTTTATTTTTATTTTATAAAAGTCTTAATGTTTTATCACATTTAAATGTATAATCCAACTATAGTTGATATTTGCTGTGGTAAGAGGTAGGGATCCACTATTTTATCTCCTCCATGTAGATAATCCATCATCCCATCACAATTTTGGAGGGAAAAAATCACAGAAAAAAAAAAATTCTTGTTTGGTTTTATTCTTTTTTTTTTTTAACAGTCTAAAGCTCTCATGAGGATCGTTTCTTATTGCTACAATGGAGAAAAATTCCACTCTTCATTATGTTTTCCATTCCTTCAGGTATTTGACAAGGAAGAGCTTTTAGAGTGTATTAAACAGCTCGTGAAATTGGATCAAGAATGGGTCCCCTATTCAACATCTGCTAGTCTGTATATTCGTCCTACGTTCATCGGAACTGAGGTACAAACTGACTCCCTGTTTCCGGGTGGGCAACTTACCATCATTTCTTCATATGTGAAACTTCTAGGATGTAGTTTGATAGCCCCTGATAACATAAGCGACTCCTTTCTCCTGATTATCAAGACCGGGTGTCAGCAAACATTTTCTTTAAAGGGCCAGATGGTAAATATTTCAGGCTTTGTGGGCTATATGGTTTCTGTCGCAATTCCACCATTGTGGTACAGAACCAGCCACAGTTACCAATGTAGGTGAGTCAAGGAATGAGCAATGAGCAAGGCTGTTTGCCTTCCTTTAATCAAGATTCATCAAGATGTCCTCGTATTTTCCTGAGTTTCCACAGAGGCATTCCTCAGTGTAATGTCTCTTGTCTTGGCAGCAGTTCTCCAAGGTAGAAGTGGTAATGGTTTTGAAATTTGGAGGAGGGAGAGCCACTGCTTTTTATTTTCATTTTCCTGGAGTCTTGGGATTACCAAGGAATGGGAGTGGAAGTCCCTCTTCCCCCACAGGAAATGTTGAAAATGAAGTTCACAACAGGAGTTAGGGAAGGAACTTGAGAGCGAGAGTCATAGGTTTACACATCATGACGATAAGATCTGCTGGTAGGTCA